>VMOF01000002.1:417969-868861 GCA_011764245.1 Trialeurodes vaporariorum
GCAAAATTTTTTCAGAGGAAGGAAAATTCTAATGGGTCCAAAAGATATGTTTGGCTCAAAGGAAAATTATAGTTGGAACAAGAAAATAATTCCTCTTGAAGCAAGAGAATATTCATGTTGAAACAAGGAACAATTTCATTTTGGGACAAGAAAAAATTTCTTTTGGGGCAAAGGTATATTTAATGTTGATGCAAGGGAAAATTTCATTTGGGACAAAGAAAAATTTCTGTTGGAGCAAGGTAAAATTCCTATTGGAGCAAGGTAAAAACTCGGTTGGGACAAAGAAAAATTTCAGTTGGGGCAAGGAAAAATTCCTGTTGGAACAACAAACATCCCACCTATAGGCGCAAGTATGACGGCGTCCTTGGGCCAAATGAGTTTTCTATGAGTCAATATTTCATTGTAGAGCATCCTTGCTCACAACCTGAATTCCGGTTAGTATAACAAATCAGTTCTCTCTGTGTAGGTATATATAGTTGCCAAAAACTAAACGGTATATAGCTGCCAAAAAATTGACAGCACGCCTTCAGTAGAAGCAGGAGAAACTGTATTCAGTAGAGGTTTCGGCGACTGGAGAAAGTTACAATTTTTCACAAAATCACCAAGAAATCGCAATTCTTGTGTTCGGTCTAGACTCTTAAATGCTTTTCGTACGAATGCAGAACCAGAACTATACACAGTAAAATTTAAAAAAGTTGCAATTTTTAAGTACCTACTTTGAATTCAAAATGTCAGTAAAATCTAACAAAAGTCGCAATTTTTAAGTCTTTGAATTAAAATTTCAGATCAAGGGTGGTTATTGAAAGGGAAGTTACACATTTTTGAAAATGGGTCCATATCGAACTTTGACCTTCGATACATCGAACACGAAAAACGATATCGACTTCCGGATTGCGACAAGTCTTGGAATTTTATTCTCTCCCTAAATATCAAATAAAAATTGGGGGTCCCCATTTGAAGTATGGGATTTACGGTGGTGGGGACCCAAAATCGACGACCCCCTTAAAAAACGTCCCCCTCAAAAATATTTGACACGTGTTTCAGCAATTTTTGAAATTCGCAACCGTTTTCGAAAAAAATCCGAGTGGAAACTATAATTTAACCAACACCTTGTATAAAGCGGACTGCGGTCGAGACATTGTCGCGGTCGATCTTTCGACTAATCAGAACCGAGTATTCAATGTGTTTCTCATCTGCGGGCCGATCATTTACTTTATCGTTAAACCGATCGTTAAAACTGTCTACGAGTGATGCTATTGGTCGAAAATTGTAAAACTTGGCTGTTGCTATGGTAACCATCGTTAAGAGTCTCGTTTTATAAAAGCTATTCATGAGTAACCTTTATAGAACGGACACTATATCGATGGTTACCATAGCAACGGCTAAGTTTTACAATATTCGACCAACAGAATCACTCATACACAGTCTTAACGATCGGTTTAACGATGAAGTAAATGATCGACCCGCTGAGCGGAGGATGTCTAAGAAATCATCAGAGTTGGGATCACAGTGCGTCGCAACAGGAGCTCGACCGTGGACGGATTTCGTCACACCAACACTAATCATGTCCAACGCCAACCAACAAACCAACACCATTTCATGTTTCCGTGGAACCAATTGATCGGCCGCGGCCCCTGTCTACCTCCGTACCCCCCCCCCCCCACCCACACCCTCTTATCCACCAACAACTTGAAGAAGAAGTTCGTTCAACCATTTTAAAGGGTTTCACTACTAAACTGAGACTGACCCATATTTATCCACTGCCTCATATTGCGCGTAGCTAGTGGCGGCTCGTGAAATGCGATATATCGATGTTCACTACATTTAAAACTATAGAAAAGTATCGATTTCTTGGGACAGCAAAGAGAGTGTTGATTTCTAGATGGGGGAAATTCCGTCTTTGGGTGGAAAATATCTTTCAGGTGCGAAGGTATCTTCCTTCGTCATGAAGGTCGCGAGAGCTTTTATTGCGGATTAATGAGTTTTTCAGAGCCACCATCGTTTTCTTCGATGATTTTACCCCACAATTGTTTTATTTAATTTGTGTACGGAAAAAGTTTGCAAGTGCCCCATATTTTTTTTAAAGGATATATGAAGTTGGTTTTTTTTCGGGCTAGAATTTCTTTAGCATGAAGAAAATAATTTGGAAAAGTGAAATTCCATTGAAAGGCTCTGATTGTGAGTTTATTTTACGGAGCGTAGCAGTGGAGTAGCTTTTAATGTGAAAATGTTAATGCTGTTAATGCTGTTAATGGATTTTGCCTGGTTAAACAAAAAAATCCATAGATTGGTTGAGCATAATGAGGTGTAAGCATTGGCGAGGGCGTAACGTGAAGTGTAATAGCCATACTTTTCATAATTAATGCTAATCAAAAAAAGTGTCAAATTCTCGGGGATTTAGAGAACCTCCCGGCAAAAAATTCAAAGTCCGAAAAAAGTCCCAAGAAAGTCATCATAACGTCCCTATTATAATCGTTTTTAAACGCCATTTGGCAAAACATTGAACGTTCCATGGACGTCCAAAACAGAGTGAATATACATTATACAATCTTCATACCCATCTAATATTAAGTCATGGGACGTTATGGGGACTTTTAAAATTAAAAGCCTCGTAGAATGTTAAGGGGTTGTTGGAATTGGTGAATGTCCAAAGAATGTCTTGGAATAATTGTAAAGAATTCTAGGATTATTTGGGGACATTCTTCGGAAATTCACCAACTCCATTAACCGCTTAATATTTTTCGAAGGTTTAATTTTATAAGTCTTTACAACGTCCCATGACTTAGATGGGTATGAAGATTGCATTCACTCTGTTTTGGACGTCCATGGTATGTTCAATGTTTTGCGGTATGACGATTAGAAACGATTATGACAGGGACATTATGAGGACTTTCTTGGAACTTTTTTCGGACATTGAATTTTTTGACGGGCTCAAAGATCGATTATTTTGCATAGTTTTAAATGGAGATAAATGTCAACTTGCACGAGCCGCCGCGCCACCGTGGTCCAAGGAAAGAAGGAAAATTGAAAATTGATGATTCAGATGATTTAGCGCAGCATTTTTTTTCACCAGCTGAAACTGCTGAAAGACAGTCGCGGAACGATTAGCGTTGTTGCTGCGTTGTTTAACAAACAAACTCTTGTCTTTTCCTCTTTCTCCACAAATGTTAACACTCAAATCTCGGCTCCATTTCATTGCGAAATAACAACAGATTATGCGCCCATCTGACCTAAAAAACTTGTTAAAGACCAATATCGAAGTGCGAGAGCGAAAATTTGCTTTCTGAATCATGCTCTGAGTAGCAACGTTATAAGTGAACTTTCATCAGTGACAGCGCGTGCAATTCGGTAACGTTGCATTAAGTCCGTTTAAAGTCGTGAACAGTGGCGTAGCGTGCTATTTGGCAAATTTGCAGTTCGTCCATTTAAACTCATGAAAAAGGTCGAACTATCGCGGGTGGTCGGTGAACATCTTCACATTCGACCTTTTACATGGGTTTAAAAGGCCACATTGCAACGTTGCCAAATTGCATGCTACACCACTGGTCGTAAAGAAGGTCGACATATTGATGATCAAAATGAAACAACAACACACAAAAGCTCCAAGGATGATGAAGTAGGTACTAGGTGATGTCACCTGATTGCATGTCGAATTTACTCAAAGTGTCGGTAATTGTACTATACTTCTGGCCAAGTTTACCATAACATCTAGCAGGTGCCAAAATCAGGTATCCTTATGGTTATTTTCACTAATCTTTTTTTTCCGTGCGTATACCTTTCACATTTCACAACCTATTGTGAGGAATGGGGCTCTTGCAAACTTTTGCTGTGAGCAAATGAATAGACCAATGTGAGGTAGGAACCAGCGAAAATCACACAAATCACACCGAGAAAGTATAAAAGTTAGTGATAAACTCACATAACTGCTATAACGGTAAGTTTGTAATGGCGGCTCAGCCCAGGTATCATGGGAGATTCCTGTCTATTATGTTTTTTTCTCTAAGGAAACAGAGATATGTCTCAATTTAGATAAGAATCTCCCATGATACCTGCGTCTCTCTTCCATTAAGCCCGATTCTGAGAGTGAATTTCGTGATTTTTTAGTGTACTCACTGCCATTTTCACAGGTTTTTATGCAAGAATCATCGCTTCAAGCCCCAATATAGCAAAAGTTTGCAAGACCCCCATTGAGGATATTGAGACATACGAATTCGAACAGACACCTCGCCGCGGCGCGGCGCCGCCGTCAGTGTGTTAACTGTTTATTCGTTCATGAAGTCAGCTATGATGACAGTCGACCATGATTTTATTTGAATGTCCTGCGCTAACCCTGCGAAATATCGTGAACGTGGAGGAAAGATACAGATTACGGTTGTGAATAGTGTCTAGAGTTTTTCGCAATTTGTGAGTTTGCTAATGAATTTCGGTGTTTTCTGATGCTGCCACTTTCGTTTTTACACCTTTTCACGTAAGAATTGATACTTTAAACTGCTCAGCCGCGAAGTGTGAAACAGACCCATTCCTATTATTTCAACAAGAAATTCGTGTTATTGCAACAGGAATTCCGGTCAAGTAAAAGTAATTCTTATTGAAACAATGAAATTCCGGTTATTCCGGTTAAGTGAGTACTAACAGACGTCTGGTTGAATGAGTCTGTTGCAAACTTTTGCTATAGCGCTATGGAGTGTATAACCTGATGTAAAATCGCCTGAAAAGTGGGGTGGTGGCATCAGAAAGCCATGAAATGCAATAATAAACTCACAAGAGGCGTTTAATGAAATCCAAGATGGCTGAGAAATATCGAGCAATCTGTATGCATGCACCACGAACATTCAAGGATAGCCAACCTCAAAATATTCATCACACCTAATCACAACGTAAACAAACACATAACCTCTACCTCCAGTGAGGTTGTCAAAGTTGGCAATCATTGGATGATCACGCTGCATACATTCAGATTCCTCGCTTTGCCGCCATCTAAGATTTCAATAAACGCCTCTTATGAGTTTAATATTGTACTTCATGACTTTATGATGCCCTTTGGACCCCAATGGACTTTTCAGGTGATTTTACATGAGAATAATCACTTTTTATCGCAGTAGCAAAAGTTTGCAACAGACCCATTAACAGGCCCATTTTTCTTCTCAGTGTTACTGTTGATTATGAGCTCTTGTTAGGAGAAAAGTAGAGTTTAATGGACATTGACACTGTACACTTACTAAGAAAAGTGATTCTAAATGAATAAATCAACAAAAACAAACAATATTTTCGGCAATAAAATTGATTGGCAAAGAGAGCTCTCTTTCATTAAAACAAACACGCAAGACGCGAGCAGTGTCAGAGATGTACCGATGTACGAGATGAAAGACACCAGTGTTGCCAGATTTGAGGTTAAAAGCCGTATATTTTACATTGATCATTATGGGAAACATACGGCCTAAAACTGTACATCTGGCAACACTGAAAGACACGAAACCAAGAAAAACTCCGATGTTGCCAAATGACGGAACTTAACTAAATACGTAACGAGACTATAAAACCATCCGACGCTTTGCTTTCTCTTCTTTTCTTGTTAGTAAATATACCTGCATAATAAAACAAGACCCGGCAATCCTTTCGAAATGTCAGACGCTTCCTTGACAAACCAACTGCTGAACACGTTAAAAATGTAAATAGAATCATCTTGAGATGCTAAAAAAAGGAAATGTGGAAAATGACATTGCTTACGAGAAGTGCAATGATCTGAAACTTGAAGCCCACTGCTGTTCAGAGTTCGCAGGAGACAAAATAACTCGGCGAAGCACCAGTGCAAGTGGAGTGGCTACGTCATTTTATGCAACGTGGCCCGCATCTAGCTGATGCTCAATTGCTCACGCAAACAGAATATCATCGATCTGTCCACAGTCGAGGCTGAGCAGTGGCGGGTCTCGAAATCTTTCAAGGAGGGAGAGGGGGGGGGTGCTAAAACCCACGCAAAAATAGCAAATTTTTTTTAAGAAAATAATGAATTAGAAAAAAAAATATTGCTTTTCCAACATTTGACATTCTTGAAACTACGTCTTAGGAGGGTTCAATTTTCAAAATTCTCTAGAGGAGAACCCCCGCCCGGACCGTCCTAGCTAAGCGGTATTCCCTAGACCCCCAATCGGGGCTCCCACACGCAGTTTCCTTTAATTTAATGTCACTATGAAAACAGCAGTGCTTGTACTCAATTAGAAGACAATTCTCCGCTAGAATTCATCAAATTGTAGATACTTCAAAATTACGACATTTTTAAAGTGGTTCGAGGTTAATGCACTACAGCCCTCGTATTGGAGATTTTATCTCGTATACCAGTGCCCTTCCCTTCTTCTAGTTCACATTGACACCCCCCCCCCCCCCACCACCCGTACACGAGCGAATTCATCAATTTGGCAACCATGCTTTCTTTCCATTTGAACGCAGAGCTGCCGATTGGCGTGGATTTAATGAATTTTTTAAAATCACCGATGATTCCACCGGTTGAAGAAAAGATTACATAGTTCTATTCAGTGTGTGACTGTACTGCACGAAAATACTATGATCTGTAATCTTTTTTCAATCGGTGGAAACGCCGTTAATTAGTTAAAATATCCGCAGGTTTTCAAAGTTATCTACGACTTTGCTGGTTGAGAAAAGATTGAAGACGCTATAGTATTTTCGTGCATTATAGTCATACACTGAACGAAACTCTTTAGTCTTTTCTCAACCGGTGGAATCTTCGGTGAATTTCAAAATGCCATTAAATCTACGCAAATCGGCAGCTCTGTTTGAACGCATGAAAAACAATCGATTCTTGAGGCGGTCATGGCCCTTCTGGTAATCGATTGTTTTTCATACATTCAAATGAGAAGAATCCATTGTTGCCAGATTGCTGGATCCGCCTTTGCCCCCGTAGGAGTTCTAATCTACTGGGACTAATAGATGTTCGATAAAGACAGTCCTGCACCCAGATGATTGGTGTGCGTGCACCTAAGGCCATTTAAAAACACACGTAAACGATCACCATCCAACGTCTTTCGGGGACCGTATGTACCGAACATTTATTGGTCCTTGCACGGAGAAAAAAACTTCGGTTCATATGGAACACCACGGGTGTTTGGTTCCAGTAACCGAAGTTTTCAGTAGTGAGTACCGAACCTAAGTTAGAAGTACCGAAGTGGTTCAGTAGGAACGAAATGTGAGTCATATTATTAGTCACACTTACGGAAACCTTCGGTACTCCTAACTGAAGTTCGGTACTCACAACCGAAAACTTTGGTTACTGTAACCGAACACCTCGGTGTTCCATATGAGCTGAAGTTCAGTTCTTATAACCGATTTTTTTTTTTTTTTTTCCGTGTGATCATGATATAGAGAAAGAAGTGCGACTCACCTATTCTGCCGTTGGTAGGACTGTAAGGGTCATAACTCCCTGAGGACATCCCTGAGGGCGACGAGTATCCATTTGAGATGACAGTGTAAGGTTGACTGGGAGGCCCCGGCGAAGGGGTTAAAGGTAACGAGGCATTTTGCGAGGCAGTTCCACCTCCAACGTGATTACTCGGCGAATGAGCCGTCGACAGCCAATCATCCGGTCGGAGCGTTTTGCTACTCCCCAAACCGCTAAAGAGGCCGTTGCTCGCCACGACACTGATAGGCCGACCGACCGAAATCTCCGGGGCCCCGAAACAAGGCGAGTGGACTCGTGATTCCGATTTGATGGCCCCATCCCCGGGCCCGACTCCCCCACGGATGTACGCTGTAGTATCATGTTTCAAGTCCATTTTTGGGCCACCAAAGATCCCCACTTCTCAACATAGAGTTGTCGATCTTAAGTCATTTGAACACAACACACTAGTTGACCCTAATGACCCACTTCCATCAGGCATGGGCAACCAATTCGTCGACGCCGCTCCAGAGAGTTCATGTTCCTTATCCGGACCTCGGTTCATCCA
This sequence comes from Trialeurodes vaporariorum, assembly GCA_011764245.1. Taxonomy (NCBI): domain Eukaryota; kingdom Metazoa; phylum Arthropoda; class Insecta; order Hemiptera; family Aleyrodidae; genus Trialeurodes; species Trialeurodes vaporariorum. The sequence goes on from VMOF01000002.1 coordinate 425,925, forward strand.
GAAACCGAAGACACTCTCACGTGACACGCGACATGAACAAGGAACACGCGATGCGGAACGGAAACAAAACACGAGGCAATGCGACGCCGACTAGAGCACTTCGCTGCTGGACTTGAAGGATCCTTCTAATAAAAACCTTCACTCCTTAACTCCTTCATTCGTCACAAAATAATTTTTAACGACCCGCACGCACACAATCGGATGACTAAACAATCTTAGTCCACTGCACTTGTTATTTTAGTAAAATATAAATTACTCCTCCTTTCCGATAAGAGGATAATGATTAAAAAATAAAATCAATAAATAAATTGGTGATTCACACTTTCGTTAAAAAACAAAACAAAAAACAAACAAAAAAACAACATCCGTCGAACTATGAAACCGGGGGAAAAACAGATAGGATAATTAATCGGTGATTACTTAAACTTTAAGAAAAATATTCCAATTCCTGACTGGAAATTAAAACGGATCATGAAACTCGACACGAAAAAAATTTAATAAAAAGCGAAAAAAAATTGCCCGACTGCGAATCCATTACAATCTGGTCACGAGAAAAAATTCAAAATGGAGCGATCCTGAAACAGAAAACAGATAATATACAATTAATAAGTTTACTTGTGAGAAGAAGCTTCCAATTAGAATATTAGTAATGCAATTAGTAAATAATGAGGCCTGAATTAGAGCTAATTTCATCAGTCTTGCATTGTTGAGACAAGTTTTTAATATATATATTAAAAAAAAAAAAAATTAAAAAAAAAAAAAAAAAAAAATTAAAAAAAAAAATGAAGGGTCTTATTACCAACATACTCACTAACGTGAACTATGATACAAACAGAAGTCTAAAATTTAAAAATTAAATTGGGAATTTGATAGACAAGGGGTGTAAATACTTTTCTTTATTTTCAGATGGAAAACGAAGGTTCTAAAAATACGATATTTTACAGGACGAAAAACTTGGATATAATACAGCCCGGCAAATGTTACGCAATTTAGTCAAAATTCTTTGGAATGTTCTTTTCTGCATACAGAACGCAGACAACATTTATTTTAATTCTTTCTTTTTTTGGTAGTTCCAAGTAAACGAGTACAGAGCAGATGGCGGTTCTTTCGATTGGATACTATGGAGTAGCACAATTTTCATGTAATTAACAAGAAAATTCATGAAATACATTAACATTTAGTTAAAAAGAACAATGATGTTTGGTGCTTGTCGCGGACAGTTATGTCGCTAAAGAGGCCTACTTCTCAATTATTATTTGCAAGCTAAGTCGCAACTGAGTTGACGGAGGGGGGGGGGGGGGGCTTAGTTCAGCTCATTACAGTGACTCACTAAATAGACTGTGAGCTAGGTGAACTGGTCTCATGTCGCTAGGAATTTTATATACAGTTTATTATTACACAACTCATTTCCAACAGCATTATGCCTCTGGTATATAGGTACCAGGTGTTTCGTTTCCAGGTGCTAAAGTTGCGGAAAACGGTTATTCTGTGCGCGGATTACCATTTACCATAGCGGCGAGCGCGGAGAGGTAAGCAGCAGCACATGCTGAATACGGGCGCCGGGCATTGCTGGTATGCCTAGCCTATATAGTCGGGGGAAATTAAGCCAATAAACGGGGTAACCCGGGAAAATTTGCAACAAAAGGTTTTATGGCATCAAAAAACGCAGACAGATCAGGAGAATATGATGAAACAAATTCACCGGAATTCACTCAAAATTTGACCCCTATGAACCCAAAAAACCCCGAAGAAACTACAATGGGGCAGTTGCAAAGGGTCTGAAATTTGGTGTTTTGTATAAATAAAATTATAGTACTTGATGAGCAGAGAACAATGGTGCCTTTGGTTTTTTCATAAGTGTCCCAGTTGTGGAGATACACTCGTGTAAAATTGTAAGAAATCGTGGGCGTAGTGACGGAATTCCCATTTAAAACATTGTATTCTGGGCCAAAGTCTCATCTTCGGAACAATGGGACATAATTAGAAACCAAAGGTATCTATGTGATCTGCTAATCAAGTACTTTCATTTTCTTCATAAAAAACTTACCATTTCAGACCCTTGCAACTGCCCTATTATTAATGTGTCGGAGAAAAAAAAAAGTATTCAAAATTCTGATTTTTTATTTTCTAAAAAAAAAAAAAACAAAAATAAAAAAATTATTTACAGCGTCTGTCTGTCCCAACGACCCAGTCTTATATACGTGAAGCAAATAAGGAAGGCAAACAATATTTCATTTTTATTGAAATCACTGGGAGCGATAGAAATCTTGTGCAAGTAGTAAAGTGAGGGGCGAAAAAGACGAACACATCATAATGTACAGTCAAGGAGAAAAAGAATGTAAGACGGTTCCTTAGATTTTGGCACAGGTAGGCCACCTGCATTGCTTTAATCCATTGAGATGAGTATTGCGGGTAGCCTACATCCAGGAGTTGTCTGACATTCTTTTTGACCCTGACTGTACGTAGAACAAAAATACTTGGGGCCGCGACATTTTGCGTAACCAGCGCTTTGCTTAAAGATGGGTGGAGCACCTCCCGCGGATTTAACATCGTCCCCTTAAGGAGTAGGATGTTTCAGGACTTTACATTAAACCAACCCCCCCCCTCCACCCACCCAATTCGACGATTTGATACCTACCAATGCCCGAGATTGAATGGGCGCATTCAGACAGATTTTATTAAAAAATCAACCCTTCGAAAGTTTACTTTCCGGACAGAGTTGCTATATAAATCGTGGAAACAGGGTTACTGGCAGGGTTCAGGTGCTCCGAACTTTGCGTGTGCCCATGTGAGAGATCTTGGGCTTTGCGTGTTGTGGACTTAAATTAATTTTGTTCGTGCAGCTTGAATAGCGCCGCCCTCCGCAAGATTATGATTCTCTAAAAGCAATAATATTGTCGATTATTTTGAGAATCGAATTGCTTATGGGGCCTGGGAATTGTAAGCGATATTTCATTGTTTGGTACTTTCAGCCTTATTTTTGAAGTTATTGACGAGATTTTTTGTGGAGACACTCTTCAGATGACTATCTAGTAACTGACACACCGTTTTCTTAAAAAAAAAAATTACTTTCGGCCTGTAATTTGACTTTAATCGAACGGTAGCGCTCAGATGGCAGAAATCGGCACTGAACGCTGAAGATTCACCTTAAGCGACTTTGCTGGGGGAATCGAGGATTTGGTTTGCTCCAATAAAATCTTTTGCTGGGCCATTTTTCTACCAAAGGTTTTGTCAATGCTACCAACACTTTTTTATCTCTTTTTTCTGTAATCTTAGTCAAAATTGTAGACTCGGTTGCGTTGGGCAGCAATGTCTCTGAATAAATGCAGTGCAGGCAAACAATAATTAATAGATCCACAATTTTAACAAGCATGGACGTAATAAAATATCATGTGGCTGCGTCACCATATTTATTTTGTGGAGCCAAATGAATTTTCTATATCCCCTTCCCCGAATTTCCAATGCACCGCGGCCGCGCGGTGCGGGCCGGTCGACAGCTGAACCTTTCGCTCGGTATACCTTACCACGAGTTTTTGCGGTAGGTCACCATATCGTTGACCTTGACCGGTTACCGGCACTCATTCGGTGAGGCAGAACGAGTTAATTGCAATTCGTACGATTCTGTTAAGCCTTACCGAAGCAGCTTTTGATGCTCGACCAATATTTGTTTTTCCAGTTTTCTTCGTGCGACATTTGGCAATCATGTACTTTCCCCCTATTTAAACTTATTGATAAAATCGAATTCTTTCGGTCGACCTTTTCAACGTTTTTAATTGGGGGGGGGGGGGGGGAGAACGTTGCAAAATGACACGCGGCGCGCCACTCTCGATACTTAATACGCAACACATGGGCGGAGCCAGCATAATTAGGCAACTGTGAACTCTTCCCATTTGAATGTATGCGAAACGATCGATTTGAAATTGGGCCATGGCCCCCTCAAGAATCGATTGTTTCTCATACATTCAAATGTGAAGAATCCGCAGTTACCAAATTGCTGGCTCAGCCCAAGACGCGACAGTCTCTATTCGATTGAACTCTTGGATAATTTGACACCAATCGCTTACACCAATGATTTTTCCCAAACTTGTTCCGGAGGAATGACAGAACTGAGGACTTTGCTGGAAAAAAGGCCACATAAAACATCGGGTATGATACATCCCTAAAATCAGCATACACATGGATCGGAGATTTTTAATGAAGAACACACCTCATATGTTTAATGTGATCTTGTTCGATCCTGATGATGACTCCAATCAGTGGCGTAGCGTGCAATTTGACAACGTTGCATTGCGCCCATTTAAACCCGTGTAAAATGTCAAATGCGAAGGTGCTTACCGAACACCCGATAGTTCGATCTTTTCAACGGTTTTAGATGGACCGAACGGCAACGTTGCCAGATTGCACGCTTCACCACCGACTCAAGGAAAAAAATAGTTGGTATAAGATTTATCATCATGATGACTGATTTCTGCACCTGCCAAAAAGATGGTAAACTTTACCAGAAAGTGGGTAAAATTTACTTTGTTTCTAGTTCATTCAACTCGACGTATGGTCAAGTTTTCCACCTTTTCGCAGGTGCAGAAATCAGTCATTATGAATGGTAAATTTTATTTTACCAATTATTTTTTTCCGTTCTCCGATGTTGGTCCATGAACCAATCAGGCGTCTTCTTAATTAAAAATATCCGTTCCATCTATGCACCGATTTTACAAAAAAATACCACACCTCCTGTTTTATGTGCCCTTCCTCCGTTCAAAGTCCTCAATTTGCCACCCGGTTTTAATTAATTACTGCTGATTGCTAAATTCCGCGAACCCTAAAAGAAACTGACTTTTTGCCTCTTTGGCTCAGGAATCAGGACCGCCGTGCGCCGCGCCTTGAGTTGCGACCTGCGAGTGGTGACGCAGTTGATCACCTTGAAATCTTACCGCCAGACTTACCATTAGTGCCACGCATGGTTGCCAAATTGCGCCATTGCCCATTTAAAAATTAATCTAAATTCTGGAGATTTCTTTCGAATGATCTGGCAGGCAAGCTGTGAGCAGTGTTGCCAGTCCTTGCGGCCAGTGGCGTCGCGTGCCATCTGGCAACAATGCAACTGCTCCATTTAAACTCATTAAATATATCGAATTTTCCCAGTGCACCCCAGAATTCGATCTTTTACATGAGTTTAAATGGATGGAATACATTGTTGCCAGATTGCAAGCGCTGCAGGATCTGGCAACACTGGCTGTGAGGTCTACTCAATGGCTACGCACGGCAGCGGCAATGTTGCCCGGTCAAACAATAGAAAATTTTCAATTCCAAATTCAAATAATATTGCTCTTGTAAACTTTTGCTATAATCAAATAAATAGTCGAATCTGATGTATGTAAAGACCAGCAGAAATCACGAAAACCACACTAAGAAAGTCTAAAATTCAGTAATAAACTCACATAACTGCTATAACGGCAAGATCGTAATGGCGGTTCAACGCAGGTATCATGGGAAATTCCTGTCTATTACGTCACTTCCTCTAAGGAAACACTGAGATATGTCTCAAATTTAGATAGGAATCTTCCATGGTACCTGCGTTGAACCGCCACTAAGCCCGATTCTGAGAGTGAATTTCGTGATTTTTCAGTGTACCTACTCATCGTAATTTATGCAGGTTTTTATGCAATAATCAACTCTTCAATACACTCTTCTTATTTCTCACGGGTGGTACTTGTTTTTTGAGCCAAGGATCATGGGAAATTCCTGTCTAATCTGTCACTTTCTCTACGGAAACACATCAAAGACACGTCTCAGTTTAGATAGGAATCTTCCATGATACCTGCGTTGAACCGCCACTAAGCCCAATTCTGAGAGTGAATTTCGTGATTTTTTTAGTGTTCTCATCGTTATTTTTACAGGTTTTTAAGCAAGAATCAACTCTTCAATCCTCTATAGCAAAAGTTTGCAAGAGCCCCATTACCGAAGATCATTAGGCGTTGCACAACACTAAACTTTTGAAAAATCGCGGGTCATAGATCCTCGATCCTTGACAGAGCTTGTTATAGGTAAAAGAGGCTCGACTATTCTGTATTATTTTACATCTCTCGAATATTTCCCTTCAAAACGAAAGACAAATTTGCAAGTATAATAGTACTTGAAACCGAAGCTTCGCTTTATTAAAAGTAGAAGCCTCTCAGCTGGTATTCTTTCGTATATCATTGTGCTTTAAGAAGGACAAACATCGAACTTTGCTAAAGTTACCAATTCCTCTTCTAAAACGAGCTTAAAACCGGGATTCGATCCGCACGCGCGTGAGGCTCTTTCGCGCCTCATGCGAGGTCAAATCACCAATCAAGATGCGGCAAATTTTTTGCTTCGATTTCAGAAGAGAGTAGTTCTTGTATATATATTATTTACCGAGTTTAATAAATGCCTTCGAGCACCTTGTCAGTCAACGCCCGAGCGGGTGAAGGTCTCCTTCTCAGGTCATCGTTGGATGTTTTTACTCAAAATCAGTTATATACCCGACCGAGTTTACAGTTACCCGAAGCAAAACTCCAAGTGGACGTTTTAGTGGGTTGAAATCAAGGACCAAACTTCTAGGTCCCTGACAACAATAAACGCAGAAATCTAAGTTGACGACTATATTTTGGCTATTACAAAGGAATGTATAGTATTTCCTCATACCCCAGATATGGTGAAATATTTTAAAAATATTTTTAAAACATTGTCAATATTTTAAAAACATTTTAATAAAAACAAATATTAGAAGGCAAAAATATTTTGAAAGTGTTTTTAAAATATTTTTAATTAAAATGTTTCAAAAACCTTTTTGAAAAATTTTAACAAAAAAATTTTGAAACATTTTAAAAATATTTTTGTCTGTTGAAAATATTTTGACAACTAATTGGCATGAACAAATCTTGTTTTTTAAAATGTTTTTAAAATATTTACAAAGTTACCGAAAACTTTTCGGCAAGATTTTCAAAATGTTTTTAAAATATTGCTTTCATACCTGGGATATACCTTTGATACAGGCTTGTTTTAACGAGGTCCTTATTTATGGAGGATAATTTGCACTTAAATCCGACAACGCAACACAACGTGGCTTAGTGGCCGCCATTCGCATTTGCACTCTCATACGATCAGCTCGCCAACCCCCCCCCCCCCCCCCCTTCATTCGCTTTAGACCATCATCATCAGAGCCCCGACCAGTTCTCTCAGACACTAAGCAGTCAACTTATCCATGTGCCATCAAGATAAATCATAGTCATTTCTCCGTGCACAACCAAGTCATTTTCGTTTGACACTTATACAGGTCGATGCGCAATGGTTTAAAATGGACGAACAGCTCGACGACTAAAGGCAAATCAATCAGGATGTCAAGCAATGGGTCTGTTGCATACTTTTGCTACTACAATATAGAACCTTGATTCTTATGTAAAATTCGGCGAAAATAATGATGCGCACATTAAAAACGTTCAAAATCCACTCATTAACTCAGGAAATCACTTCAATTTCAAACAGCCCGCGCTACACTCGACACTATTTGCACCGGTATACTATACTATTACATAGACGGAACCACCGTCCATAAGTGAACAACATCGTAACTACAAAATTATAGAATTCCCTTCTAAATACATGAACTATTGGCTGCATTTGCTTTCTGGTCTTTTCGGTTTATCAAAGATTACAAAATAATATATAAGAAATGTACGCATCTAATTGAAACATTCAAATGTTTGTAAGTTCTGTTCATGTTTACATACACGAGATGGTTCCATCTATGTAGTTATAAGTCGGTGATATAGTGTCTAGTGTAGCGCGGGTTGTTTAAAATGGAAGGTACTTTCTGAGTTGATGAGTGGATTTTGAAAGTTTATAATGTGCACATCGTTATTTTCGCCGAATTTACCGTTAGAAACAATGTGTTATATTGATGTAGCAAAAGTACGCAACAGACCCATTTTCAACTTTCAAAGTCCCTGCTTTCCTGATTTTCCATGTTTTGGATTCTTCCATATATGATAAATGGAAATCACCTATCTGCGGAAATTTGGACGGGCTCGAAGACTCAAACCTCGTTAAGACGGGTCATTTTTAGAAAATTAATTAGATGGGCTTAAGCTCCATTAATTACGCCACGGAAAACTACAATGAGAGAGGAAACTCTGGTTCATTTTGCGGCGTATTACTTTCTGGTCCACCATCTTGAGAAGTTTAAGACCATCCTCAAGCAAAGCAATGTGAAAGACAGAGACACAGATATGTCAGACATCTTGAAAAGTCACCAATATACAGATGTAAAAAATGTTTCCATTTGGCTCTTGTGGGAGTTTCCATTCTGATGGTATAATGGGTCTGTTACGAACCTACTTTTTGTTTTATTTCCTTACAGTACTTGATGAAAGGAACTCACAGTATTTTTGTTTATAATTTGTTTTGAGCACGGGGTCGTGAACTAAAACGCTTTCAAAGTTGCGAAAATGTCGAGCGATTTGAAAAGGTTTCGTTTCGGCACTAAACTCGATGAGTTTATAGCCTAGGTCCAAGCGGAGCGGTCCAAATGAAATCAAATCACTGCCAACAGTACGCGTCTTTACTTTTCTGACATAAACGCCTTCAAATAACTGTGTATGTGACTATTCGTGCTTCTTGTCGAATTATTGGATCGGATGAATGACGGATTTTGACGGATTTTAACTGGACACCTTTTTGCATAGTCATTTAGTTGACAGTAGAGATTTGATTTCAGTTGGACCGGCGCCGCACAGTGTTTCCCCTCTTATGGAGAATGGGAAAAAACCTCATCGGACCTAGATTTTGCTTTAGATTTGATTAAAACTGCTTAAAAACGTGAACGAAAGGTCTTAATATTACCATAAAATTACCTGGTACACCTGTCACCAACCCTTTGGAACGTCAGGGGGCTCCCCCCCCCACCAATTCCTCGTGCTTATACACTGCCCCGCAAAAAAAACCGGCGCACCTGGCGCGCTGGATTATTCCGCTCGAAAATGCGACAAAATTACAAAATTTAAAGTCGTCATAACTTTTGAACTGAAAAAGCTAAAAATATTTCAAGGCCAAGGTCGGATTTCTCGTACTCTCTAGTTGTTTACCCATAAGCTCAAATTTTCTTTCGGTCATTTTTCCGCCCGTATGAAGAGTTTTTCCAAACCCTCGCGAAAACTGTTTTTTTGGAGCAAATCTGTAAAAAGTTACTCAAACTTCTCACATCTCTTTGGGATAAAGTAGCATAGTTAGACAAAATCTGAGACATGCATCCGATTTCTCAGAGTCAGGGCTATCGACGTAGTTACCTCAATTTTGTCTACAAAATTTTTTTAAGGTCGGAAAATGCACTTTTCCGAGACCATGTAAAGACCGCTTCTGAACACACAGTTTACACATCCGCTCAAACATGCGAAAAGATCATAAAAGTTTAAGTCGTCATAACTTTTGAACTAAAAGAGTTAAAAATATTTCAGAACCAGGGTCGGATTCCTCGTACTCTCTAATTTTTCATTTAAGAGCTCAAATTTTCTTTTAGTTATTTTTTCGCCTTTATGAAGAGTTTTTCTAAACCCTCGCGAAAACTGTTTTTTGGAGCACATCTCTAAAAAGTTACTCAAACTTCTCACATCTCTTTGGGCAAAAGTAGCATAGATAGACAAAATCTGAGACCTGCATCAGATTCCTAAAAGTCAGGTCTATCGACCTCGTTGCCTCAATTTTGTCTACAAATTTTTTTAAGGTCAGATAATGCACTTTTACGAGACCATGTATAAAGACCACTTCTGAACATTAATAGAAATGTGCCGCAAAAAAAAAAAAAAAAAAAAAAAAAAAAAAAAAAAGTTTTCGCGAGCGTTTAGAAAAACTCTTCACACGGGCGTAAAAATGACCAAAAGAAAATTTGAGCTTCTGTATAAAAAACTAGAGAGTACGAGAAATCCGATTCTGGCTCTAAAATATTTTTAGCTCTTTTAATGCAAAAGTTATGACGATTTGAACTTTTATCATCTTTTCGCTTGTTTGAGCGGATGTGTAAACTATGTGTGTTCAGAAGCGGTCTTTACATGGTCTCTAAAAAGTGCATTTTTCGACCTTAAAAAAAGTTTGTAGACAAAATTGAGGTAACTAAGGCGATAGCCCTGACTCTGAGGAATTTGATTCATGTCTCAGATTTAGTCTATCTATGCTACTTTTGCCCAAAGAGATGTGAGAAGTTTGAGTAACTTTTTGGAGATGTGCTCCAAAAAAAAAAAACAGTTTTCGCGAGGGTTTGGAAAAACTCTTCATACGGGCGGAAAAATGACCGAAAGAAAATTTAAGCTTACGTGTTAAAACTAGAGAGTACGAGGAATCCGACCCTGGCCTTGAAATATTTTTAGCTCTTTTAGTTCAATAGTTATGGCGATTTTAAATTTTGTAATTTTTTCGCATTTTCGAGCGGAATGATCCAGCGAGCCTGCGAGACATGTTGCAACGTGTCCTAGCTGTCTCTCGCGCGCCTAGCCGCCGCGGATCCACTGCACTGTACCCGTAGCCCGTGCCTACTACCTACCGCGCAACATTCTATTTTCATAATATTCAACTCGCTGTAACTTTTGCAGACGGTAACCGACGGTGACCAAATTTTCAGGGTTGTTAGTACACATATACAGCTTGCGAAAAATGTCAACAGACCCGTGACGCTCGTTGACGCTTCGGTTGTAGGTCCATATTCGGGTGAAAACGTCATTTTCTAAGCTTATTCTATTTAAATCCATTCCTTTGGATATTAAAAAATAAAATTTAGCCCATATTAAGGGTAGAATGTCAAATTGTAGACTATAACGCACCCATTGCGCGAAAATTGTCAATGAAAAAGCCTAAAAGAGCTTATTTACAGAGGTTTCGATATTACTCCAGTTTTTAGCGAAAAAACAGAAATTCTGACTTCCGTCGAAACAACCTAGCTTTTCTACCAAAAAAAAATGCAAAAATTGTAAAAAAATCGTGCAAGTCTATTAGTTTGGACCCTCAGGAATGGATTTTGTGAAGTTTTGGGTAGTTTTGAAGAGGTCGTTAAAAATGGGTTTTTTCCGCCGAGGAAACACTGTGCGCCGGACCTATAATATGACGTCATCTAGTTTCGCGCTATTACTATCATTTTCAAATTTGTTTTTCAACGAGCCTCAACCGCAGAGACAATATATAATAGAGACAACGCACTAGCCGTGCGCGCGGTGGCTATGACTTTATTTTCGAAGCTCAACAGAAAAAAAACATAGGGAGCAAGAAGGAACACCATCCAACAAGGACCAAACGTTGACTGATGCAATTTCGGTGCTTCGGATTCACTAGGCAAAAATCTCAACGACGTTTCTCATCAGTCAACGTATGGTCCATGTTTGCGGAGTTCTGTTGAGACCCCGAAAAAAAAAAAGTTGCCACCGCGCGCAAACATGGGCAAGATAGATAGTGCGTGGTCTCTATTATAAATTGTCTCTGGCCTCAACTAATATGGTTATTACTTTTCCTCCATTACAGAGGAAATTTTATGAGTTTTTGTTGTTTCCATCGGTTTTTCTCGTAACATTTTACGATAGAATCAGGTATTTCTGGCTTTATAGCAAAAGTGCGAAAAAGATTCATTCTGTTACTACACGGAGATAAAAAAAATCGGTTATGAGAACTGAACTTCGGCTCATATGGAACACCGAGGGGTTCGGTTACAGTAACCAAAGTCTTCGGTTGTGAGTAACGAACTTCAGTTAGGAGTACGGAAGATTTCGGTAAGTGTGACTAGTACTATGACTCACATTTCGTTCCTACTGAACCACTTCAGTACTCCTAACTGAAGTTCGGTATACTCACAACTGAAAACATCGGTTACTGGAACCAAATACCCTGGGCGTTCAATCTTCCATATGAACCGAAACTTTTTTCTCCGAGTAGGTATATTAAACTTTAAAGTCATTTTGTGAGTATATGAGTGAATTCCCAGTTTCGTGATTGTTTACAGTGCTCATCGTCATTTTCGCTGGTTTCTTACGCAAGAATTGTCCATCAACCATTCAGTTGGACGACGAAAAAGATAACGAGAGCCTCATTAGTTCGATGTCATGACAAAACGCTCGGCTTTTTTCGTCGCACTCTTCATACGGAATCGGGCATCGGATCGGATCGGATGGGTCAGTCGCCCTAGAAATTTTGCGCGGCCCGGCCACCCGAATCTCGCTCTCTCGCCGGATCATCCACAAATACGCACACACTGACATACTCACAGTTCTCACACACACACACACACACACACACACACACACACACACACACACACACACACACACACACACACACACACTCACTCACTCTCTCTCACACACACTCACACACACACACCCAAAGAGTCACAAGAGCGCGTCTGCCAAAAATCCACTCGTTTAATTCTGCGTTGAGCAAGATCAAGAGCCCCGCCCGCGTCCACGGAGGAGGCAGCGCGACTCGCCGACGCGACGGCCGCGGCATCGGGAGCGCGACGACGCGACGCGACGTGACTTGACGTTCCACGACAGCAACGAAGCGCGTTAAATTACACAACATCAAGAGCCGCGCCCGTGCTGCAGTTGGCCAGTGGTGGCAGTGGTTATGTCACACGACCACGGTCCAAGCATCTGATTGGTCTAGTCCTTGGCGTCACGTCGCGTCACGTCGCGTCTCGTCTCGTCCAGTCTGGCAACTTCGCGTTCCGTCCATTTAAACCCGTGCAAAAGGTCGATTTCGACGGAGAGCGTTTATACACATAAAGTGCAAGTACTTAAGACTTCGATCTCATCTACAAGGTTAACCCCTTGTGGGCCAAGCCAATACCATCTCTAAACATACCAAGCTGCTTCTTTAAGGTTAGGGTTGTCTTGGTATACGTACGCTTATGGAGAATGAAATTTTGGTGAAATGCAAAATCGAGATTTATCCTCCCAAAACACGATTTTCAACTTTAACACTGCTTTGGGGAAGTAACTAAGCTATAAACTTTCATTACTGACGTACTTTTCCAATTTTGGTTCAACTTCAAAAAACGAACCAAAACCTCGATAACGCCATAAGCTTACATGTACCAAGACGAACCTAGAGTCCCTATATATGAAAGAGTCAAGACACGTGAACAGAAGTGAGGAAGAAGAAGGTGTCTGAGGAGCCTGGTGGCGCGCCTCTTGTTTACATTTTTATCCAACGATCTTCCCGCCAAAGATTACTTGTACATGTATTCGTGTGGAGGTAATCTTTGTTTGGTCAACCTAACCTCCAATACCCGTTGGCTTCACGACCTGTTTTAAAAGTAATGTGTGACTTTTATTCTGTTCTGAACACATTTTCATCAATTTCTAATTCAAATTTCATCAGGACAAGCTAAAAATGCCGAAAGTTTCCTCAAAGCTGGGTAGCAGTGAAGGTGGTTCCACGAAGATGTAAACAAGAGGCGCGCCTCCAGGCTTCATAGACCCCTTCTTCTTCTTCACTTTTCAGCGGCAAATCAGAGATGGAACCTCGTATGGCGAGACTCTTTCATATATAGGGACTCTATAGACGAACACTAACCCCACTTTTTCAAAAGAAGCGGCATGGTATGAGTAGAGGCGGTATTGGCCATGCCCGAGTATACTCGGTTTTTCCCTCTAAGTCTATTTCACATTGTTTCATTCTTTATTCCGAATAAACACGACTAACGATGCAAACACTTATAAGATAAGGTTCCTTCGGGCGCCTTCAATTCACCGTAAATGCAATTCCAACTCCCCCGTGTACGAACAGTTAACTACCTTCCTTATTTAAATGGAGGAATGGCATTCTTTTGAAATTACCTGGCCCTTAGAGGGTTAACTGGATCAAATGCACCATTCAAAGATTGATAAATCTATTCATTGGCATTGCCTGCAATCTGGAAACGTTGCGTTCCGATTATTAACGGAAAAAAAAAAGTTTAGTTTGAAAAGTTAAAAAGTTTTAGTCTACGGTTTGTGAGTGGTGGCTCTCCGCTTTATGAAATTTGTTTTTCACTTTAATTTTAATTTTTGAGTTGAAAATGGCAGCGATTTGAGCCGAAACGTCCTCGCCAATAGGGCAGTTGCAAGGGTCTGAAATGTTGCGTTTTTTATAAAGAAAATAAAAATACTGATGAGCGGAGTGCAAAAATACCTTTGGTTTCTAATTACGTCCCATTGTTCCGAAAATGCAATTTTGGCCAAAAAAACATTGTTTTATACGGGAATTCCGCGTAGTGACGTCACTACGCCCACCATTTTTTCAAACTTTACACGTGTATATCCCCAAAACCAGGACACTTAGGAAAAAACGAAATGCACCATTGTTCTCAGCTCATCAAATACTCTTATTTTCTTCATGAAAAACACACAATTTCAGACCCTTGCAACTGCCCCATTTAGGTTGAATTCCAGCATTTTACCCATTCCTGTTTAATTTAAGCTCGTACATTTAAACCCATACATAAAATCGAATTCGACGATACGTGTTTACAGGGACTTCGATATTTACCACGAATATTGGTTAGCCAATTGAAAAGCGTTACGTGCAATCTGGAAACGATGCGTTCCGCTCATTTGAGCGCATGCAAAATGTCGAATTCGACCAGTGTTGCCAGATTGGGGTAAAAAAGCCGTAGATTTTACATTGATTTAAATGGGGATGATACGGCTTTTTGCCCTCGATCTGGCAACACTGAATTCGACGTGCGTTTACTGTGAACCAAAAATATTTCATTCTTTCCTGCGGGTTCAAATGGACCGAATGCAACGTTGCGCGATTGCACACGACGCCACTGAGTTTATTTTAGGCGCATCTTCAGCCTCTAGTTCAGACTTTGGCCACCTGAGCGCACTGCAGATTTATTAATAGTACAGTGACTGGATAAACCACAGTGCGGTCATTTTGGTCGTCTTTCTGATTGGTCGGATTCCTTACATCGCGAATTTGAGCATTTAGAAGTATTTTAACAGTTTTGTAGGGTTCTCGTAGGCAAGTTAGACACGACAGAAGTTCTTCTGTCAAATTTGAAACATATTGGTTCGCAAAATCAAGAGAAATCAACGATTCCCCGTAACTGACCCCCCGCGGATGCGCACCCAACTTAACACGGGCGCCATAGGGAGGAAGTGCTTTCCTGAGTCACTAGTAAAAAATATCGCAACCCCCGCCCTAAAAATGGTTTATACATAGCATTAATGACTATTTTCAGACGGGGGGTAGAGAAAATTTCATTCCGAAACCCAGGAACAATCCTACTCCCCATGCTGCCCATGCTAAAGTGGGTGCACTATTGAGGGGTGGAGGGCAAATGGCCGCACTGTGGTTTATCTAGTCACTGTAATTAATAGCAAATTAATTACAAACGAGTATAGAACCGTCTTTTTTTATGCCCTCAATCGCTCTCTGTGGACGGCCAAATGGAAAACCTTTGTTGCTAATCGTGTGTCTCAAATTCAGTCAAATTGTCCTACGGCCCAATGGTTTCACGTTCCAAGTGAATTTAACCCCGCAGATTTGATATCGAGAGGGACCTCATCTCTAATTTTGAAAAACTCAAAATTGTGGTGGGAAGGACCGGAATGGTTGAAAACTACGGATCTTACCCTCTATCAAACTATGAGAACAAAACACCAAATCTCACCGTTCATTATTGAAGCGCAAAAAGAAATGAAAAAAACCAGAAGTTACAACTCTATGCTGTGCATCAAAAATTCAGATTTTCAACCGGTATTCATCTCTTTCAAAACTAATTCGCATTTTCAGTTATGTTTTCCGATTTATCGATAACTGTCGAGCAAAAATGGATTCTTCAAAAGAACCAAAACTGGGCGCTACTTCAGCAAATGAATCGTCATCAAATTTAGATAGATTGATACGGTTAGCCCAACAGGAAGAATTTCCAGAAGAATACCAAGAACTTAAAAATGGAAAAATTCAGGTATCAAAAAGAAGTAAGCTCCTAAACTTGAACCCATTTTTAGACTCACAAGGATTATAACGACTGCGAATGGGTGGAGCTTCTCGAGCAAGAACACTGAAGGATTTCCCTTTTCCCAGGCTAATAGCACCGCTGCGAGCGATTAAGGACCACAATCCTCCACATGGTTTGGAGCACGCTAATCATCGTGCGGATGGAAAGGATGTCGTACGCAGCTGTCGCAATCAGTGGCGTAGCGTGCAATTTGGCAACGTTGCATTGTATCCATTTAAACCCATGTAAAAGGTCGAATTCAAAGGTGTTCACCGAACAACCAGAACTTCGATCCTTTTTCATGCGTTTAAATGAAGAAATTGCAACGTTGCCAAATATACAGCCTTCCAAACAATTTCTCTCATACTCTCCAGTGACCCTCATACAAACGTATAGCATTATGGCAAGCTGTTTCTAAAGTCGGTTTTCGTGATCGGGGCTTTGTTTCGCGTCGTTTTCTTCTCAGAATCGCGTTGAAATGCCTTGAGAAATTCATTTCTGCCTTACCTAATTCACAAAAAAAAAAAAAAAAAAAATACGATTTCAGCCATAAAGAGGGAGATCAGTACAAATAGGTTACGTGAGGGTGAGAGAGAAAGATAGTTTGGAACGCTCAGAAACAAACTTTCTCCACGCACGACGTCATCACTAAACCCGTTTATGTAGATCTTGCAACTGTGCAACTAGCAATGTTGCCAAATTGTACTATAAAACGATCAAACTTTCCATCAGATCAAACGGGAAAAAATCAGATGATTATCCGAAAATGGCAACACTGGCAACAGGCACGAATTTTTCAAGAAAACAGACGTGTGAAATTTGAAAAAAAATAAAAACTAGGGAAATTAGCTTATATGTCCAAGCCGTCGAATAAATGGATTTTTAATCGACTCGTCGACGAATCTTCTTCGGTCAATGCAAGAAAGAACAAACAAATTAATTTAATGATCAGAAAATTTTTCCATAGAGTTATATTACACAAATAAAGCGTTCAGAATTTTTGGAGACTTTAAGGGGTGTGTGAGGGGAAGGAGGTGAAGGCAGTGGCAGATCCAAGGGGGCTGTAACCCCCCCCCCCCCTTTAGCCAAATGTTTACACTGTCAAACCAAGATGTTCGAGAAAATTTTGGGCGTTTTGGGGGAAAAATTGGGTTTTAGTCCCCCCCCTGATTTCAGCCTCTCTCTTGCAAGATTTCTAGAACCGTCACTGGGTGAAAAGGGTTACCGCAAATTATACGGGGGGCTGAGCAGGAAGCTAATGGGCACAGCGGTATGGGTGTAGTAGATGAGGGTGCTACCTATTGTAATACTTGCAGCTACTTTATTGAATTCCTTTGGAGCTTGACTCGTTTAACCGGCTCAAAGGTAAAAATATCAAACTTTGCAACCTCAATTTCCACCGACATGCGGCATGCGAAATAAAAATTCAAAGAACCAAGCAAGTTGCACCACAAGAAGTATCAATTTTCAAGAAAAAAAAACGTAAATTAATGTAACAGAACTGATACAGACGGATGATAGCCTACGCTGTCTCTATCTAAGAAGATGACGGAAAGAACAGAAAATACGGAATTTAAAAAAAAAAAAAAAAAAAGGGAGAGAATTTTTTTTTTGGGGGAATTTTCTGCCCTTCCCCTGACTTTTCGGTCATACAAAATGTCATAACTGTTCTGACGGTTGCCACTTTTCAGATAATCGTTTCGAACAGACTTCTGTGAGAAAATTCGTCGATATTCGCTAAGATCAGGGTTGGGCGAATGAAGGTGGTAATCGATCACACGATTACCGAGTAATCGTAATCGTAGTTTTTTCGGAGGGCGATTTTATGGAAATCAGGGCTGATTTTTTACAAGCCGCCCATCATACTAGTTGCAGAAGGAATTAGATATAATCGTAAAGACCCTAAATTTTACTATTTATTTGTGTAAAGTACCGACCAAAGGTTTCACGATTACCGATTATCCAGGAATCGCGTAATCGATTACACTCCTATTTGACCAACTCTGGCAAAGATATGGTGTAAAGAACGAAAAAAAGACACATTTCTTGTCGAGGTAACAAGCTCGCATGAATTTACGATATTCTGCTCTACAAGATAGGTACTTACTTATTAGCTTCGCATTCTTTCGATTTTAAAAATAAAACTTCATGTATGAGATGAGACTACTTGAGGTAATTATGTGACGCCTGACACATTATATTACTTTCTCTAAAAAAAATGTCAATTTTTGTAGATGTGTGACTCTTTTAACATCAAAAGAGTTAAGATTTTTGACTCTTTTACATCAAAAGAGTTATTGATTACTAGATTCGTGACTCTTTAACATGAAAAGAGTTAAGATTTTTAACTCTTTGGCATCAAAAGAGTTATTGATCACCAGATTTGTGACTCTTTTACATCAAAAGTTAATACACTGTCAGTTCAACTCGGAAAGATTGAAGCGTAGTTTTTACAGTTGAAAAATGTTACGTTGCTTTAATCAAGGAAAGGTATGACTATAATGAAAGACCAGTAAAAGTTTTGTCGGTTTCAATTTCATTCAGTTTTAGTTTAAGCCCCGGCCCGGCCCTCTCCGCTCCGTCTTCCGGGTGAGTCACATGAAGCAGATACAAAGGAATTGAATGGGAATCAAATCGGTTTAAACGATCAGAAGCATATATATGTACGTTGTCGCTGGTCATGGAAGCTAATTGACAGAGCAATTAAGCAATGCACATGAGTGTCAATTTAAAACAATATAAGTCCCATTAATGCCCCTCCATTCTAGTCTGAGCAGCAGCGCACCGAGAGTTTCTTCATCTCTCTCTTTTCTCCATTAAGAAACGTATGTTAGACAAGGATGGACAAGGGGATAAAACCCCCTCCTTCTGTCCTTTTCCTACTCATACATTCAAATGGGAAATGAGAGAGATGGAAGATATCCTGGTTGCGCCAGTGAGTCTGAGCATTGTTTTTCCTGAGTGACCATTCGCCAATTCAATTTCTGGGTCTTTCTTCCTTTCCCTGTGTCACCATTCTGGAAGAGTGATACAGATCAGGAATATCAGCATCAATGGCGTTTATAGCGTGTAATGCGGCAACGTTGCATTATGTCCATTTAAACCCATGTAAAAGGTCCAATGCGAAGGTGTTCACCCAACACCCAATAGTTCGATATTTTTCATGGGTTTAAATGGATGAACTGCATCGTAGCCAAATTGCACGCTACGCCACTGAGCAGGATCACTCCACCACCAATGACTAAGAAAATTATAAAACATCAAATAAACTTCCGATCAAATTACAAGTTCTCAGATACTAGGTACATTCCAGTGCTGTATTTATCTTGACTTCCTTTCATCAGAAGAAATCTGAAAGGTTTGAGCAGACAAGCAGAGCTTCAACAGTATTGCAATGCCAGCAGTGCAGGCGAAAAAATCAAGCTACTAAAGAATGAGATAATGGAAAAGGTCAACAGCCAACTCAGGAATAAAAGTAAAGTAACACATTTTCGTCGAGAAATTTCATGAATTAATCGAAAACAGGGGTACTTCATGAGGCGGGGATTAGCGCTGTGTAATTTACATACATTGAGCTTTACATTGAGCTGTACATGTACTCTTGCAAAGGATTTGTACACTTAATCAGCTGCGTGCATGTGCGCGATTCAAAATGGCGCGCCCTGAAGAGGAAAGCCCAAAATGGGAAGCATTACTTTTGAGACATGCATAATCAGATATTTAGTGCTTCGTTGGTGTTTATTAGGGCTTTAAACCTGAGATCAGCAGGACAGTAATTTTTTTTAGTAATTCACTGAATGGTCAACAAATTTAACGATGTAGCAGACTTATTTAAAAAAAAAAAAAAAAAAAAAAAAAAAAAAAAAAAAAAAAAAAAAAAAAAAAAAAAAACTAGAAGTCTTGAGCTATTACAGAACCTGAGAAAAGTCCGTCTACAGTTTGAAAAAACCTAAAAAATTGAAAGCTTTGAGAATTAGCAAATAAGAAACTGATTTTTTTTTTTTTTTTTTTAATTGAATCAGATTTTCTGGAAATTTTAATTGTACACGCATGAATACTTTAAATAATTCTGTAAAATACTTTCAAACAACTTTCCATTTTTTTGTTTTACTCATTATCTTCACCAGGACATGTGCTACAAGAGAAAAGAAAACAAACATTTTTGAAGGGATGGAGAATCGAACTTTTGGGGTAGATTAATATCGCCCCTTAAATTGCGCACCGAAACATTCGAAATAATTAGAGTGCTTAAATACGTAATGAAAACTGGTCAAAGTAGCGATTACAACGTGATAAGATGATTTACAATGAGGAAAAACTACTTAATTCCTATACAATTAACTGACACACCTAATTCCTATACAATTAACTGACACCGTCACGGTCGTCTGCCGAAATCCTAAAGTGAAAATGCGCCATCTCCTCCACCCTTAACCCCGAGTCCTTTGCTTCCCCTATCCTTTTTTCTCCTTCTTTTTCTTTAAAGAGCGATCCTATATTCTACGGAGTCTGGAGACTGGGATTATAGTGGAGTCCTGAACTTGAGACTGGCATGCAGAAATTGGATAGCAGCAGGGCACATCTCACATCCCTACTCACTCATCCGCAGTGCAGAGCCACGCGTGGCCTGCAGATTCATCCCTTTCCCCTCCCCTTCCCGCTGCGAGCTTCGGCGTGACTTGCACCTACCACAATCACTAGTAATATGCCATTTAACCCTTTCGATATCACGCTCCGAGTTTCTTCGTTCCCGAGACTCGGTCTGCCTCACAGGATTTCTATTTCTCATACAGGGTGGATTGGATATGAAAAAAAATTTCCACGCACAAGTTTGGGTGGTTGCCGCTCGAGACTTTGAAGGAGCTTCTTCCGTTTACAGTAAGATTTCAACTCAAGCCTTGAAAGTTTTAAGTTACTTATTACAGTGGTCACAAGTGGTCACAATGGGACTTCCCTTTTCTTAAATAATAACAGATTACTAAACGAGCTCTAATGACCCCTATTATTAGAATAAGAATAAGCCTCTTGGTCAAGATGACTCCTAAAAATTTGAGTGAGGTTGAAGGCCTGTTTCGGCACTCCTCACTACAATTCGGGTCTCACAACCGGTAACTTCGCTTACTGCAACCGGTAACTTCAGCGTTCCAGAACAAACGAGTTTTTAGACTTGTACACTCCATGTATGCGGCATGCCATTAGACTCCTAAAGGACCTCAAACGGCCCAACGAAAATAGAGGCCTCGTAGTCAATATTGACCCTTGAAACTTTACGTTGAATGAAAACACTGGATCCGAACATATGTAAAATGGCATGGTTCAAAATGGTAGAGGAGAAATGAAGCGAAACACAAAGCGTGCTGGGGGAAAGTCTAGAGTCGAGACGGATGGGGGGGGGGGAGGGGAGAGGCGGAGGATAAGGAGGAGGCGCGCTTACAATAAAAGTACAAACTGAATTCAATTCGATGAAAGTGTGTATTTTTATACAGGAGCGGCGCTAAGCGTGGGGGGGGGAGGGGGTTGGTGGCGCACACCGAATCAAAACATAGATTTTTCCGGGCATAAAAAGCAGTGGCGAAGCAAAGCAATTTGGCAACGTTCGTCCGTTTAAACCCATGAAAAATATCGAACAATTGGGTGTTCGGTGAACACCTTCACGGAAAAAAAACTAAGGTGAAAATAACCATACGGATACCTGATTTTAGCACCTGCTAGATGTTTTGGTAATGTTAACCAGAAGTATACTATGTTTTGACTAGGTACTAGGTGATGTTACCTGATTGCATGTCGAATTTACTCAAAGTATCGGTAAATGTAACATACTTCTGTTCAAGTTTACCATAACATCTAGCAGGTGCCAAAATCAGGTATCCGTATGGTTATTTTCAATAATCTTTTTTTTTCCGTGTTCGCATTCGACCTTTTAAATAGGTTTAAATGGACGGACACAGTACAACATTGCAAAACTGCACGCTACGCATTTCATTGAAAAGCTGTAGTTCATTTTGCTTCAACAAAAATCTTAGTGTTGTCATTCTTTTACAAAAACCATATTATTTGACTGATTTCAAAAAGGGGTACTACTACACCTTGTTTTCAGGGTTTTTTTTTTTTTTTTTTTCACTCAAAATATAGAGGAAAATCTCACAAACAAGACGGTGGTCTTGTTTTTTTCTTAGCTTCACAGGAACTATTTTAATTTAATTTTTTAAACTAGAGGGTCGGAGGGTCCAATCTATTTTTGCTCCCTTGTGAGACTACTTTTCCGCATTTTTTTTTTTTTTTTAAACTTGGGACAGAAATAACTCCAGTTTTAAAATAGTTAGAGACTTGAAATGGGTCTGTTGCAAACTTTTGCTACAACAATTAAGAGTATATACTTTAATGTAAAATCACCTGAAAAGTCCGTTGGTGGCATCAGAAAGTCATAAAATGCAATAATAAACTCACAAGAGGCGTTTAATGAAATCCAAGATGGCGGAGAAATATAGAGCAATCTGTATGCATGCACCATAAACATCCAAGGATGACCAACTTGGACAACCTCACTGGAGGTAGAGGTTATGTGTTTGTTTACGTTGTGATCGATATTGTGAGGTTGGCTATCCTTGGATGTTCGTGGTGCATGCATACAAATTGCTCGATATTTCTCCGCCATCTTGGATTTCATTAAACGCCTCTTGTGAGTTTATTATTGCATTTTATGACTTTCTGATGCCACCAATGGACTTTTCAGGTGATTTTACATTGGATTAAATACTCTTAATCGGTGTGGCAAAAGTTTGCAACAGACCCATTCTCTGAAAGGAGGCAGAATTTGATGTTCTATGTGATGACAGAAGCGGATTTAGATTGCTGTAAGAGTGAGTTGTCCACATTTATGTTTCAAGTTTGAAATTCATGTTATTGTTGAAACATTTGATCGCAATCAAATTTCTCAATTTCTAGAATAAGTAATTAAGAAATTCAATTTCTTAAAAACCCATCTTTCATCACACAGAGCACATACAATACATACATACATGGCTTCAATTTCAGCCAAAGAACAAATCAACTGAGTCTCTACAGCTTTTTCAGTCCCAATCAAAGCATCATTTTATAACATTTTTCTTCATTTAAGGGGCAGGTCCAGCAGGTATGCAACCCGCTCGACAAAAGAAAATTGGGTGGGGTTCAGATATGTATCTTTTAAATAAAATGTATCTTGGAAAAAAGTAAAAAAAAAAAAAAAAAAAAAAAAAAAAAAAAAAAAAAAAAATCAAGCATTTAGAGTGATTGGGGAGAATTATTATTATTATTATTTGTTTTTTACGTGTGTAGTAACCCCATAAGAACCTTGATTTTTATTAGTGTAATGGGGGAGCGGCAAGGATCTGAAATGTTATGTTTTATTTTTAAAGAAAATGAAAGTACTTGATGAGCTGAGAACAAAGCTACGTTTGGTGTCTGATTTTGTCCCATTGTTCTAAAGTTGAGATATTGGACCAAAAGACAATGTTATCAATGGGTATTCCGCGTAGTGACGTAACAACGCACATGATTTCTTACAACTTTACAAGTGTGTATCTCCAAAACCGGGACTTTTAGGAAAAGACCGAAGGCACCACAGTTCTCAGCTCATCAAGTACTAAGAGTTTCCTTATACAAAACATACAACCTTTTCAGACCCCCCCATTCAGACCCTTGCAAGTTGCAACTGCCCATTGGCTCCATTGGCTATTAATCATTAAGTCTGGGAAATTCCACGTCCGACACACTGTGAGGCGGGAGGAGGAGGACTGCGGCGGAAATGAAATGCAAAGAGTGCTGTTCGCTCGAGCTCGACTACTATTCGCTTAATGGAAGATTCAAAATTTCGCGCGACCATGACCCCTCGGAAATCGAGAACCACAGGTTATCAATTCCCCCCTATCACCCTCTTTTTCTCTACATTTCTCGTGCCCCCCCACCCCCTCGCGTCCCTCCATAACTTATTCTTATCAAGAGTAGACTCGAGCCAGTTTTTGTATTTACGTCCAGTCCATCCAGACGATGGCTTAAATGCTTAAAAATAGAATTACTACAAAGATGTATTTGAATGACTGGCAGTTCCGTTGCTGACATCCTATATGAATAAGCAATTGCAGCCTGGAGGAGGGAATTTTTTCCAAAATTTAAAATCTAAAAGCAGCATGGGGTGCGGCGATTAAGAACAATTGTTTGTATTGTAGTCTGTGCAAATTTTAAAAAAAATGGTTTCTAAATTCAAGTATAATCTTACCAGTCACAAAGCTATGTCAATCGAAGAATTATACTAGAACTTTAACCACACTAATCTGGTTTTCTAATCATGGTCATGGTACCAGAATTTGCTGAAAGTTTTCATGAGCTATGGTACATACTACCAGAATGAGGCTCTTGCAAACTTTTGCTAAAAGCAAATAAATAGTCCAATCTTACGTAACGACCATCGAAAATCACGAAAATCACACTAAGAAAGTCTAAAATTTAGTAATAAACTCACTCAACTGCTATAACGGCAAGTGTGTAATGGCGGTTCGACGCAGGTATCATGGGAGATTCCTGTCTAATCTGTCACTTTCTCTACGGAAACACAGAGACACGTCTCATTTTGGATAGGAATCTCCCATGATACCGGCTTTGAAGCGCCATTATGCCTGATTCTGAGAACGAATTTCGTGATTTTTCAGAGTACTTATCGCAATTTTTACAGAGGTTTTTATGCAAAAATCAACTCTTCAATCTTCTATAGCAAAAGTTTGCAAGAGCCCCATTCTGATGATACATAATACCAGAAAATTCCCTGGTTGACGAATCGTTACGCCTCTGTTGTCATCTCTCTTTCTCTTATGTTCTCTTTTTTTTTTCGAGTACGTATCGAGTTGCTATCGAGAGTGTGTTATTTCTTACGGGTGGTACCTACTTTACTTGTCTTTTGAGCCATGAAACCATTCGATGGCTATACGATCTGCGCTATCGGTGGAATGGTGGATTATCGTAGAAATGCAATACGGCTCAGGATCGGGACGACAGCTCGAGAGATAAATCACCCACAAGCAAATCGCAGGTTGGTAACACCGACAGATTACTTTATTTATTTACTTATTTTTTTTTTTTTCCAGCGTTGTTTTACAACAAAAAAAAAAAAAAAAAAAAAAAAAAAAAAAAAAAAAAAAAAAAAAAAAAGATTCAAAAACGGAAATTGCGAAAAAAACGGAAAATGAATAAGTGAATAAAAAAAAGAAGGGGAGAGAAAGAGAACAGACGGACAGGAGGGGAGAAAAATAAAAAAACTTGGAGCTTTGAATCTTAGTCAGATGCGGTGGGAGAATTTGCGATCGTTAAGGCCCGGAAACAACATTTACATACTGCAAGTAATTGACTGACATCGTTTCACGTTTCTATACAAAAAAAAAAAAAAAAAAAAAAAAAAAAAAAAAAGAGATATACACATCTTTTCTCCAAGCGTGCGTTTACTCGGGAACTGTGTGAAGACAAAACTGAACTTACTCATTCTTTGTATACCACGAACATTTTTGAAAGGTTCGAAAGATCGAAAGCGAACCAGTGGCGGCTCGTGGAATTTGGCAACGACGTTATCCCTCCATTTGATTGTATGTAAAAGAATGGATTCGAAAGTGAAAGCAGCGCTTCACCAGAAATCAATCGTTGAGCATACGTTCAAATGGAGCGAAGGCATTGTTGCCAAATAGCACGAGTCGCCACTGAAAGCGAAAATTTAATTTTGACACCCAATTTTGAGTTTCCTTACGATTTTCCTTGTCACGGAGGCGAAACAATCAATGAGGCCTGACGCCTGACAGCGATTCATTTTCCGAAGCATACCATCCACTTTTGGGAAAGCAAGGATCGCAGCGCGACACAGTCATGGGCAAATAACCGAATAACGAATAACCACGAATAATTAACTAAAATCATTCGCATTATTCTAATGTTATTCCTATTAGTAAGTTCAAGTTTTCACACTACCAGCATAATCACCGTCATAAGATGAAGGACTGGTATATAGTGTTAAAACTTTGATTTACTAACAGGAATAACATGAGAATAATGCGAATAATTTTAGTTAATTATTCGTGATTATTCGTGATTATTCACAGAAAAAAAAGATCAGTGAAAATAACCATACGGATACCTGATTTTGGCACCTGTTAGATGTTACGGTAAACTTGACCAGAAGTATGGTGCATTTACCGATACTTTGAGTAAATTCGACATGCAATCAGGTAACATCACCTAATACCTAGTCAAAACATAGTATACTTCTGGTTAACATTACCATAACATCTAGCAGGTGCCAAAATCAGGTATCCGTATGGTTATTTTCACCGTAGTTTTTTTTCCGTGTTCGTTATTCGGTTATTTGCCCATGACTGGCGCGACACAATTATACGCAGGCTTTCAAAGTTCATACATCGATATAAGAGGAGAGAGAGTCACCCTTGAAAACTCACATTCAAATACATGACATCCTGTAAGCCTCGAAACCCTATCGGCGTTAGGGTCGTAGCCGGATGAAAGGTAGGTGAACGCAGGAGGGCCGAGGGGGTGGTGAACGAACGGGGAAAGGGGATGCGAGGGGGAATAGAGGGGGAGATGATGAGGGGTGATCGATAGGAATTACGGATGCGGGGCCATAGAGGGGAGGAACGAGGGGGGTTGAGTTGTGAGGTGAAGGGGTAAGGAGAGGCTCAGTAAATCATATGGGTCGAAGCTAAAAGTGCACAGGGAATGCAGTAGGACGGGGTTTGGGGGGGGGGGTGGGTTAGGGTAAGGGAGGTAGAGGAGTACAAGTCGATGATGAAGGGTTGGTTAGGAGAGAGTGCAGCGGGGGTGGAAGGGTGGGTGGGTGGGTGGTAGGAGTGCATGGTGACCTGATACCGTGGCAAAAGGTCGGTGAAATTGTGGAAACGGAATGTGGGGCGTGGTGGGGGGGGGGGGGGGGGGTGGGGGGGCGAGGTTGTGGGGGGGCGAGGGTGGGCGGAGGCGGGGCGGCAGCACGATCTGGCGCACTTTGGAAAATGTCGGGCGAGCATCTGGACATAGGATATTTCGTTTCGCCGCGCCAGTAATGATTGGCTGAATTAATTCATTTCTTGAAATTCAACGTAACTTTCCTCAGGATCTACTGATTGTGAAACCATTTTCTAAAACTTTGGCTCATATCAATCTTTACACTCTCCTCTTCAATTTAAAGCAGGTTTTTTTTTTTAAAAATTCTCAAAATTGGCAACATTTTTGAAATTTTATACAAAAAATAGCGGCTTGGACGTCATCAAATCCAAAATCAGGGCAGACGAGATTTCAATAATTGAATCTCTAAATACTAAAAGGGGGGCAAATCTACAATACTAAGTTTTTCAGGAGAGATAAACATTTTTTTTTACTTTTCATAAAATTGTTTTAAGAAAATGGCAGTTATTTTAATGCACCATTTATAGCAAGATGACGTGCACGATGTCTATTCAAAATCCAGGACATTTTTTAAACAAAATCAGGATAGATGAGATTTTAATTAATCGAATCACAAAATACTTAAAGGGAACACGGCCATAAAACTAAATTTTTCAGGAGAGACAGTAACTTTTGTTAAATTGTATGACATTTTCCCACAAATGTGTGTAGTTTTCATAAACAACTATTTTATGCTGGATGCCGCACACTGTCTATTTTAAAAAAAAAAAAAAAAAAAAAAAAAAAAAAAAAATACAGACATTTTAGAAATAATTTTAGGGAACGTTACACGTCGATGTTTGTCTCTCCAACGAAATTTGGTTTCGTGGCCAAGTCCCTATCAGTATTTGGTGATTCAACGAGGGCCGAATTATAACACTATCCTGAAATATCATTGAGAATTCCTCAACTGGAAATATTCACGCAATTCTTCAAGGAAAGCTGAGTGTGAACAAGAACTTTAAGAGTTTGATAGAGAAAAACTTCTCAAGGCTGGAACTGCAGTGGCGGCTCGTGCATTTTGGCAACAATGTTTTCCCTCCATTTTAATACATGTAAAACAATCTATTGCAGGTTAAGCGCTGCTTCACTATCGATTCGATTATTTTGCATTGAATCAAATGGAGGGAAAACGATGTTGCCAAAATGCACGAGCCGCCACTGGCTGGAAGAGATCGGCTTTCAGGATTTCTCGAAACCTAGAAGACAAAAATGATGCGAGAAGCCCCCGCAATATCATTGAAAAACTGGGCAAAACGGGGCAAATGGATTGATTGACCTCGATTTGAGAACCGAGTTCATGATGTCGTGATTACCAATCAAACAGTCTATAATACGCTCCAATTTTCCTTACAGAAATGAGTAAAGAGTTTAAAGCGCCTATCTTCTCCAAATAATATTTCGAGTCACGGACGTTGGCGATGTAAGGGACGTGATAAAATTCAGCCTTAGTGACAGTCACAATGGGCTTTTTGAACATAAATGGGGGTGACATTGTAAAGGTAACGGACCCGCAAAAATCAGATTAACCATACTGTACTATACAGGGTGTATAAGAAACATACGTCGTCCTTGTAACCACGTCTTCTAGAGGTCAAGATAAGTCTTTTTTTCTCTTAACATGTGTTCAAAAATGCCCCCCTTTTGAGTTTACAGCCCCCCAAAGTTTTAAAATATTGATGGGTTTTTTGGAATAGCGACCACCAATATGAACCAAAAGTCATGAAAATTGGTGTTCCGAGGTAATTTTAAGTGTACGATCCATTAACGACACCTCGAAAAATTCAGAAATAAATTAGGTCTGACTGCTCTTTTCAGGCAATATTGTACCTTCAACGGCACAATATTTATGTTACGGATTGGAAATGTGAAAAATATTACTGAAACCAGATGGAAAAAACTCTTCGAAAGATATTTGGTCCTCTTTATTTTTTTCGATATGGTGCGATTTAAGCGAGATAATCGCTGCTCAATGTGGAAAAGTCAGCGCTTTTACCAAGAGTGTATGCGACCCGCCACCACTCCGCTTCTACTTCGGGCCGCCCGCCCACTACAGTAAAATCGCTGACTTTTCCTCCTTGTGCAGCGATTACTTCGCTTAAAACGCGTCATATCGAAAAAAAATAAAGAGGACCAAAATTCTTCCTAGTAGTTTTTCCTATCTGATTACAGAAAATTTTTTCCAAAATTTCCAATCCGTAATATAAAATCTGTGCCGTTGAAGGTATACAAGATTGCGCCTGAAAAGTACAGTCAGACCTAATTTCTGAATTTTTCAAGGTCATTTATGGATTCTACACTTAAAATTACCTCGAGCCACCAATTTTCATGACCCCAAGGTTCATAATGGTAGTCGCTTTTCCAAAAAAAAAAAAAAAAAAAAAAAAAACATTTTCTAAACTTTGGGGGGCTGTAACTGAAAGGGGAGGGGGGGGATTTTCCGACACATTTTCATGGGGTAAACGTATTACTTAGACCTCTAAAATAAGTGGTTACAAGGACGCCATGTTTCTGATACATCCTGTCTACTTTACTTCCCCGCGAAAAAATGGCGCACCCGGATTTCTAAGGGGCACGTCTAAAAAATCGTTAAAAAAAAACAAATGAGAAAGGCCCTAGCACACTCCATATAAGGGGTGATATGATGATATCCGATACACATATATTTTCGTAGAATCTCATATTTTAGATAATTTTAAAAGCAAACAACCGTTTTCCAGATTTGACAAAAACATTTTGAATCGGTCAGAAAATCTGCAAAAATACGGTTTTACCGGTATCAACCTTCTCTGGGTAGTAAAAGGTGGCTGATAGCTCCTTACAGTGTTGTCAACTCGGCTTCCTATTACAACTCCACCGTTAGCGGATACTACCACTGGTCTTATATAACAGGGGTTTACGCAGGGTAGGGTGAGGTTTTTATAGTTCTATAAAGTTCACAAAGCGATAAAAATGCTACTACACCTTGCGTAACAACTCTGACACCCCCGCTGAACCCAGCTCTCCAATTGAAACGTTCTACTCATTCAGAGTTTTGAGCCTGGGCCTGGGTTATACGAAAATAAACGGTGGTCCGCGCAAAAGTATCGGAATTTTAATAGGTAATGAAATTCCGTCTGAGTTATCATACGACTATGAGGTTGTTGTCCGGTATATAAACTGCACCGTGGTACAACACTGCACGATAGAAAAAATGGGGCCGTTGCAAGCTTATGCTACAAACTATATAAATTGAAAAAGGAATAAAATGAAAAATACGTATTAATGAAATAGTTAAGACATACTTTGCCCCCCCCCCCTTTAAAAAAAAAAAAGAGGATAGTTCGCAAGTAAGGGAACAGGACAAAAAAAAGAGGATATTGGGAGGGGGAAAAAATGTCTGGAATCTTGGCAAATTTCGACGTAAGAAAACTGATACGAAAAGAAGTGGAAACATATCGTCATACCTCAACAATGCGCTATTTATGAGATTTAATTCACTGGCGCGGCGGTTGCAGGAGGTTGTACTTCTCTTTCTATCGGCTCATTTGAACGCATTTGTTAAAAAAGTAAAAAAGAATAGGAGAAGAGACATCAGTCCTGACCCTATAGTCTGACCTTGTCTAGCACACTTGTTCAAATGTGCAAAGAGACAGAGAGAAAAATTCCTGCAGATGCCAATAAAATTTATTTAACTATATGCCATTGCATTAATTTGCTCGCAACTAACATTTGATTTGGACAGTTAATGGAAGCAGTGGCGTAGCGTGCAATTTGGCAACGCTGTACAGTGATCTTGATCTCCGGTCAACCAATTTTGAAAGGGGCTCTTGCAAACTTTTGCTGTGAGTAAATGAATGGTCCAATCTAATGTAAATACCAGCACAAAAAAATCACGAAAAGCACAATGAGAAAGTGTAAAATTCAGTAATAAACTCACATAACTGCTTTAACGACAAGATCGTGATGGCAGTTCAACGCAGGTATCATGGGAGATTTCTGTCTAATTTGTCACTTTCTCTACGGAAACAAAGGGGTATGACACAATTTCGATAGGAATCTCCCATCCCATGATACCTGCGTCTCTCCGTCATTAAGCCTGATTTTGAAAGTGAATTTGGTGATTTTTTAGTGTACTCATCGTCATTTTTACAGGATTTTATGCAAGAATCAACTCTTCAATTTCATATAGCAAAAGTTTGCAAGAGCCCCATTTCCCGACAGCGACATAATTTCGCATCCATTGAGGTCGGGTGATTTTCTAATTCCAAGCTTTTAACGATCCCAAATCAGAGTTGGGCAAATGGGGGTGGTAATCGATTACACGTTTACCAAGTAATCGTAATCGTCATTTTTTCGGAGGATGATTCTATGGTAATCAAGGCTGATTTTTTACAAGCCACCCATCATATTAGTTGCAGAAGTACACTGAAAAAACCAAGTTTATGTACAACCGAAGCAGCCTTTTAAAATAGCTTCGCAGAGCAATTAAGTTCAAGCTGTACCGGAAAAAGTTGCAGGTGCACCAAAGTACTGCTTCTTTAGAGTAACAGCCTCTTTTCTTGCTTTGGCTCTACCAAGTAGTGCCTCAGTACAACCGCAACTTGTTCCGGTAGCAAGGACTTTTGCTCTGCGAAGCTATTTTACAAAGCTTCTTCGGTTCTACTTAAGCTTAGTTTTTTCAGTGTATTAGATCTAATCAAGAATACCCTTGATTTTACTATTTATCTGTGAAAAATGGATTTAATTATCATCCAAAGATTTGACGATAACGATTACTCGGTAATCGTGTGAACGATTACGATTCCCATTTGCCCAACTCTGTCCCAAATTTAGCACTCACCTATAGGAAAACTAGAATCTCGAGGAAAATAAATTTTGTGAATTAATTTTTGCGACTTGGGAATCTAAATATCAAGAACAGATGGAGAGAGAGAGAGAGAGAGAGAGAGAGAGAGAGAGAGAGAGAGAGAGGGAGGATAACAGAGAGAGAGAAGATGAAAGAGAATCAAAGTGATTCAGAGTTGGTTCAAGCGCCATAGTCAAGGTTGACCTCGTGGTTCGCCCTACGCACAAAGGAACAGAATAGATAAAATTTTATTTTTAGAACATCAATTTAATTTTTTGCTTTCTTTCTTTCCTTTATTCACGAAAAAAAAATTGGAGGAACTTATTTTTAAAAGTATGATTCAAATTCAATTCGTGTTTGTACATGCCGACAAGGACAACGGCCTCGCGTAAATTTACTGGTAAAACGAAAAAGGAAGAGCTACCTGTCGACTCGACAAAGCCAATTATACTATTTTAAAGTTATATACGCGGATCTAAGTTCATTTTGATAGACCAACCTACGTCAACTAGGCAAGACCTTAAATATTATTATCTATAGTTTGAATTCAAATTGATTTCTCAAAAATATGATATTCCATACTGTCTTAGTCCACACGGGGCACAAAATAATTCTTCAAAACGATGTTCCTCAAAGCATTATCCTCGTGAAGCTTTTCAGAAGATTTGATATCGATGTTGTTAAAATATGAGTCAATATACCGGAGGAAGTAAAAGTCGATCCAGTAGCGTAGCTATACCTGAGCGTGCCCCCCCCCCCCTGATTCGAATACTGCGCCCCTCTTTTTTCAGGAAAAATCAGCCGCTTCCGTGAGCCCCCCCCGCCCAAATTTTGCCAGAAGCTAGAGCCTTTCTATAGCTTTCTCCCTTCTTTTCCCATAGCTTCTATTTTTCTCAATCTGTTCTCTTTTCTTTCCTTTTCTCCTTTTCCTTATTTCCTCTTCCTTTCCTTTTTTTCCTTTTCCTTCCCTATTTTCATTTTCCTTTTTTCCCCCTTTTCCATTCCTTTCATCCTTTTCGCTCTTTCTCTTTCTCTTCTCAAAATTTTTGCGCCTACCAAACCGTTGCGCCCCCCGCCCGGCGGGGTCAGCGGGGCCTATAGCTACGCCACTGAGTCGACCGTATGTCAAAACCGAACTTTGACCTCCAACATTGAATTTATCTCACAAAAAATCGACATCACCCCCCAGTTTGCGTCCAAATGATTTCGAATTTAATTACTTCCAGTCATGTAATAACAATAACAATAATAATAATAATAATAATAAAAATTATAATAAACAGTCGCTCTTTGAATTATTTGAAGGGGGAGGCAAGAAATTTGAAACCCTTCGAATAGCCACCTCTCTCAAAATAGTGGAATACATGTTTCAGCGTTTTCTGAAATTCGAAGCCGTTCTAAAAGAAATCAAACAGCCAGATTTTTACTTGTATATCCTGTATGCTGTGGCTTTTTCACGTAGAGGAAAATGTAGCATTTCTTCTCCATTTCTTCCCGCAACTTTTCCATTCCTTCAACAGTAGAGCTTGATATGATGGCACAGAAATATTACACGCGCTAGATGTACAATGGCTTTCAAAAGGAAGTATCCTGATAGAAATTTTCATTATTTCATCATGGGCGGAGCTAGTGATTTGGCAACTGTGGATTCTATCCATTGGAATGTACGAAAAACAATCGATTCTTGAGGAGGTCATGGCCCAATTTCTAATCGATTGTTTCTCATCCATTCAAATGGGAAGAATCCACAGTTGCCAAATCGCTAGCTCCGCCCATGCATGTATTTCATTTCTCGACCAATTTGAGAAATCTTACGGTTTCCAAATATTTCAGAGTCTCACAGTATTGCCAATTGTGGCGTTAGGCCTTAAAAGTCAAAAACGATGGAAAATGAAATGAAAATTAATCAAGAATAAGTTCGACCGGGGTACTTTCTTTTGAAAGTCATGGTACCGACTAAATTGTGTGAAGAGGAGGGAGTGGAGACACGGACAACTCTTACTTAGACTACACTCGACCCCCCCCCCCAAATCAACCAATTCTCTGAGAGGCGAAACTTGAAAGATGGTGAATTTCCGTGCCACGGTGCTTTTGTTCATCAGTAGCACCCAAGAAAACTCATATGCGCTCCTTCGTTAGTTCATTTTCGAAAGAGCCAATTATTATGTGCTGCTTCGTGAGTCAATT
Organism: Trialeurodes vaporariorum; assembly: GCA_011764245.1. Lineage (NCBI taxonomy): Eukaryota > Metazoa > Arthropoda > Insecta > Hemiptera > Aleyrodidae > Trialeurodes > Trialeurodes vaporariorum. Next base: position 459,893 of record VMOF01000002.1, read on the forward strand.
GAACTCAATGGATCAACGCTACAGCTTTTGCTTGGTTCTACAAAAATAACGGTAACTAACCCCTTAAGGGCCAAGCCCAAGTCTACTCGTTTTTCTCCTCTCGTCTATTTCACATTGTTTTAGTCTTCAATCCGGTTAAATGCAAATATAGATGAAAACACTACAATAGTTAAGGTCCCTTCAATTTGTCGTATAGGCAATTCCAACTCCTTCGAGTACGAACAGTTAACTACCTTCCGTCTAGAAACGGAGGAGTGGTGTTCCCATGAACTTGAACTAACCTGGTCATTAAAGGGTTAAGAAGGGGGATCGGTTACCAACATATTCACTCCTGGTGTGAATCGGCAAGAATTGAAACTTAGATTAATAAATCAAAAAGTATGAGGGTTTGGGGGTATGTCTTCACTTACATTTAATATCCACCATATCTCGACAAGGGGGGGGGGACGACTAGACTGCGTCCTAAAAAGAAAGTGAGTTGGTTGCGACAGTTCACAAAGTCTGTATCGGAATCCGAGACAAATGGTGCTCTTAAAAACTATTGCTATAAGCAAATGATTAAAGCCAAATCTAAAGTAAAAACCAGCGAAAATCACGAAAAGCATACTAAAAAGTCTAAAGTTCAGGATAAGAAACTCAGGAAACAGCTGTAACGACAAGATCGTAATTTTTCGTAGCTACGCAGGGATCATGGGAGATGCCTGTTTAATTTGGCACTGTCTCTATACGGAAACACAGAGATAAGTTTCAAATTAAAGAGGAAGCTCCCATGATACCTTCAGTAGCTCCACCACTAATTGTAAGCCCCATTTTGAGCGTGAATTTCGCGATTCTTTTTTTTTTGTTTTTGTTTTTTTTTTGTACTCATCGTCGTTTCTACGTTTCATGCAAGAATCAACTCTTCATTCACCTATGGCAAAATTTTGCAAGCGCCGCATTGAAACTAGTGAAACATCGAAAGGTGAGTCGACGATGGAGAGATGAAAAGCTGAAAGTTTGAATATCATCTTTGATGGCGCTATCCAGGATTTTTGTGAGTCCCTTTCCACTCTGCGCCGCAGGGCACGGCCAAACAGCTTTCACGGAGGAATTAGGTCAGGTTACAGAGAGAACTAGGACAACACGGTGAGCAGGGAGATGCTGAGTGCTCCCGCCTCCCATCCCACCTCCCCTCGCCACCGTCAACACCGCATCCCTGCTCCATATTCCGAGAAGGGACCAAGTAAAATAGGTTACCGCTACTACTCCTACAGCGACCTGAACCTAAAATATAATGTAATGGTGTCAATACACGTTGCTCAGGCTCAATGCTCAAGGAGGAAAGTCACCGACTCTCTCTCTCTCTCTCTCCTCCCTCTGTTTGTCACAATTCATGAATAACAAATTTGAATTCCTAACAACGTCATTTATTCAGTTTTATTATCAAAAGGAGACTGATTTCCTGGAAACTGACATAAGTGAACGTGTTTCCCTTGTTTTTAAAGGAGTGGTTTCTCTCAGTGTAGGTTCACATATCGTCATGCTTCCAGTATCTTTTTTTTTTCAGTGAAGACTGGTTGGACTCAGTGGCGTAGCCAAGACGCCCCCCCCCCTCCTGACACCAAAATTTGTCCAAAAAAAAGGTCATGTTTTGCGTTTTCAGACAAATTTGACCAAATTAGTATCTTTGGACCCCCCTTGACAATTTTCGGACCCTGGACCCCCCCCCCCCTTTGAAAAATTCCTGGCTGCGCCACTGGTTGGACTTGACAACTGTATAGGTTTGAATGAAAACATCAGCTTCTTACTGCTCCTAACCGACCAGCTAGGTTGCCCTATCTGAGGATGGAAGTTGATGTTTTCATGAAAATCATGCAAATTGTCGAATCCAATATTTTCTGGGACAAGCTATTATACCATGGGAGATTCCTATATTATTTGAGACTTTCCTCAGTTTCTTTCTATGGACAAATTTAATTAGATGCGAATCTTCTATGACATCTGCACAGAGCGTGGACATAATATTTGCTCTTATCGTCGCGACGGAGTTACGCAGATGTCTTGGGGGATTCCTGTCCACTTGTGTCTCTCTCTATAGAAACACACAGAGGAACGCCTCAAATTAGATAGGTAATCGTTTATGGTACAAGCGTAGCTTCGCCATTACGTCTTAAACTTTGAAATTATTTTGTGAGTCTGCGATTAAATTTCGTAAGTTGTTAAAGTGCTCGTCATAATTTTGGCTAGATTTTACTAAAGAATTCACTATATTTAATCGTAAATAGCTACAATTGGCATGGGTCCCATAGACTGGGTCAAGGGCGGATTAATATTTCCAGGAGGTAAACTTACTTTTTTTGCTCCAATCGCATCTTCCACTCCAGTAACGCGTCTGAGATACTGAAACAAAGGAAATGAATGATAATCATTAGCAATATACTTGGAAGTTTTCGGCAAAACGAGCAAAACTTGGTTATTGACAAAGAAACACGGACCTAGCTAGGTATACATAAGTAAATACAATCTGGCAACAGTTCTGTTAATTCCGTTCATTTAAACATGGGCAAAAAGGTGATGTCACCAAAACCCAGCTTGTGACCCCTCTATCGATTTAGCGCGGCAAATGGAGTCGATCGCCCTCAAGGGTTTTCATTTATTTTGAAACTAGGGCCACTTCACTGGCAACTCATGGCTGTACAACATGGGCAAAAAGGTGATGCCACCAAAACCCAGCTCGTGACCCCTCTATCGATTCAGCTCGGCAAATGGAGTCGATCGCTCTCACGGGTTTTCATATCTTTTGAAACTGGGTCCACTTCACTGGCAACTCATGGCTATGTAACATGGGCAAAAAGGTGATGTAGCCAAAACCAAGCTTGTGACCCCTCTATCGATTCAGCTCGGCAAATGGAGTCGGAAAGCTTGGCTTGGAAAGTTCCTAGGCAAATAGCATGCCGCTTATATAATTTGATAAAATATGAGGTTCCGCATGCCCGTATACTTAAAAATAATAATTGAATCGAAATCTTTGCATCTGAAAGCTAAACAACTGACAGATTTAGCTTTTCTTGGATGAATTTATTTCTCGACTGGTTTCATGACACACAAAAACTTTAAGAGCCGCGCCCTGTGTTGCAAAACCTGTAATTTCTAGCTTCAAAATACTATAGCACAATTAATTATTATCAGTCGAGGAAAACCTAATAAGTCACAATCACTAGATTCATTAGCCTATTAGCTTATGCTGCATATGAAAGTAATTGAATGAGCTTATGTAAACCTCGATACTAGTCTCAATACAGTTATTTTCCAAGGCAAAAAGCACCAGCTGGTGTTCTATAAAGAGAATTTTCGTGAAGAATAAATCCAACAGAATCATACAAAATCATTGCCAACCTACGCATGACAACAGTGGACGACACGAAACTGGATCGTGTTTTTCGAACTTTTTCGGTGTTTTCACCCATCTATGGCATCGATTCGATTTTGATTTCAAGTCTGTAGGTGAATTCAATATTGAATTGATGCCATCGATGCCCCGAAAACACCTAAAAACAAAATTGAGTTTCCTCGAATATGTAGGTTAGGTTGGTATTGTTAATCATATTCCATCGCGAAAATTCGCTTAAAGATAGTCTGACTTTTTTCCGATCATGAAATGAGTGACACGCTATTTGCCAACATGCATTTTCCAAGGCGCTCGTTAAAATCAAGGTACTTACATAATAATATTATGTAAGTTTCACGGTCCAGATAGAGTTTGGGGCAAAGAGGACTTGCGAGATATGTTGCGCTGGGAGCAGCCGGGCCAGCCGGCGGCCAGACGTAAAAAAAAAAAAAAAAAAAAAAAAAAAAAAAAGTAAAGAAAAGAAAAATGAGCGAAAAAGAAGAAATAGGTCGTACATTGTTTGTTTGACTCGTTAAGTACTTACTTACTCACGTCTGGTTTATACTCCAGACGTAAATTCTCGGTGTGTTTACACTTAAGACCAATAAACTTTTTTAAAGCTCCGCATCGATTTTTACGTCGGACATACATAGTACTTATCTATATCACATACGAACATTCTACTGGCCTCTTATTAGGCCGTCAAAGGTGGACTTGGACATTTGGTGATCGGTGCACAACGGAGCTGCCGATTTACGTAGCTTTCATCGGTGAATTGCAAAAGATTACGCAGTTCAGAAGATGTATGACTATACTGCACAAAAATACTCGCATTCGTGATCTTTTCTCAACCGGTGGAGTCATCGATGACTTTAAAAAGCTTGCGCATGTTTGAATTAATTAATGGAGTTTCCACCGATTAAGAAAAGGTTACAGATCAGAGCATTTTCGCGCAGTACAGTCATACTCTGAACTGAACTGTGTAATCTTTTCTCAACTGAAGGCGAAATTTGAGAAGTTTTAAAAATTATATCATTCCAAATTTTACGTGCGTTAAATCATTGAAGTTAATCGAGCTGAATGTAGGTAATACAAATGTATTTTTTTGTTCCTTACTCCCCCCCCCCCAAATAATGACAGGGGATGTTATCCATTCCTCCTTTATTTATATTTTTTTCGACGAAACTTTTACAAGATGAAAAACTACCTAAATAATTTAGACGTATTCTACCTTCGACCATAGAAATTATAGGATCATTTTACTACTTGGACACTTAACCCATTACAGACCAGATTAGTGCAAAAGAACGCCACTCTTCCGTGTATGTAGAGAAGGTAGTTAACTGCTAGTACTCGTGCGAGTTGGAATTGCCTATACAGCGAATTGAAGGCGCCCGAACGAAGCCTTATCTTGTAAGTGTTTTAATCGATAGTCGAGTTTATCCTGAATGAGGACTGAAAAAATGTAAAATAGACGAGCAGAGAAAAACGAGTATACTCGGGCTTGGCCCATAAAGGGTTAATACCCCCCAAGACAAACTTGACCTGTGGACAAACTGACCTAGTGGACCAAGTGTGAGTTTGGACAAAAATGAATGGACAAACAAACTGTCTAGGAGCTGATTCTGCTCTTTTGGACGAGACAAGACGAGATAGCGTGAATCGACCAATCCCATTGATTTGAACGGCGTCACGTGACAGATTTCCAGTCATTCGAGTCACGGAGAGTCATTCGATCTGGAATGAACGACTCGAATGACTTCAAAATTGTCATATGACGCCATTTAAACCAATGGGGCTGTTGCACACATTAGCTATACGCGATTTAATAGTCGATTCGGGTGTAAGAACCTCCAAAACTAACGATGGGAGCACTAAAAACTTCCGAAATCCACTCCTGAACTCAATAAATGCTTTTACTTGCGCGAGCGTAATGGTGGCTGAGGGAAGTAATAATGGGAGATTCCCATCTAACAATACTAACTCCACCAAGAAGTGACCGATAAGAGACGACTTTCATTTGGCACCGGCGTTTTCGGGTGTAACGGTACCATTCATCGGATGTGGATCACTACTCTGATGACTAATTACTCTGTGGATTACGCTTGTCAGCGTAGAGAGAGTGACGAAATTGAGATAGGATTCTCTCATTATTACTAGCCTCAACCACCATTACGCTCGCACAAATAAAAGCGTTTATTGGGTTTAGGAGTGGATTTCCGAAGTTTTTAGCACTGCCATCGTTATTTTTGGAGGTTTTCACACCAGAATCGACTATACTCTGTTCAAGATAAGAAGGCGGGTGAGAATTCAGGTAGTAATGCACTATTTAGCAACAAGCGCGGCTATACCGGCTACTCTAACGTCTCCAACCCTTTGCAGTGTCCGTTGTTCTCCCGATCTCTCTCATGGCACGGAGGATTTCCAAGAACCGACAGACTCAACAATTTACACACGTCCAGTAAAAATTTCGAACGGTGAAAAAAACCAAAAACCGGACGAAATTTTCGCCCTAAAGGGCCAAAACTCGGCAAAAATAGTCAACTTTGAATATTGAGGACTCTCATATATTCGATATTAGACGAAATATTCTGAATTTAATTCCGACTGAAAAATACGAATTTCTGAGAGTCATCAATATTCGAAATCGACTATTTTTGCCGAGTTTCGGACCTTTAGGGCGAAAATTTCGTCCGTTTTTTCGTATTTTTCACCGTTCGAAATTTTTACTGGACGTGTGTAAATTGTTGAGTCTGTCGGTTCTCGGAAATCCTTCGTGCCAAGAGAGAAGTCGGAAGAACAACGGCCACTGCGAAGGGTTGGAGTAGCCGGTATAGCCGCACTGTTGCTAAATAGTGCATTACTACCTGAATTCTCACCCGCCTTCTTATCCTGAACAGAGTATAATAAAGTATTAAATCGCTTTTAGCAAAAGTGTGCAACAGCCCCATTGGGAATGATCAATGCCCGCTATCTCGTCTCGTCTCGTCCAAAAGAGCATAGAATCAGCCCCATGACAAAGCTGCCGTTTTGCGTACATTTAATGACATTTTACAATTCACCGATGATTCCACCGGTTGAGAAAAGATTACACAGTTTAGTTTGGTGTATGACTGTAATGCACAAAAGTACTCGCATCTGATGTAATCTTTTCTCAACCGGTGGAGTCGTCAATGACTTTAAAAAATTTGCGGATATTTTAATAATTTAACACTGATTCGACCGATTGAGCAAAGATTACAGATCAGTATTTTCGTGCAGTACACTCATACAATGAACTGAACTGTATAATCTTTTCAGCCGGTGAAATAACCGGTGAATTACAAAATGCCGGTAATTATACGCAAAGCGGCAGCTCTACCACATGGCCACCCTACCACCGTATATTTTGCTGTTTTTTTTTCTTTTTTTTTCTGTCCAGTGGAGACCAAAACGGGTTGAGAATGATTGACAAAATGGTGAAGTTGTTGAATGAAAAAAAGTCTAGAGGTTCTTGTTTATTCCGTCGATTGTCCGGGGGGGGGGGGAATCCGGCGACTACGGCTGCAATATGCACAGAGCTGAATACGAACTAAGAAAGAGTGGCTGGGAAAGGGTTAGGGGGTAAAGGGGGAGGAGGGGAGGGGGGAACAGCTCCTCCTCTGGGGCCAGCAGGGGTCTATTTTCAGTTGGCTGATTCATTGTCGCAGCGCGTCACGTAGCAAAGCGTCGAGATCGCACCGAGCGAGTCGGGGATGGATGCGCGGCCGAGCCAATAAATGAAGCGATGCAACTTGAACGCCAACGACGCGACCGTCGCCGCGCCCACAGTGTTGCAAAATTGTGGTGAAAAAGTCGTAAATTTTACATTGATTTAAATGGGAGTCGATACGGCTTTTTACCCTCGATCTGGCAACACTGCAGCGCCAGCATGAGACACGTTGCCGCTTCGCATCCATGCAACGACCCAATACCACAGAATAACACAATCAGAACGGAAACTCCCATAAGAGCCAATGGAAGCAAGTTTGGAATTTAACGGCACCAATAGGCAACGCTCTGGTCCTATATCCCAACATGGCGGACGTGTGTGATTTGTGTTGAAACTCATTTATTTCTGTAAATTCTGGAAAGAAATCTTAAGTTTCCGGCCTCACTTTTATTCTAATGGCATTTCAGAATGAAAATTTCGCGGATCATGTCCTATATTTTCTTTTTCGCGCGCGAATCCAGATGTAAACATCCGATATCCCAACATGGCGAACGCGGAATGAATTTGCTTCAAAATCCGACAGAGTTTCCGTTCTGATTGCATTATTCTGTGCCAATACCCCAATACCATCTCACCGAACCAGAATTCGGGGGTTTGAGGTTATGATATTAGGTTGCCAACTTTGACACAGGCTCTTCTTCAGAGCGGACGGGCAATTTTCGCGGTTTTTGTCTATTTTTCATAATTTTTTCGGTGGGAAAAACTAGAGTCCCTATATACTATGAGAGTTGCGCCAAGTCTCTCAAAATGAAGAAGAAGAAGAGGCGGATCAATGAAGCCTCCAAGAGGCAAATTGCAAATGGCGGATGGCCATTCGCCTCTGCGCTAGCTGTTGCCACTATTTCGGTATCTCTTACAGGTTAGGTTCTGATTCTCGACAATAACGGTCGTTCTCGAAAGAGATAATGTTCTCCAGAATAACATTCAAGCAGAGAAAAAATTAACAAATATTACCGCGGTCATTGTTACTTCAAATGTGTAATGAAAGCGAGTTCGCAAAAAGTAAACAAACCCTCCGTCATTTGCATTTGCTTCTTGGAGCTTTCTTACCGCAGCCTAAATCTGAGAGCTAATCAGAAATTGATTCAGCAATGTCGCAACTCTCATGGTATATAGGGACTCTAGGAAAAACCAGTTATACTTGGTCAGGGCAAATCCCTGCAGGGCGTTCCTACGAACAGCTACCTAATTTCGCAAAATTGCTTATCAAAATATGAAGCACCACAGGGGAGACTCTCAGTCCCTTCTTTACTTGGGGTCGATTTGAAAAGGGGGACTCTTTGGTGCTTCGCGTAATTTTGTGAAAAAAATGGTTTTTGACAGTATGGGTACAAATTGGGGGTGAATGAGGGAGGGAATGAATGCGTGCGGTAAACAAATATACGATCAATTCCTGAGATATTTACTTAATATGGTAAAATCAATTCCGCACTGGCTTATATAAGAAGCGACCATAGTTCACAACACTTTTTGAGAACATTGTTCAACAGCTACGCATATTAACGAAATCTAAAAAGTCAAAACTGGTTATCTGAAAGACCAATTTCAACTTAGGTATCAATCAGTCACAAACCCCGTTTAATGTTCTATTTCCATATGAGAATCTTTCAATATTGCCGCGTCCATCAAAACGAAGAAGGAGTGAGGGCAGCAGTCCAAACCCCCCCCCCCCCCCCACCAATCGCAAGAGTCTAAATTCGTTATCGTAAAGGGAAACGGAACTTGCTTCGCGGGCTTCGCGCCCTGTTTAAAATAATATCTTTGACGGAAGACAGAGGGTGCGAATAAGTTTTTTTTCCCTCTACAAAATAATAAGCGGATATATTTCGCGCAGCTGAACGACACAGTGTGCTTATTCACTTGTTCACACGACTAAAGTCGCTTTCTCTATCTGGGGGGGGGGGGGGGGGGTGTTGTATTTTTTCAACAGGAAATAGCAACAAAATTTCTTACTGCGACGCTTCAAATTGAAATACATGAGTGGTGCCCCCCCCCCCCCGCCGCCAGAAAAATGTTCTGGTCAGCCACTGCTGCAGACAAGAACTATACATAGATCTATCCAGGACCTTGAGTCAGCCGGTTCGAGCCTCCTTTTTTGAATCCAAAATCCACAGTCCAAGTTAGGGTGACAAACAAGGAAAATGTCCGAAACCCACTGAATACAGGTCCTATATAATATACCTACAGACAGAGGCGTACGCAGGATTTTTCTTGGGAGGGGCTCGCACTGATGAGCGTTTGACTGAAAATTGTTTCCCCCCTTCCCCTCCACCCCCAAAAATCGGAGGTCTGGGGGGGGCTTTAGCCCCCTTAGCCCCCCTGCGTACGCCACTGCCTACAGACAGACCTACGCACAGAGTCTCTGTGCGTAAAAGGGTCTAGTTATGTGCCATAGGCGGACCGTATCAGGGGCTAGGGGGGATATAGCCCCCCACTTTTTAATGCCCCCCCCCCCTATGTTATGTGCACAAGTAAAGAAGAAGATGCGACCAAGAAGGCGTTCTTAAACATGGCGTTTGTTATAACAAGGAGGCGATTATTATTATTTCTCTGAATATAAAATAATTGGAAATGATCTCTTGCAAGGTTTTGCTGCAGACGAATGGCCTATCATTTCTGAAGTAAAATGCTGCGATGAGACCATTTAAAAAGTCTAAAACTCACTCCTCGCAGAGAAAACTTAACTTGAATTTTCGGGTGCGACCACCCTTGCATGTATGCACCAACCTTGGATTCGGACCCCAAACAAAAGAACAGGTTTGCATCAACTTTGCATTTTGTCCATATTGAAACCCGAGCAAACTTTTGAATGCAAGCGCGTCCACTATAAAGCGCACACTTAACAATTGGATATTTCTTTGGGTTTAAATCGATAAACTTTAAGGACGCCTTATTGCACGCTTCGGCACTGCGTAAGTCAGTCAACAGATATAGAAAAAATAATAAAATAAAACACTGGAGGATTAAGGCTTAAACCTTTAAATACCACGCCCGCGCAATTTGGCGACTTTGCAGTTCGTCTATTTAAACCCACGAAAATGATCGAACTCTTGTTTGTTGGGTGAACACCTTCGCGTTCAACCTTTTACATATAGGTTTAAATGGGCTCAGTAAAACGTTGCCAAATTGCCCGCTGCGCCACTGCGTACGGCTGTACGCCCGAGTATATTCGTTTCAATGACTTGATGTGCCTCACACAATGTCAGTTTTGCATTCACAATAACTGCCACTCCAAATTGTTAAAATTTGAAAAATAATATTTCCTCAAGCGCCTTCAATCAAGTGCGTATGCAAGATCAGCACCGCGGTGTAGGAATATTTAACAATATGAGAAATTAATAAAACAGGATCAAAGCTAAAACAATTAAATTAAAATAAAATAACCGTGGGACGTTTCGAGGCCAAACGGCCAAACGGAAGATTTAACTACCCACCAGTGGCGTAGCGTGCGATTTCGCAACGTTGTATTGTGTCTATTTAAACCCACCTAAAAGGTCGAAAGCAAAAGGTGTTCACCGAACATCCAGTAGTTCGATTTTTTTCATGGGTTTAAATGGACGAACTGCAACGTTGCCAAATTGCACGCAACACCAATGCTACAGTGCTACCCACTTGATAAGTGCGAGCGAACATATAGATTTGTCTTCGTATAGCCTGGTATAAGTAAGTAAAATGCCTAAAAAATCCAACCGAATGATAAAAAACTGAAAATCTAACAAATACGACAAAACATACGGACAGACATACATAATATGTGTGCGTGCGCGCAAAGACGCACGCACACACACACTTGACACAAACTGGCACAGAATGCTTTGAATTGAAATGTCATCGATTTCAGTGGATCAGCGAGCGAACCGAGCGCGAGGCGGCGAGAATGGCATCGAAGAAAATGAAACGTGAGCAGTGAACTTTGTTGACGGCCTCAATCAACAAACACGGGTGGTTCAGGGTGAGGACGGGGCAGTGGCAGTGGCAGGAGGCGGAGGGTAACGGTGAGGGGTTGGGGAGGGGAAGGGAAGGGGTGCTTGCAAGGAGCTTTGGAGCTTTCGGGAGAGTTCGACTGCAGTTCAAGGCGACTCGGCTCGCTGTGGCGTTCAATCGTGAATTTCGCAGGCGATCCGCGAGAGACGAGACCGAAAGAAGCCTCCGAGCTGTGATCTCTTCTTTCCTCTCCCTCCTCCTCCTCTCTCTCTCTCTCTCTCTCTCTCTCTCTCTCTCTCTCTCTCTCTCTCTCTCTCTCTCTCTCTCTCACTCTCCCGCTCTTCCTCTCTCTCTCTCTCTCTCTGCCTCTCTGCCTCTCTGCCTCTCTGCCTCTCTCTCTCTCTCTCTCTCTCTCTCTCTCTCTCTCTCTCTCTCTCTCTCTCTCTCTCTCTCTCTCTGCTCTCTCTGCCTCTCTCTGCCTCGGTTTCGCTACATTCCTTACAGTCCGTCCGAGTCCGTCCGCCCAGCCCGGCCCGACCCCGTCGCGTCGCGTCCCATCCGCTGCGGCCGTTGCCAAAGCAGATGGGGTCAGGAACTTGTACAATTGTATTAGGTCATTAATTTGAATTGATCTAGTTCTAGGGACCGTGACGCGGTGCAGGGTACGGGAAGGGAAAAAGCGAGGCGTGGGAGAGGGGAGGGAGAACCAGAGAGCTTTCGGGAGGGGGTGGTTTTGGTGGAAGAGGTGGTGGTGGAGGTGGTGGTGGCGGGGGGTGACGTCACGATTAATAAAAGCTCAAGGTTGATATTCAATTGTTGCAAACTGCAAAGGTCATACATCGCCTGTACTCGCTGCCTGTGAGCGCGCGAGGGGGCCATGAGCCGCGGCCGTGTGCCCGTCCTCCGTGCACTGCCCAGCCCTGTCATTGTACCGCATTCGGAACTTCACAGTCCATCGATGCACGGTTTATTTTGATGGCAGTGATGCTCGATGCAGACGCTTTCCGGAGTGGAGCTGGCACAGAGCAATACCGTCTACAACCGTAGAGGTAGTTTCACAAGTGTAGGCGCACCTAGACCAATAATCTTTGGAATTTGTCAACATTATTTCTGATATTACTCAATAAAAATGAATGAAAATGAAATTGAGTTCACTTTTCAATGAGGCACACTTTAAAAGACACAGAATAAAGTCAGAGGCAAGTTAGGTTTTGATTTGAAGGAATTAAAGTTGAAAAGTCGCCAAAGAGTGTGGCTTAGGTGTGCCTACACTTCTGAAACAAGCTCTACTATGCTGCTCCGTCGGAGATTGGGAGGTTATGTTCGTCTCGGCGCTGAAGATCAACCAAAATTGAAAGGACACTTCAGTACCGAAGTTTCTGCGATTAAGCATAATAAAGTGGAAAATCGTATTTAAAGAGGAAAAATCACGATTTAGCATTTCGTTCTTCATACGTTTACGTACACCACTAACCTCAAAAAAGCAACTTGGTACCCTGAAACTCCATGACCAAAATTCCGTGAGCATTATTCCCGTGGGTAATTTTTATTTTTCCATGAAATTAATGGAAAAATCTTATGGAATCCCATCAACGGCCCACTGAACTCCATAAAATGTTTTGAAAAAATAATATTTTGCCCACGGAATTCCATGAAATTTTATGGAAAAATAATAATTGCCCATGGAATTTTGGTCATGGAAATTCATGGAATACTTTCACCAGGGTATGATTAGATTATTATTGAAAATATTGCACAATGCACAGAGAAAATACATACATAAATATATTGGAGACCAATCACTAGCTGAATTGGCAGTGGCTAACTTTTTTTTTTTTAATTTTTTGTTGAGGAATGAACAGAATAACAAAGAAAGTAACATCTAACTGGACCATACGTTAATTGATGACCAACGACAAAAACCAACGCCGATACTTCGCTCTCATTGGCTACTGACCTCAACATCTTTACTCATCAGTCATTAACGTATGATTCAGTTGGACGTTGTTTTGTTGATAACCCTTAAAAAAAAAAAAAAAAAAAAAAAAAAAAAAAAAAAAAAAAAAAAAAAAATTGTCACCAGGTGCGCGTTAGAGATAAGCAAAAATCACACGTTATTGTAATTCCAAGAAGTAGGGTTTGACAAAAACTACACTGAAAAAAACAAAGTTTATGTACATTTGAAGCAGGTTTTTAATTTAGCTTCGCAGAGCAAAAGTTATCTCGGAAATGGTTTGCGAAAAGGAAAAACTTGTAAGGACCAAAAATGCATATTTTTTTACGAACTTTTGAATGATGCTAATCGTTTTCGGGTTAAATGAAACCGAAAGCATGTTACACATAATGTGGCCAAAAAAAAGTGAGAAAAATCAAAAAAACGCCCCAAAACCCCCAATACCCCCTCAAATCTTTTTAAACAGAATTTTCACACACAAAATCGGCAAGAGCGTCTATAAATTACACCGAAGTAACTATTTACGAGCGTTTAGAACAATTCACGAGGGAGTTATGTCAATTTTTTTTCGGAAACTTTGCAACATTGTAACTCGAAAAGACTACAATTTCGGACCCATGTTCATAGGGAAAAAAAGTCTTATTTTGACCCCAAAAATACGTGGTAAAAAGGTTTGCTACGAATTTTGGAACACCCTGTATTTCAAAAATGAATCTTTAGATCTGGATAAAAATATCAAAGGGGGGTTGGGGGTCTCCCCCAGGATATTTGAGGGGGATCTCCCCCTGATTAAATTTGATGTGAGAAAGTGTTCGTACACGGAAAAAAAAAGATTAGTGAAAAGAGCCATACAGATACCTGATTTTGGCTTCTGCTAGATGTTATGGTAAACTTGACCAGAAGTATGATACATTTACCGATACTTTGAGTAAATTCGACATGCAATCAGGTAACATCACCTAGTACCTAGTCAAAACATAATTTATTTCTGATTAAAATTACCATAACATCTAGCAGGTGCCAAAATCAGGTATCCGTAGGGTTATTTTCACCGTAGTTTTTATTCCGTGAAGGGTATTCCCTATGGTTTATTTTTTTACGGTCCGATGCGGTCCACTGAGTGGTGACCGATGCTTGTTGAGGTCCTTGGGGCGGACTTATAGTTCCGTCCCGAACATTTTTTGGGCCCCCCTGTACTTGACTTGACGAGAGTCTTCCTCGTTCTCTTACACTGCAATAACCGGAACGGTCCTCACATGATAAGTTGTTTGGGCCGCACGCCGCGACGAGACGCGGCAACGCAACGCGGCGCTCAAAGCAGCACGCGCAGGAAAGGAGTGTAGAGATGAATCAGCCGCTGCCTCTTATCTATCAACTTTCACCTGACGCCGCGCTGCGCTGCGCGGCGGCCACATCCACGGAGCTCAGCCTTGCTCAACGAGAGATCGTGCTGATTCCCTGCGCCTCCAAGAATTTCAACTCGCCCACGAACCTCATCGGCATCGAGCAGGCACAGGTCGGGGGTGGTAGGAGGGGGGGGCCTAACCCGGATTTTCGGGCGCAAGGAAGGCCAGGCTGCTAACCTTTTCATGCTATGATTTATTTTCTTGACGTATGTATTCAGGTAAAAGTCAGCAGAGATGTGTTATTTTATTCCTCTCGGCGCACCGAGTATGTGTAATGTGTATTGTGTTTCCTCCGTGCACTTGTCTGATTCCTTCGCTCGTCGTTAAACTTTCGCCACCGTAATGTTCGTGTGCACATGGAACGGAGTCCATGTTTATAAAAGTCAAAAGAGTATCGCCAATCGCCATACGGTGTATCAATGGGGCTCTTGCAAACTTTTGCTGTAAGCAAATGAATAGTTCAATCTGATGTAAAGACCAGCAAAAATCACGAAAATCACTCGTGGAAAGTCTAAAATTTAGAAATAAACTCACATAACTGCTATAACGGCAAGATCGTAATGGCGATTTAACGCAGGTATCATGGGAGATTCCTGTCTAATAGACGGTTTTAGTGCCAAGTCAACGGTTAGCCAACAACCACAACAATGCACTCATCGGTCGCAATCGGTTGTGATAAAACTCGCGTAGCGTTCCAAACTATCTCACTCACTCTCCCGTGACCCCCATGTATATCCATCTCTTTCTAGTATCGAAATTCGTATACAGGGCCTTGTTTTACGACTTGTTATTATCAAAATCGCATTGATATACCTCGAGAAATTCATTTCTGCCATAAAAAATCACAAAATAAGTCTCTGTATACGATTTTTGAAATTAGAGTGAGATGGCAGTACATAGGGGTCACGTGAGAGGGAGAGAGACAAACTGGCTTTGTTTGGAACGCTCGTCACCGGCAGTCGCCATTACTAAAACCCTCTATAAGTCCCTTACTCTACGGAAAAACACAGAGATATGTCTCAATTTAGATAGGAATCTCCCATGATACCTGCGTCTCTCCGCCATTGAGCCCGAATCTGAGAGTGAATTTCGTGCTTTTTAGTATACTCATCGTCATTTTTACAGGTTCGAATGCAAGAATCAACTGTCCAATCTCCTAAAGCAAAAGTTTGCAAGAGCCTCATTCTGATTGGTTGACCCCCATTTGAAGAGTCGGAATTTAAGAGATGCCTATAGTCCAAAATACTCTAAAAAGCAAGTACTTTTCAGAAAAAATTACAACTATGACACAAATTTGGCCAAAATTTCGTTTTAGAGCCCCCAAAAATTTTCAACGTTTTGACCCCCCACAGGGCTTTCTCAAAATTTTCGAAGGACGGTCCCTGATCGAGTAATACATCAATCGAAAAGGCATACAATACTGAGCATTTTGGCGCAAACTCAAGGTCGATATCGGTTTTCAAATTCGAGAAATAGAATGTCAAAGTTAGATTTACAAAGTTTCAACAAAGTTTACAAAGTTGTTTTTCGTTTTGTTTTTTTTGTTTGTTTTTGTATGATTGCTTTGACAGCAATTAAGAACATGAATTCATGAAATGAATGCAATAACGCCGCGCGCCGGTAAAAACTAGCAGTCTCTGATTCTGCAAGTGATAGCGCAAACCTGCAGAGTTCAGTATATATTCATCAGTGGTAAACAATATTTAGAAATAAGAACTCGAAAATTCCCGTCGCTTCCAAAAATACGATCAGGATACTGCTCATAGTAATAAGTTCCGGATTGAACACACGACAGATGAGTTTCGATTCTACGCTGAATTTTAGTTAGTTGTGGTAAAAAAAAATAATAATATTAGCATGGTTATGTGGGACAAAACGCGACTATTACAGAATGTTAAAAATCATGAATAATTTCGATCAATATTTTTCAAATGAAATAAGAATGACGAAAATAGCACATACTAATTAATAACAGATCAATACATTTGAGTCATTTGACGTTATTTGGAGCAAATCGCGGCTCGATGTCTTTACTCGTTTAAAAGTTAAAGCGGCGCAAAGAGAAAGCGTGGTTGAGGCACTTTGACCTCGATCCTCAAAAATGTTACCATCAAAAAAGGGGCCACGCCAGCCGATCGATGTCCCTTACATACTTTCCTCCATCAACGGGCATATTTGTTTTCTGGGTCGGCGAGGGATGGAAATAGTCAATTTCTGATAAACCTCCATTTTCTTTTAATGCTTTAAATGAAACAGAATCATCAAAGAAAGTACTAAAAAAAACAACAACAAAAATCTTAATTTCAACTATTTACGTACTTAAAAATTAGGGATAAAACTTGAAAACTTTTATTTTTACAATTTGGAATGGTTGAATTACCTTCGTGCTGTGTTAATTAATCTATTTTAAATGGTAAAACGGACAGTTTTTTTTAGTTTCATCCATTCATTTATTTATGTAAATAGTTACCTACGTTCGTAGACCTCTTGTAGTTTCCTTGAAAGCAATTTAATCGCCGAGCAAACGCGTAGAAAAGCAGTCTGAGATTCGCGCTGAACTACGTGCAAACAAACGAAACGACCCGATTTCAACATCTTTGCCAATTTCTGCGCGGAGCAGTTGGGGAGAAGCTTCTTGTTTTTCATAACTGGGCAGGTTGTCCTTCAAAAGTCCTTATTAGTGAAAATTTGAAGAGAACAGGCGGATCAGCTGCGAGGATGACGATACAAAGAAGAAAAATATGAATAGGCACCACACAACATCATCCACATTCGCGTTCATCCAAACACACGCACACTCGCACAAAATCACACGCAACGTGCGCGTGCTCACACGAAAATTCACAAAATATAGTGCGGCAATGAACTTCACCCGGTTACGCATCGGAACCTTCCCGACAGCCCACTCACGAGTCTCGAACGCACGCACGCATTCGCGAATACACGCACGCGCCGCGCCTGCCTGCCTGCCTGCCTACCCCCCGAACCAAAGTCGAGCTTGGGTTCATTTCCTTCCCTCCTTCCAGATCTCCCTCCCCCACACTCCACTCTCGGTCCCTCGCCCCCTCGTATATAAAGCAGGAGAAAATTTGATGCTTTTTGCGCGGTAGAATTAAATTCCTTCTCGCTAACTCGCAACTCGCCTTAGGAGACTCTTCATAACCAACACAACCAACAGCGCAGCCGGAGCGAACGCGGTGGCCAAGTGCGCTTCAATCCTGCGGCGCCTACTACATATATATAGCTTGAGAGAAAATTCAAAATTTGCGGATCGAATGAACTTTATGATTGGACAGCTCATCATATCGATGCTCTTCTTAGTAAAAGTCTAAAAGTTGTTAGTCTTAAATGTCTTGGAAGAGCCGCGTCTTGACTCGAGTCTAAATGAAGATCACAAAAAGAGTATGATCAGTTCCCCCTCCCGGGGGCGGGGGAGGGGGGAGGGAAAACTCTTTTTTTTTTTTTTTTCATCCAACTGGTGCACAATTATTAAGCCATGGTAGCTAGGTGTATCAAATAATATTGCTAATTTTGTCGTGTTTGATATGATGGATAAAGGGACAGCAGACGAAAGTGGTATCAAGGAAAATGTTCAATTCCACTATTCCTTGCAAAAAATGAGTTAAAATTACAAAATAAACAAATAATGAAGTTTGTTAACTACACGGAAACAAAAACTACGGTGAAAATAACCATACGGATACCTGATTTTGGCACCTGTTAGATTTTATGGTAATGCTAACCAGAAGTATACTATGTGTTGTGAGTAGGTACTAGGTGACGTTACATGATTGCATGTCGAATTAAGTATCGGTAAATGTACCATACTTCTGGTCAAGTTTACCATAACATCTAGCAGGTGCCAAAATCAGGTATCCGTATGGTTATTTTCACTAATCTTTTTTTTCCGTGTATTACTCCTTTAATTAACATTGCATTTTCTTTTTTCCCTTCATTTTTTAACGTGAAATTTTGATTTTTTTGAATTCCAGGGAGGGGGGCAAGTGCTCCCTCTTGCCCCCCGCTGCGGGCGCCCATGGGTAAAGAGGAACAGTTGAGTAAACGCGTAATTAAGTGAGGAGCTGATTGAGAGAACAGGATACTATAGTCCCCCCCCCTCCACACGATTACTCCCGAATAAAAACTTCTACTGGAAAAAGTCAAAGAGTGAAGACAAAACCTGTGAATTAGACGAGAGAAGTAGCGAAAGCGTTGAGGAAATCGACGGCTCACTCCACCACCACGGCGGGTTCGGTTCCAAATGACTGAACAATGAACATTGAACATGGCCTATGAAACCCGTTTTCCGTTTTCCGTTTTCCGGTAAGACCTTCTTCATGGAAATAAAATTCAGTTCACATTGACTGTTCTAGACGAGGAAAGCGAGATCGTTACATCACACGCTGCACACTGCACAGTGGCGCTTAATTTGAAATGATGGACGTCTGGTCTGACGGGGTCTACGCCGCCGCGGCCGCAGCCAAGCTCTTATTCGACAATGGCAATATAATTGATTTGCTGTTTGGGCGAGTTTGCCGCTTAGGCGCTTCTTTCAAGTGTTTCAGAGGTAATTTATTGAGCTTTATTGAGCTCTATTGAGACTCCATTCGCTGGGCTTGGACACGGGCGACGGGCGTGTTATCTAATTAATGAAGGTGGCTGTGAAAGGCTCGAAAGGTCTTGAAATTTAACAGAACTTATAGATGCCCGTCTGTTTTGGTTTTTCCCCCTTTTAAAAAAGACTTCATTTAACGTAAGGTAGGTGACCCAAAGGTGGCCATACCTATGCTTGGGGCCAATATGCACGTATAAGTCATGAGAGATAAAACAAACAAAAAAACTAAATATGTCATTTTACTATACAGACAGTTGGCTATCATATGTTAATTTCATTTTTTTAAAATTCGCTTGTTTTCGAGGTTTCTTTTTTGCTTTCGAAAAAAAGGAGAGTTTTGACATCGCGCAAAACATGCACCTAAGGTGGCCACCCCTAGGTTTTTTTTTTTTTTTTTTGATGCACCTAAAGGTGAACACCCCCTTTTAAATGTCATTAATAAGTATTCAAATGCTATTTTATCGTTCAAAAACGGTATCTAGACCCTAGTTACACCAGACATTATAAGGATTATGATGAATTGAAAGTTAAAGGTGGAATCAATTTAAGGGCTTAGCTTTTACGATTGTTTACTTCCGTGAAAATCAGCTACTGAAGACCTGCAAAAATGGACGTTGCACTGTTCCGCACCGACTGAATCGTCCGATGCTCTTGATTTTTGGAGTGGGGGAAGCGATAGCATCCTGATACTCAGCACTAACGCCATCTATAGTCAATTCGTGTAATTAACAGAAATAAGGTGGGGTGGGCCACCTTAAGATCCGGGCCACCTTTGGGTCACCTACCTTAATTTACAAAAGCTCAAGTAACCCCTGAGGTCACTGGGTCAGATACGGATCTCGCTCGATTCTGAGAGTGAATTTTGTATAAAAAAAAAAAAAAAAAAAAAAAAAAAAAAAAAAAAAAACAACTATGTTTAAATAATTGAAAAAATGCATCGGAACGAATATGGTGATTTTCAAAATTGGCAGTGGGCGGGGAGAACCCCTCATTAGAGCGTGATCTTATGGGGGGGGGGGGGGTTTGACTAAATACTGCGCGAGGCGCTCGAATTTGCTGCAACTCCAAAGCTTTTTATAGGCCCCTCTTCCGGGGATAGCTTCAATCATAGCTTGTTCAGATTTTAATTGGCCTGGTGAGTCGTCGCGTCATTCACTTGCGCGGCGCGCCATCTTTCAACTCTTATTAATTAAGATGAGATGGTGTGCGCCGGGTTGGGCCGCGCCCCGCCCCCCACCCCCACCCCTGCCACGCCACGCCACGCCACGCCGGATGCAAAGTATGTTTCAAGTCTCATTGTCTATGTCCATGTCCGTGCGGTAGGTAACTTCGCAAGGGCATCCGAAGCTTGGGCTCTGCAATTGTGAACGTCATTCTAATAGCGTCGCCATGATGTTGGAGGAGGTTATTTCACTGTATTTAACCGCGGAGGTAGAGTTGGAGGAACCCAATAATTGAATCCTCTCTTGACAATGGAGAGCGGTAGAGTAGCGCACCGAGAGTTTTTTCATCTCTCTCTTTTCCCCATTAAAAAACGTATGTTAGACAAGGATGGACAACGGGATAAAACCCCCTCCTTCTGTCCTTTCCTACGTATACATTCGAATGGGAAATGAGAGAGATGGAAGAGATCCTGGTTGCGCCAGTGATGGAGAGTAATCTTCGGGGGCGCGGCGGTAATCACTCTTCTACCTTGAATCCTTCTTAAGGTGATTCTACAGCGTTTACTTAGTGCCGATTTCTGCCACCAGAGCGCTACCGTTCGATTAAAGTCAAATTACAGGCAAAAAGTAATTTATTTTTAAGAAAACGGAGTGTCAGTTACTATAGATAATCATCTGAAGAGTGCTGCTGCAGAAATCTCGTCAGTAACTTCAAAAATAGCGTTGAAGTACCAAAAAATGAAATATCGCATTTCGATACAAGAATCAATTTGCGATATTTCATTTGTTGGTACTTTCAGCCTTAATTTTGAAGTTATTGACGATATTTTTTGCAGAACACTCTTCAGATGATTATCTAGTAACTGACACTCCGTTTTCTTAAAAATAAATTACTTTCGGCCTGTAATTTGACTTTAATCGAACGGTAGCGGTCTGATGAGTGATGGTGGCAGAAATCGGCACTAAACGCTCAAGAATCACCTTAAGTTGAGGAAGCTCAGTCGCGCCTTGCGAATGCCTCCTTCATAAAAAACCTACAGAAAAAAATCGATGCACAGGTGATGGTTTAGTTCAACATCCAATAAATCCATACTTTTGCATATTTTCAAATGGGAGATGGACCATAATTCTTCAGAAGAGTGGCGTCCCGTGCCAAATGACAATATCGTATTCCGTCCCGCATTTGAACCAGTGGAAAAGGTTGAACTAATAGGGTCGCCCCCCCCTCAAACACACACACACAAACAGTGCACTATCTCGAATCGATATTTTACTCGGGTTCAAATAGACGAAATATAGCTCTGCCGCAGGTGACACAATTGAGGAAGGTCCATAAGTAAGCCACACAGAAATCGAAGGAGTTTCAACAAGCAATTTGAGGTCAAATTCTAAGATTTCACTCTGATGCTCCGTGCTACAAGACAACTTTCTAAGACTATAGTCTTTTTCGAATAATTCGAATGAAAAGTACCAATAAGTAAAATAAGTCTGTGCAATAGTTATCGGATCGACAACACTTCTGTAACTTTTTTGTGGACTTTTTGAGTCATGAACGATCAAGATCGATTGAAAATCATAGGTAATTAGACAAGCGGAAATTCAAATCTTGTATCGATTTTTTTTACAGATCAGAGGTAGTGCAATGTAACTCCTGCTCGCATCTTCTATTAAAATAAAATATAGTCAAAATTTCCTTGAATTAGGTTTTTAAATCTTAACTAACTTTGATCATTTACAATTAAAAAAAAAAGTTAAGTATAGTTTTTCCATAAAATGTAAGTTCTACTGCACCGGCAATAGTCAAAGGGAAATATCTATAACTCTCAGGAAATGTATACCAAAAGTTGGGGGAATTTTTGACAACTTTAGCCCTTTGTCTACTGGCGGTATTTGTACCACCAAAATAACATGGTTTTAAATGTATTTTTCAAAAAATCACTATGCACATCAAACTAAACGAAAAAAGTTCATTCTATTCATTGAGATTGATAAAGAATTTATGAGAAGGGTTTGTAATAGGTCCGGGTTTAAAGGGTTAGAGTCTCCTCAAACATTCAGTCTGAATTTCCCCATGAAGTTGACGAAATTTTCTCCAAAAATGACAATATTTTTCCCATTGCTGCTCGTGAGATAGGACATAAACTTTCGGGAAATAGTCCCACAGTTTTTTTTTTCATGCGTATAAAATGACGAAAGAGCAGAAGGTTTAATGCTCAGCGCAAATTCTTATAATTTTATTTGAATAATCCAAAACAAGTAAAAAAAAACAAAAACAAAAACAAACAAAAAACAAAAAAACCAAAAAAAAGACGTCGGGAAAAAAGTTAAGAAAAGCGATGCGGTCGGGCTTAAAGTTAATGAGTTAAAATCCCTTAATTTAATCATAGTACTTTTCCCATTTTTTGCATAGAACAGAACCATAACCGTAGCCAGGATATTGTCTTTCTCTCTTTTGGCCCATTTAAACGCATGTGTTAGAAAAGGACAGAAAGAGGGACTGAAGTCACGTGACAGCCCCTATATCCATCCTTTTCTAACACATACGTTCAAATGGGCCAAGAGAGAGAAAGACAATATCCTGGCTACGGCTATGAACAGAACAATGCGCGGCGAAGAAGGCGCGTGAGACTAGCATGGCGTCGCGCAGTGTTGCCAGATGGAGGGTAAAAAGCCGTAGCGTCCCCATTTAAATCAATGTAAAACGTACGGCTTTTTCACTCCAATCTGGCAACACTGGCGTCGCGCCGAGTCGCTCTTTACCTTTGTACGTACATAATTTGTGATGATTATCATTGAGGCCTAGATTTCTATAATTTTCGCAGTTTACGGTAGGTTGATTCGAAAAGGAGAGGTCATACTGCGACAATGAGTAATTGTTGAGGCGCGCTGGAGCAAACAATTAGCTAACAACTGAATTTTGATTTGTCACCATGATTTTTATAAAAGATTCGGGAAAACGGCGGCGGCAGCAGGCGAGCGCAGAGAGCAGACAAACTTTAAATTTTGGAGCTTAGATCGATGGGGGGAGGGGTTCACCTGGACTTGTTTAAGATGGTAAGATGGTTTTATGTGTGCAGACTTCTTTTTAATTTTCAAGGCCAGAAAGATGGAAGAAACAGAAGTTGATTAGTCTCATAACACCAGTGGCATATCGTCCAATTTGGCCACTATGTATTGTGTCCATGTAAACCCGTAGAAAAGGTCGAATTCAAAGGTGTTGACCGAACACACAATTGTTCCATCTTTTTAAGAGTTTGAGAGGACGAACAGCAACGTTGTCAAACTGCACGCTATGCCACTTCATAACACAATGAAGGATCAGAAGAATTCCACCTTAAATACAGCACTAAAAAAAGGAAAATATTACCACAAGACATCGATTTGCAAAGCGAGAAAAAAACCATAAATTCTAATAATATGTATATTACTAGAAGCACGGTACGAGTCACGACTAGATGTGAACCTTGGAGAGTTTAGTACTCTTACCAGAAAATTCTGATGTTACTATAAGAATATGGTAAAAGTACCCATTCTTCAAAAATGTCAAGAGTTATAGTACCTATACAAACATTATAATTACGTTAATAGTACCATCCCCTAACCTAGGTTCACAAATATATATCGTTGTACTTCTGGAAATATTACTATATCTTTATCGTCAGCGAATTAAAAGGGGCAAATGGACTTCCACAAATAATGGCGGAAAATTAGCAAAACTGCGATTTTCTTCTTATTATGGTTTATTGATGAGACTTACCCATGAATATACTTAACTACGCTTATTAGTAAGTCATAACTTCGCAGTTTCACTTATGCGCTCTTAAAAATTTACTCCAGCGGAACTACAAGTTCCGCACTTATAAAGTGGCATTTTTAAAGTTTGATTTTTAGAGGAAATAAAAAGAGCAAATGAACTTCCAGAGAAACTGCCGGAAAATAAGCAAAACTTGTTTTCTTCTCTTTTTAGTTTCGCTTTGGCAGAAATCCATCAGGCACGGGTAAAAAAGTTCTTTGCTGCTTTCCAAGAGTTGAGGAAAGAGAATTTGTATAGTTTAAATCCTTCACATGTACATTTATGTATATGTATGCGTACCCCCAAATAACAATGAAGAGATCGAGAGGGGGAGCGAGGGAGAGGGAGCGAGAGAGAGGGAGAGAGAGAGAGAGAGAGAGGATGAGAGGGTGAGAAAGGGAGAGAGAGGGAATGAGAGGGAGCGAGGGGGAGAGAGAGGAGGGGGATGAGAAGGAGAGAGAGGGAGAGAGAGAGAAAGAAAGAGAGAGAGAGACGGGAATGAGAGGGCGAGAGAGGGAGAGAGGGAGAGAGGGAGAGAGGGAGAGAGAGAGAAAGAAAAGAGGGTGGGGAGAGAGAGAGAGAGAGGCAGACAGGGAAAGGGAGAGAGAGGGAGGGAGGGATAGAGGGGGTGAGTGAGGAGATAATTTTGCAACAAGGCGTTGCTGCATCTGCAATCTGCATCGCGCTGTAACTCTGTGGGCAATGTGCAGTGTGCACATCAAATTGGCTAGCTGCCGCCGCGCCGCGTAGCACTACCAGACGACCGTTTCCGTTCATTCGTCTTCGCCCCTCCTCCCCGCCCTCCCCTCCATTTCCCCCCTCTTCAAAAAATTACAACCGCTTACTTACTGCGCTCCTCTCACGATTTATCTATCGTTTAACTATTTTTCCTCGCGGTAAAACCAATAACCGCTTGACTAAATTCTTCTTTTCATATATATTTGTTCAAGTGCGCAATTGACCTACATTCCTTCCAATATAACCTAACATCTACCATCCGTCAAGTGTTTGCCTATATTACTTTATAAGACCATTAAAACTAAAATCCGTCTACCTTTATTGAGCACTGTCAAAAGAGAGAAACAAATGACCATGGCCGTAGCGAAGACTTTTTTTTTTTTGGGGTAGCTGTAGGTCTTTCCTCCTCTTTCATACCTTCCTTTCTTCGTCATCCTCCCATTTTCCCCTCTTTATCATACATTTAGGGGGGGGGGGGTGAAACCCCATCAGATCCCCCCCCGGCTACGGCCATGCTAATGATACATTCTACCAGTGGCGTAGCGTGCAATTTGGCTACGTTGGATTTCGTACATTCAAACCCATGTAAAAGGTCGAATGCAAAGGTGTTCACCGAACACCCAACACTTCGATCTTTTTCATGGGTTTAAATAGACGAACTGCAAATGTGCCAAATTGCAGGCTACGCTACTGATTCTTACGTTCTGATGAACTCTTTTATACTGTCTGAGTGTCTGATAGAATGGTTATGAATGAAAGGAGACAAAGGGCTTTTCCAAAAACTTAATAGGTAGCAGTAGGATTAGATGACAATAAGGTGTGAAAGCTAGGAGGGGGCAGGGTTGTGAATCTAACAGATGGACTAACAGATTATCGATTCCTGTGAAAGTTTTTATAACACTTATTTTGTACGGTATTTTTGTCAGTGAATTTACCGCACGATTCACAAAACTTAATGAGTTTGAATACATCTTTACTTTCTCACTACTAACAAAGTTAGAAATTAAGAAAGTATTGCAATGGCGCAGAGATTTTCAAGGTATTTGTTTCGATATTTGGCCCACGATGACTAAGTAAATCATGATAATTTTACAAAATAATTTGCTCTCATTGTGCCTAGTACTATCCTAAAGAATATTCATTATTCATCCATGAAGGATCAAAATTATTTAACCATACGCGGCAATGCGGCTTGGAGGTGTAAATGCAAAAACTTTCTGTGGCGTTTGTCTGTCCATCCGTATAGCCATAAAACGTGAAACCCAGCATAACTTGTGAACTATTGATCCATATGCATCCAAAAGTTGCAGAGATGTTGCTTTTAACATTCCCCAGAGGGACTTTTTTATTTTTTTAGGTTAGTTATGGATGAAAAATGGTTTCCATTAAAATCAATGGGAAAATGGGTCAAAAAAAGGACAACTTTTTCAAAAATGAATCTTTAGATCTGGATAGAAATATCAAAGGGGGGTTGAGGTCTCCCCCAGGATATTAAAAGGGGGTATGGGATTCTCCCCCAGAATATTTATGGGGGGTCTGGGGGTCTCCCCCAGATTAAAATTGATGTGAGAAAGTGTTCGTAGGGTATTCCCTACAGTTTATTTTCTTTTTTTAAGAGCTGAGCATTTGTAATAACAATACAACCGTGTTCAAACATTGAAAGGTGGCTAACCCAAAGAATCTAATGAAGCTTTTAAATTTCTGAATGGATCAATTGGCCGGATTAGTTCCCAAGAAACAGCGGCTCGATACTTTTCTATTTCCATAAGAACAAATAGAGATAGAAAATTCGACTAAAGTAGTCAAAGCTCAAACCTCCAGCCAGCTCATCGTAAAACGAGACATAAGATGCACAAATGCATGAACAATGAACATTAATGTCAGTGGAGTGAGCAGTTGAGCACCGAGATACGGTCGAATGAGTCTCAAGGTCCAACTCGAATCTAACGAAGCCATTCCCTTGATGCAACATCTTACTTACAAAGGGTCGAGGGCACGGGCGGCTAGGCTCGTGCAATGTGGCAGCAATGTCATCCCTCCATTTCATTGTATGCAAAACAATCGATTCGAGTGAAGCAGTGCTTCACTAACAATCGATTCTTAAACATAGATTCAAATGGAGCCAAGACATTGTTGTCAAATAGCACGAGCCGCCACTGGTCGAGGGGGGCTACAACGCAACCGCTTTCGAATATTTATTTCATAGAAATACGCGGCCTGACAACTAGTTGCCAGAAAGAGAACCATTATACATTATACATGTCCGTTATACGAATTCAACAGATTTAAATTCTGTCCAGTGGCGGCTCGTGCAATGTGGCAACAGTGTAATCCCTCCATTTAATCCTATGTAAAACAATCGATCTTCAGGAGGTGCAATGTACCCCCAAGATATCGATACTTTTGCATAGGTTCAAATGGTAAAAAAGCATGGTTGCCAAATCTCCAAGTTCGTAATGGTGGTTCAACACAGGTATTATGGGAGATTCCTGTCTAATTTGCCACTTTCTCTATGCGGAAACACAGAGATATGAATCTCCAATGATACCTGCGCCTTTTCGCCATTAGCCTCGATTCTGAGAGTGAATTTCGTGATTTTATAGTGTACTCTCCGCCATTTTTACAAGTTTGTTACGCAAGAATCAACTCTTCAACCACCTGTAGCAAAAGTTTGCAAGAGACCCATTATAACAGTATAAATCATCCTTACGCAATAAACAGTTGTAAGGGGGGGGGAGTTTCGTTTAAAATACAATCCTTTTAAATTTTAAGATCGAGTTAAATAGTCAAAATACCGCGCAGCCATTCAAAGCAAGCTAGTAAGAAAAGATGCTCACTCCTCGGTACTTCTTTTTGCCAACGCAGTGAATTGAAGGCGCTTGAAGGATTGTTCTTTCACTAGTATCCAGTGGTATCTACCAGTTCAACAGTTTTTCATAGTCAAAATAATAAAATGAAAGAGTGTGAAATATACTTATTTAAGCAAACGAATAAATGAATGACCGAGGCTGGCTTGGTATCGATAGTTTTTTCAGAGCGCAAAAGAGAGAGGGGAGAGAGGGGAGGGGAGAGAGGGGAGAGAGAGAGAGAGAGAGAGAGAGAGAGAGAGAGAGAGAGAGAGAGAGAGAGAGAAAGAGGGGGGAGAGAGAAGAAGTGAGAGAGAAGAGAAGAAGTGAGAGAGAAGAGAAGAAGTGAGAGAGGAGAGAGAAGAAGAAGAAAAGAGAGAGAGAGGAGAGAGAGAGAGAGAAGAGAGAGAGAGAGGGAGAGAAGAAGAGAGAGAGGAGAGAGAGAAGAAGAAGAAGAGAGAGTGTGTGTGTGTGTGTGAGAGAGAGAGAGAGAGGGAGAGAGGAGAGAAGAAAAGAGAGAATCACTGCAGACCTGTTTGAAGACAATTCAATTTTTTACTGACTCAAGCCACGGATGAAGCCTTGCTGTCACCAAAGGAAGATTAGTGGCAAGTATGTAACTGCTTGATGAATTGGATGCCTTTAAAGTGAGTGAGACTTGGCAACTTGTAGGCCCACCAAAAAAAATAAAAACAAATAAAATAAAAAAATAAGAAAATAAAGGTATTGTAAAAAATAGATGGGTCTTTAAAATAAAGAGGATTGAAAACTGCCGAAGAGAAGAGAGGTTTAAACCCACGCATAGGAGCGAAAGGTTTTACCCGGAAGAGTGGGATAATTTATGAGGAAACCTTTTCGCCCGTAGCAAAGGTAAGAAATGCGACCATTTGTTTCTTTTTTAGATTAGAAGTAGAGAAAGACTTGAAAATCGATTGACCATCCCAATGTAAACACTGCATTCCTCAGGGGGGGGGGGGGGGGAGGAGGAGGAGGAGGGGTTTCCATAGAACGGCTACAGTGTTTTGTCCAAAGCGGAAACGGAAAGAAAGTATACTTATTAGTTAATCATAAAGGCACTCCATGGCTTAAAAAAGACCTCGAGAACCTGATGGAATAGAAACATTGATAAAAAGTAAAAAATTAAGAGAAATCTTGTGATGAAGCTGGGATTCGTTGCTGCATTTTAAGGCAAAATCTATTTAAAATATAGATTTTCGTTGCGTGTTTCCATGCACCCATTTTTCAACTAATGTCTTAAAAGAAAGAGATACTGAAAACATTAAATTGCCACAGAAAAATGTGTTGTAACTTGTGAGATTGCGAACGATTGAAGGGTTAGGCAAAATTATTGAACATCCAAGAAATACTTTCAATGATGGGTCTATTGCGTACTATCAGTCAATTAAAGAATGGGACTAAAGTATATGTCATCGGCCGCTTGGCGCATAAGGGACCACATATTTTATTCCCATTCTTAAATTGACTGATGGTACTTTTGCTACATCAATATAACTCATTGTTTCTAATGTAAAATTCGGCGAAAATAACGATGCGCACATTAAAAACATTCAAAATCCACTCATTAACTCAGAAAATACCTTCCATTTCAAACAACCCGCGCTACACTAGACACTATATCACCGACTTATAACTACATAGATGGAACCATCTCGTTTATGTAAACAAGAACAAAACTTAGAAACATTGGAATGTTTCTTTTAGATGCGTACATTTCTTTTATTATTTAGTAATCTTTGATAAACCGAAAAGACCAGACAGCAAATGCAGCTTATATTTCACGTAGTAAAAAAGGAAATTCCACCATTTTTTAGTTACGATGTTGTTTACATATCCACGGTTGTTCCGTCTATGTAGTAGTATACCGGTTCAAATAGTGTCTAATGTTGCGCGGGCTGTTTGAAATTGAAGTGATTTCCTGAGTGAATGAGTTTGAACGTTTTTAATGTGCGCATCGTTATTTTCGCCGAATTTTACATAAGAATCAAGGTTCTATATTGTTGTAGCAACAGCCCATTCTGCTTCTAGAGATACTTAGTTTGGTGGCTCTGTAGGCCGATTCTGCTTTTTTGGACGACGCGAGAGAAGACAGCGGCAATCGATTAATCTAATTGGTTTGAACAGCGTCTCGTGACCATGTATAAAGAGGACTTGGAGTCACTCGGTCAGAAAGAACGACTCGACTTTAAAAATCTTACAATCCGAATCATGTGACGCCGTATATAAACCAATCGAATTCATCGATTCTCGAAATGTCGCGTACCACCCA
This sequence comes from Trialeurodes vaporariorum, assembly GCA_011764245.1. Classification (NCBI taxonomy): domain Eukaryota; kingdom Metazoa; phylum Arthropoda; class Insecta; order Hemiptera; family Aleyrodidae; genus Trialeurodes; species Trialeurodes vaporariorum. The sequence continues at coordinate 489,737 of VMOF01000002.1, forward strand.
CGGCGGCCCTGTAATGAGCTGCTGTTTCAATACAGATGAGGTGGTGAGGGGTGAATGTGGTGAGCAGAGCTGCCGTTTTGCATATAATCAATCGCATTTTTCAATCCACCGATGATTCCACCGGTTGCGAGAAGATTACACAGCCCAGCTCAGTGCATGACTGTAATGCACAAACATACTGGCACCATGTAATCTTTTCTCAATCGGTGGAGTCGTCGTTGACTTTAAAAAACTTGCGGATATTTTAACTAACTAACGGCGCGGCGTTTCCACCAATTGAGAAAAAATTCCAGATCAGAATATTTTCGTGCATTACAGTCATGCATTGAACTAAACTGTGTAATCTTTTCTCAACCGGTGGATTGAATAATTTCAACAATGGGTCTGTTGCAAACTTTTGCTACAGTGCTATGGAGTGTTCAATCTCATATAAAATGGCGTGAAAAGTCCATTGGTGGCATCAGAAAGTCATGAAATGCGAGAAGAAACTCACAAGAGACGTTTAATGAAATCCAAGATGGCGGTAAAATATCGAACAACCTGTACGCATGCACCACGAACATCCAAAGATATAGCCAACCTTACAATATCGATCACACCCAATCACAACGTAAATAAACACATAGCCTCTGAAGCTGTGAAGTTGTCAACGACCAACGTTGGCAATCCTTGGATGTTAAAGGTGCATGCATGCAGATTGCTCGATATTTTACCGCCATCTTGGATTTCATTGAACGTCTCTTGTGAGTTTATTATCGCATTTCATGACTTTCTAATGCCAACAATGAAGTCTTCGGGCGATTTTACATACGATGAAACACTCTTGATCGTTGTAGCAAAAGTTTGCGACAGACCCATTATACGCAAAATGGCAGCTTTGGTGGTGAGGGGGAGCCGCAGCCGATCAAAGAATCAGTGTTTCCGGTTCATTTCGGAGGAGCGGCAACGCAGCGTTGTCGGCGTTGCATGAACCGGATATACGATGGATGCGACGCCGGATATGCCGAATGCGTCGTTGAATGATCTGATTGTGAGAATCAGCCTCCACCGCCACCATTGACACATTACACCCAGTGTTGCCGAAAAGACAGACCACGGTACTTACGGCTCAGTGTTGCCAGATTGGAGTGAAAAATCCGTACGTTTTCCATTGATTTAAATGGGGACGATACGGCTTTTTACCCTCCATCTAGCATCACTGTTACCGCTGCAACAACGGGCTATATCGATAGAGAGCTGATCATCGATAGACATCATACAGATTGAAACTTCAAGGAGGCAGCCATGATCGAAATCTCTTGTGGACATTTTTCCACGCGGGCTCCGTTGATTTGCCTCACTTTTTTTAACCTTAAAATGAAAGTAGTGACAGATCCATTTGAAATTGGTTCTGACACAGAAATTGATATAACTATTTCTTTTCGAAGGATTTGCACACGACAAAGAAACTAAAAAAATGACAGCAACAAGCCAAATTCTTTCACCTAGATAATTAATTTAAAAGTCTCTGTCTAGATGGCCACTCTAGAACACTTGCGCTTTCATCTAAAACCAATTTCCAATGGATTGATTACAATGATTTAATTTAAGGCTCGGTTGGTTTGCCTCACTTTTTTTAACCTTAAACTGAAAGTAGTGACAAATCCATTTGAAATTAGTTTCAAACTAAAGTGCAAGTGTTTGAAGGTGGCTATCCGGACGCAGAAATTAATTATCTGGACACAGATATCTACCTACGGTTTGCACCAAAAGTCTTAGAATTTTACCCTATTTTTGACTATCACATAAAAAATGGGGGCCCTATATTTGAAGTACTGAATTGAGGAAGGTGATACCCCCTTGGGGGCCCCCCAGAGAGGGCCCACAAATCCGTGACCCCCTTTAAAGATGCCCTCCTCAAAACAATCGAACACGTATTTCAGCGTTTTTCGACATTCGGAGCCGTTCTCGAGATATTCGGCGGCCTGGCTCCTTTTTTAATTGACACCCTGTATAGTGTATACTGAACCAATGGCGCAGCCACCATCATTCCTATTTCTCTCATTTTCCCTATGCATGTATGCGTAGAAAAATAATAGAAGGGGGGGCCGGGGGGTTCTTCCACAAAAAAGAAACAATGTACGGGAAAATGGAGGGGAAGACGGAAAATAAAACTTGGGTGATGATGTTTCGGCTCATATAGCAGCCATTAGCAACTCAAAACTTTAAAAAAAATGAAAAAATAATTTCAAAACGTGGTGAGAGCCAGTATACTCCTAAATACAACGTAGACATCTCCTATTTTTCTCATTTTTCCTATGAATGTATAATTGTATAAGTGATAAGTAAAAGAAGGATAGAAAATGGGGGTTTCACGTAAAAGTTCCAGTGAACAAAAAATATTACATTAAAAATAATTTTACATTTACATTTAACAAAACGGAGTGCTGACTCAACAGAACAGTACTGTTAGACTAGCAGCACGAAAAATTGAATTAACAAAAACTGTTGTTAATTTCACGTAACAATTTGTTGCTTTGCAGTCAATTTCGACAATTCATTAACGCAAAATAGATTTTTTTTTTTATTTTTTTTTAAGAACCTAAGCACCTTGTTTTGAAAATTAACTCATACCATTTCGCAGTCACCACATTTAACATTAAAATTGTTAAATCAAGTAATTTTTTTTTTGCTATCTCTTTTTTTCAGAGTGGATTGGAGGATCGAATTTGGATGGAGAAAGTGCGCTGAGTGCCACGGATCGGGGAAGTTGGGGCTCGATCCCGGTTCAAACAAAAGTCGGGTCAAATAATCTGATTGTGAGTTGAAATTCTTGGAATAAATACTCGATATACGGATTACGGATCGAACAAAAGAATCAGGAGGAAGTCGTTGAGGTCATCGGAGACTGGCCGGCGCGCGGCGGCCGTGTCATATACCTACCATTTTAACATTTGACACATTTTATTTCAACACCCTAGCTGTAGATCAGATAATTTTAAACTGATATTACCAGAACGATATTTACTTGATCTTTCTCTGAAAGTAGTTGTAGTCTGTTCACTATTTTCCTGCGCGTGGCCGGAAAAATTAAAGTTCGTAAATGGCAACGTTTCCATGCACGCATTCTAATCTTTTCGGCCACGCGCAGTCAAATATTGTGAACGTACAACAGTTCCCGCTGCTGGAATACAATGGGTGAGCCCTCATTTCGGCATCATCAAATGGGTCTCGAGGTCCAACTTGGCTATGCAAACGTGATGATTACATATCCGATCTGACGAATCGATTGCCTAGATGCGAAATCTTACTCACATTCAAAGGATACAGCATTGTCGATTTCAAATATTTTTAGGAGAACGATCTGACAAGCCGGAGAGTCGAAATTGACGGTGAGAAATTATTGAGGATAATACTAAATTCAACTTTCATTATGAGATTTTACAGGTAACGCGTAGTGAGATTAAAACATTGTTCTCAACAGGATAAAAAAATTTAATAAAAATAAATAAAACGGATCAGTTTGAGTGAGATAAATTGAGAAAGAGCAAGAAAAACAGAGAGATAACTCACTACTATACAACGCATTTTGTCTAAAGGTGACTGATTATTATCGCCATACGAACCTGAAACAAAATTGAAAATAATTCCAATTAGATTAAACAATCAGAGAAGAGACGGAACCACTGCAGGCTGACAATGAGTACAAGGGAGGCACACTTCCTCTACGGAAGGGAATACTATAAAGACAAGAAGATAGTCTGGGTGTACAAAGTATTGTACAAAAAAAAAAATGCTCGAGACCATGGGCGGAGCCAGAAATTTGGCAACTATGGATTCTTTCCATTGGAATGTATGAGAAACAATCGATTCTTGAGGGGCCATGGCCCAATTTCTAATCGATTGATTCTCAAACATTCAAATGGGAAGAATCCACAGTTGCCAAATTACTGGCTCCGTCCATGCTCGAGACTAGCGAACAAAACCTCAATCACAACGCAGAAAAAACAGCAAAAACTACTTTGGTAGAAAAAATGACCCAACAAAATAATTTAGTAAAGCAAAACAAACTTTCAGTTCACCTAACCAAACGTTTTGTATACGCCTAACTTAAGAGATTCCACTGAGCAAAATATCTTCAGTTGGGCGTACAAAACTTTTGGTTCAGTGCAGAACAAAAGATTTGGATTGCTTCACTCAAGTCTTTAGCGGGACCATGTTTCAATCAAATATTTTTTTCATAAAATCGCCAGGGTAGAACTACGCAAAGCAGTTAGTACGAACAGCCGCAAAAGCAAAAAGGATTTCGTACTAAACTTATGATAAGCTGTCACCAGAGTTAATCAACATCTCATAAGTAGGATATCATGCGGGGGACATGAATCTTTATTATGATCAGGGCTGCCGTTTTGCGTATAATCAATGCTATTTTTCTATTCACCGATGATTCCAACGGTTGAAAAAAGATTACACAGTTCAGTTTAGTGTCTGACTGTAATGCACGAAAATACTGTGATCTATAAGCTTTCCTTAATCGATGGAAACTCCGTTGATTAATTAAAATATCCGCAAGTTCTTTAAAGTCATCGACGACTCCACCGGTTGAGAAAAGATTACAGACGCGAGTATTTTAGTTTATTACAGCCATACACTGGACTGAACTGTGTAATCTTTTCTCAACCGGTGGAATCATCTGTGAATTGAAAAATAGCATTGATAATACGCAAAACGGCAGCCCTGATTATGATTGATAATGATTCCAAAAATTGATCTGATTGTGAGATGCAGGTAAGACAACATGACTTTTTCAGAATTTAAAAATAAACACGATGAAAGTCATTGTTTTCGGACGATTGGTGATGAAACTGCAGGTGTTTCTCAAAGTTGTTTGGAGGGTTTGTCTGGCACACCGGCAAACAACTTAGCTGTTGGCTGTTGTTTCGATGAGTCCCGAGCGAAATTGAGCTTGGAAAATTGGACACAAGTCGCACGCTTTGTGCTGGGTCACTATTTGTCTCAGAAACAAACCTAGCCTGTGGGAAAATATCCAGGGACCAATAAATATTCGGTATCGACGTTCCTGCACCCAAATGATTGGTAAGCACGTTCGGCCATTTAAAACCACAAGTAAACGCTTGCCATCCAACGTCTTTCAGGGACCGTCTGTACCGAATATTTATTGGTCCAGAAGAGATTCCCGCATCATTAAAACCACACGTAAACGCTCACCATCCAAAGTCTTTCGGGGACCGTCTGTACCGAACATTTCTTGGTCCAGAAGAGATTCCCGCATCATGGGTGCCAAGCTGCCTCCTTGGCGTTTCAAAATCACACCCTATCAATCCCCTCTGTCTGTATAGCTTGCTGCTCTGTCCATTCCTCGCCTTGCTTTGGCGCGATAGTGTCCCTGTATGTAGAGAGTTAAGACAAGAGGGTAGTCACCTATCTCTGATTGGTTAAAGAGTTTTAGGCTCTACGGCCGCCGCCATTGGATGCGGTATTGCACATTTGTTTACCACCAGTTGTTCAATAACAACGCGGTCCAACGGAGTTTTAGAGATAGTTTGTCGACGAATCGGTTAATTTTAATCATGATGCACCCCAAGAATGTCTATAATTCCCAAAAGAATCTTTAAAAGCATAAACAGATGTCGATCAGCAAAGGCAGTGAAATATTACACCACAGAACACTACAACCAGAACGGAAACTCCCATACGAGCCAATGAAAGCAAGATTTGGAATTTACCAGCGCAAGCTGCCTTCCGTGCCTGCTCACTTTTCAAGATGGCGGACATGCTCTTTGAAGTTATACATTCAATTTAGGTTGTCGCTAAACCAATCGTAACTCTGTTGGTTGCCGAAGACTGTCGGAACTGCTCATGCACTTTCCAACATGGCGGACCCGAAGGAAAGAATGTTTCAAAATTAATTAGAGTTTCCGTTCTGATTAGAGTATTCTGCGCATTGAACCAAACCACAACAAAGGTCCTCAGAATGTAAAGAAATTTGCAAAAACGCATCCCCATGGTGGTTTCACTTGTCTTGAGGTGGATCCTCAGCGTTTAATCCCATATTCTCCCACCAGAGAAAGAAAACGTTGTTTAAATGGAAAAACATAATGGTACGCGCAAATAAATGAAAAAAGGGCTTCGATGGAGCCTTGGAAATTTTAGCATACTTTTTGAACTAAAATGTTCCTTAGATTGCTTCTGAGGCTCCATCGAAGCCCTTTCTTACATTTATTTGCGTCTACCATTATTTTTTTCCACTGCACAGAAAAAACAGAGAAAAACACTTTGGTAGCGCTGTCAAAACCTTTGGTAGAAAAATGACCCAGCAAAAGACTTAAGTTGAACCAACGAAATCTTTGGTTCACCCAGCAAAATTTCTTTAGTTAGGCGTATCAAATCTTTGGTTGGCTCAACTAAAGTCTTTTGCTGGGTCATTTTTCTACCAAAGGTTTTGACAGCGCTACCAAAGTGATTTTTCTGTTTTTTCTGTGTGAAAGAGCGTATCTTTCTCTGGTGGCAGAATATGGAACTAAACGCTGAGGATCCACCTTAACTCTCTACATACGGACAGGAGCTCTAGGCGCGATACGTCACGATGCGGGAACTTGTACTTTGGTCAGCACTTATCACGGAGCCCGCAGCGATTTAGTCACTGGTCGGTCTGACCGGTGACCCGTGACCACTGAAGCTGAACACTGACCACTGACCAGTCCGTCCTCGTCCGAGAGTGAACTCAACTTTCTTCCTCTCTCTCGAGAGCAGCCAGCCGCTTACTCCTTGCTCGGAGCCGCAGCCTCAGCCGCACGATACCGGATCGGATCGGAGCGGAGCGGACCAAGCGAGAGCGAGAGTTTTATTTTTTTTTATATTATAGTCACCTTCGCCGTTCGCGTTCCTTCGCGCCGGGCTTCGGTCGTTGGTCGTTGGTAGAGTTGCTTGAAGCTTGGTCTGAGTCAACGATTTCGTTAAGTAGGTAATCCTCCTCCTCAGGGTTACCTACTTCTCTTTCCTCTGCCTCCTATCCTCCGCAGTCCAAGTCCACCACGGCGCGGCACACCGCATACATTCACCGCCTCTGACGCTGACGAGAGACACGACACGAGACTCCAAGACATAATAAACACAAAGTAAATATGGCTGAAAAGCGAGTAAAGGTACGAATAAACTCTAGTTCTATATGTATATATGTATATACAGCTTTAAAAAAAGGCAGTTTGGCAACTTGTTTGCCTTCTTCTTCCAATTCCGCAACAACTGGTACTTCTCCGCACGTTTTTCAGCTACATTCTTACCTTCTGCTATTTATCAGCTGAACTCAGAGACAATTTATAATGGGCCTGCTGCATACTTTTGCTACAACAATATAGAACCTTCATTCTTAGGTAAAATTCGGCGAAAATAACGATGCGCACATTAAAAACGTTCAAAATCCACTCATTAACTCAGGAAATCACTTCAATTTCAAACAGCCCGCGCTACACTAGACACAATTTGCACCGGAATACTACTACACAGACGGAACCACCGTACCAGAGTAAACAGCATCGTAACTACAAAATTATGGAATTCCCTTCTAAATACATGAACTGTTGGCTGCATTTGCTGTTTGGTCTTTTCGGATTATCAAAGATTACAAAATTATGTAAGAAATGTACGCATCTAAACGAAACATTCCAATGTTTGTAAGTTCTGTTCATGTTTACAGAAACGAGATGGTTCCATCTATGTAGTCGGTGATATAGTGTCTAGTGTAGCGCGGGTTGTTTGAAATGGAAGGTATTTTCTGAGTTAATGAGTGGATTTTGAAAGTTTTTAATGTGCGCATCGTTATTTTCGCCGAATTTTACATTAGAAACAATGAGTTATATTGATGTAGCAAAAGTACGCAACAGACCCATTGAGACCACGCACTAGCCGTGCGCGCGGTGGCTGACTTAATTTTCGGGACTCAACAGGAACTAACCAATACCGTCTCAAAACATACCAAGCTGCTTCTTTGAGGTTACGGTCGTCTTGGTATACGCACGCTTATGGAGAATGAAACATTGGTGAAATGCAAAATCGAGATTTATCCTCTCAAAATACGATTTTCAACTCTTTTACTGCTTTGGGGAAGTAACTAAGCCATAAACTTTCATTACTTACGTAGTTTTCCAATTTTGGTTGAACTTCAAAAAACCAAACAAATCCTCGATAACGCCATAAGCATTCCGTAAGCTTACATGTACCAAGACGAACCCTAACCCCACTTTTTCAAAAGAAGCAGCCGGGTATGAGTAGAGCCGGTATTGCGGCGAGCACCATCCAAAATGGACCATACGTTGACTGATGCAATTTCGGTGCTTCGGTTTCACTAGGCAAAAATCTCAACGACTTTTCTCTCATCAGTCAACGTATGGACCATGTTTGCGGTGTTCTGTCTCAACAGAACATGTTGACCGTTTGACCGTTCATGACCCCGTAATTTCAGTCCTGATGATCTGTCCTTTTCCAACACATGCTGTCATAAAAGGAAAGAGAGGGACGGAATGAACCCAGTCAATGGATATGTCGTTTGCTCTACCAACATAACTACTAACGAAGTTTAATGCGAAACGTCAATACCAAGTTTTCAGGGTTAGTAGCTCATCTGGATTATTTTTCAATTAAAGTGTATTTGATAAAGCCAGTGGCTGCAAAAAGAAAGTAAAGATGTGACCGCCAACGAACTATGAAACTCCAGAGGGGCGACGCCGTGTGATATTAGTCCTATCCCTACACTGAGAAAAAAAAAGATAACCATCAGAAGCATGACGAAATGTGAACCTTTGTAAGGGATGGTACAGTTACCACGATTTAGATGTTTCTATTGTGGTTCTTAAATATTTTGAGGTAGGTTTATAACCATATTTTCTAGTCCGGACACCAGAATTTTCTGGTCAAAGTACACCTAACCTAACCTAACCTAGACTTTCTGTAGTTCATAAATCGTTGAGCTTCTAGAAATATTACTACTTTCGTTTTACAGAGAATTTGGCTCTTCCAAACTTTTGCTACAGGGGATTGAAGAGTTGATTCTTGCATAAAAACCAGTAAGAATGACGATGATTACACTAAAAAATCGCGAAATTTACTCTCAGAATCGGGCTTAAAGGCGGAGAGACGCAGGTATCATGGGAGATTCCTATCTAAATTGAGACATATATCTGTGTTTCCGTAGAGAAAGTGACATAATAGACAGGAATCTCCCATGATACCTGCGTCGAACTGCCATTACCATCTTGCCGTTATAGCAGTTATGTCAGTTTATTAGTGAATTTTAGACTTTCTTGATATGATTTTCGTGATTTTTGCTGGTTCTTAGATAAGATTGGACTATTTATTTGCTTATAGCAAAGGGTCTTTGAAGTGTGAAACTGCTTTTTCATAACTCGCAGCACTGAAAGCGAAATGACGTTAATTTTATGGTGGGTTCTTACGAAGGCATGAGACTATTTGCAGCGGCCAACAGTGCAATCAGGCAACAAATGAAGAATGCTTTTTCTGTTCCTCAATTTGTATGCATGTACAAGAATCGATTGTTGGTGAAGAGCTACTTCATTATCGAATCAATCAGTTTACATAGAATCAAAGGGAGTAAAAACAGTGAGGCCAAATTGCATGCCACTGACACCACGAGGATTCACTATCGAATCGATTATTTACCATAGAATCAAAGGGAGTAAAAACAGTGAGGCCGAATGCATGAGGCGCCACTGACACCACGAGGAGTGCGAGAGCATGAAACGCCGCGAGAATACGCCGGTGAATAATGAATATGTTTCGGGCTGTTGGACGAGTGACCTTGGAAGGGAAAACAAATGAATTAAAGTTGGCGACGGTGTAATCATAATAATCATATAATGAATGCTGAAATGCAGAACCAGCCGGCACTTAGCTTAGCTTCGACTCCCGTTCATGAGTTGGCTATGAGCTATGTGTATAGGGAGAGTGCGAGTTAAGCCCGTGCCACACCTAAGCGAACGCTGCTTCGCGTTCGCTCTCATGTGGCATAGAGTCCCTATATACTATGAGAGTTGCGCCATTCTTGAATCCATTTCTGATTGGCTCTCAGATTTAGGCTGTCAAGAAAGCTCCAAGAGGCGAATGCAAATGGCGGAGGGTTTCTTTACTTTTCGCCAACTCGCTTTCATTACACATTTGAAGTAACAATGACCGCGGTAATTTTTGTTCATTTTTCGCCTGCTTGAATTTTATTACGGAGAACATTATCTCTGTCAATAACGACCGTTATTGTCGAGAATCTGAACATAACCTATAAGAGATAGCGAAATAGTGGCAACAGCGCAGGAGCAAATGGCCATCCGCCATTTTCAATTTGCCTCTTGAGGGCTCCATTGATCCACTTCTTCTTCTTCTTCATTTTGAGAGTCTTGTCGCAACTCTCATAGTATATAGGGACTCTAGTGTGGCATACCTTGCGACGCGACGCGACGCTACGCTACGTATCCTGCACGGAACATCTCCCCGCTTTCGTCCATTTGTAATCCATGTAGTTTATGTTATTTTTTCCCTAAAAACGCGAGCTATTAGAAACCTCTTCTGTTATTTTTCCTGATATTTATGTCATTGATTCCTGAATAAAAAAAGTGGAGCATCACTTTGTTTATTGTGACATTTATGGTTCTAAATTATTACAGAAAATACATTTTTTTTTTTCTTACAGCCTAAACGATGCACGGACATTTATCGGTCAATATCTAGCTACCCATTACATCAGTGGAAGTCACCTATCAATGACGAAACACCTTGAATTCCTTGCGAAATGCCAAAACGTTCGCCTGCGAATCCGTTGCAACGGATTCGCTTGCGAACGCGTCGCAACGGATTCGCTTGCGAACGTGTCGAGTGCGCTGCGAACGTTCGCGTTCGCTCTGGTGTGGCCACTTGCATTGAAATACATGGCGCGGATTTTTTTCGCAGCGTTCGCGTTCGCTGAGGTGTGGCACGGGCTTTAAGAGTTAAGTGGAAGAACTGGAAATGGAAGTCTGAGCTTGTCTATTCAGTATTCGTGCTAATGAAAAGCTACTGTCACTAGTGTCACACTCTCACACTTGATGGCAAACATGCATTCATACACACGCACGCACGAATGCAGCAACGCCAACTGTTCACAAACTATACGCGATCCTCGTGTGCATTTGACTTACATCTGTGTGCGTGACACATTTTCACATTTCTCAAAACCACGGTTGTCAAATCCATGAAGCTGATAACAATAATTAATCTCAACCGAGTCCGAATACATTTTTCTTCCTGAAAGCGTCATAAGAGGAGAGGAAAGTTATCGAGCGATAAAATTCTCAAGCATCCACAAAGACACTTCCTATGGGCTAGTTCCACTATCCACATTCAACAGACTGGATTTTGGATGCTTCTTCACGGTTGATACACGCGCGACTAGTTCTTGTAAAAAGTTCCCGAAAAGAAAATCAGACAGTTCTCAGGAAAATTGGTTTCTTGTTAAATTCAGCTCCGGTGAAAATGGTTAGAATTCTACTTAAAAAAATTCCAGAATTCTACTGAAAACTGTCCGATTTTCTTTTCAGGAACTTTAAATTAGAATTCTGGTCATTTTTAGGAGAACATTTATCACATGATGTGTAAAATTCCCAGAAAATTACAATGAATGCAATTTCATCAACACCATTTCAGTATTAACTGCGATGCAGCCGTTTGAAAATGCTGTTTTTGACGTATTTCTTGGTCCGAATGAGTGACCGTTCCATAAACCCTATAGGGCAATATAATGCTGTTTTTGACGTATTTCATGGTCAGAATCAGCAACCGTTTCAAAAACCCTATTTTTTTGGGCTACCTATAACGAGATCGGGTAAATGAATCTGTCGCAAATTCTGCGATAAAGAAATGCGTCACAAAACAGAATTTTTAAACGGCTGAACCTCAGTAGTTGATACTGTACGGATAGCGATCTGGGAATTTTATGTATAGAACAAAATGAGTTTGAAAGTTTCGACCTCAACTCCTCCCCCTCCGGCCACCGATAAAAATCAATTTCAGAATGCGAAATTTCGAGGATCTACAACTATTGTCAGACCTCAATGGTCATCCAGTTTCACTAAAATCAATCCGTGGGCGAAAATTGCCAATTTTGAAGAACCCCTTTTCAACAGCTTTACATGCTCACGCACTAACAGTTACGCTGAGGAATTCCGACACTAGCAACAACACCGGGGAGACAGAGAGGGGGGGGGGTGTCAGGGGTCCGAAAGTAGTCAATAATAATGGAGGGCGATTCCTAGATCAGCATAAAATTGTCTCGAAAACACGAGACATTATTTCTTTTGAGGGGAAATTTTAATTTCGAGGGTTTTTGAACAACCCCCCCCCCCCCCGGTCAACGACACTGACTCCTCAATCAGTGTATACAATACTAGCCGTTCTAGACACCCTACGGGTGCCCTCCACGGTCAGCCTTCTAGAGGTACGGGCTAGTTGGCACTTTGACAGTTGGTTTATGCAAGTTTGTTTTTTACTCATGGTACTCATGGTTTGTTTTTTGGTTATGGTTGTTAAACGAACAATTGAAGAAGTACGGTAAAAATTACTGACAAAAAATGACGGATTAAAAGTATCGGAGCGCTCAGGTTTAAGCGATGAGCGTTAGGACCGAGGGAGTTGCGACAGTCTTACCCCTTTCATCCCTGGTGTACATTAAAATGTACATCTGAATGACATAGCATTTAATGGAGAAAATGAAAACATGATGATATGCACATTCCCCCCCCCCCCCCAAGGGAAAATTGTGCCCAGATTAGCTATGTTGGCCAAAATTCTGTCCCTGAACAAAAAGTGTTTTCAAGATTGAAAGGGTTAAGACGGGCAACGAAAATTGAAAATTTGAGAGACCAAGCGCTCAAGAAATTCGCGAGGAAACCAACTCCTCCCTCCACCACTCACACTGCATTGCTCGATAAAATTCAGCCGAGCGTAGAGCAGGCGGGGAAGGGACAGATAAGAGAGTCCAGCGCAACACGGCTCGGAGGAGGGAAGGCAAGCAACAGAATCAGTTCCCGCCTCTAAATTTTCAAATTCAATTTGCGGCGCTCATAGACGACTTTTTCGAAAAAAAAAAAAAAAAAAAAAAAAATCCACAGATCTCCTCGAAATACCCTACGGAATAATCGTGCCAAATTTTCGGGAAATAGAAAAAACATTTTGGAAGGCCGTCAGCTTTATATAAATAATGTATTCAAGTGGTGGGTTTACAGATTATTAAATGTCGTTAAGTATCGGCAAAACTACGGCAATGCTGGCTACAGCTCTGATGGAGGAAACTGCTTGAAGATGAAAAGTGCAATAAGGATCTTAGGGATTTCACCTCGACTCGGAAGTTTTAACTGTCCATCAGGAACCAAATCTCTTCCATCACCCCTAAGAACCCTCTGGGGCTCTCAAAATTTAAGTAATTTGAATTCCCAATAATCCAAAACCCAACTGTACTTCGTGCGAAATTAAATGACTACTGAGCTCGTGATTAAATTTGCACACACTGGCAACGCAATGCCAACTTTTAACTCGGCCGGGGAAAGGCAACTGAACTGAATGACATTCCAGGCGACCGCTCTAAATCGGAGACTCAGGGCTCATTTCGCGAAATTTATCTCAGAGTCACCGTTATTCTGAAAAAAAAAGAAAGAAAAAAAACCAAAAAAAACAAAAAACAAAAAACAAAAAAAACTTTTTTCTTTGTTAAGTTTGCAACGATATCTTAAAATTTGAACTCGGCTTGAAAAAAACCGATGAAAAATAGACAACGAAAAACTGGAAAGACCAGTAACCATGTTTACAGTTCACTCTGGAGCAAAACCACGCACTTTTTTCTAACCACCCCCACTTCCCGACTCAGCCGCGAGCAATGCGATGCGATGACCGCATTTGGCTGCAACATTAAACATGCACAAACAACAAATATAAGCATGTATGATACATAATATTGTATTTCTGCAGCGTTAAATATGCCCAAGTAAAGTGGCATCGTAATTTTGATGTGTCATCGGTGTCACGAGAGGCATCGGGAGGGGAGGGGGAGGGAGTTTTACTCACGATCAGAATGAGGACTGAGGAGCCTATATATTTGCAAGCGAATTTTTCAAAATTTTTATGAGCAAGCTCATAAAAGACTGCATTGTTTCAACTCTGCCGTTGTCAATAATTTCCATCTTTCATTTGTTCATTGAGTATCATAAAGTTGGCGATATTTTTCTCAAAGTTGCCAAAATTTCTCAAATTGTCACCGGAGCAAAAGGACGTACACTTTGAGGAAATAGCCCCATTTTTTTCCCCGAGCGGAACTGGATGGATATGCAATTCACCTGAAAATAATGTGCGAAAATATAACGGTATAAGTGAAAAACCTTTACTTGCACTTTCCATTCAAAGCTAAAACATGCGTCCTAATGTTGCAACCATATAGGAAAAAGAAAGAAAAATAAGGGGGGGGGCAGGGGGAAAAAACCAGAAAAAACGCTTCGGTAGAAAAATGACCCATAGTAAGAGACCTCAGAAGATTTGGGACCGATAAATGTTCGGTCCACACGGTCCCCGAAAGACGTTGGCTGGTGAGCGTTTACGTGTGTATTTAAATGGCCTTGGGTGCTCACTGATCACCAATCATCTGGAGGCAGGACCGTCTGTACCGTACATTTGTTGGTCCCTGATCAATGTTTTTGTACGCCTACCTGAAGGGATTTAGCTGGGCGAACCAAAGATAAGGTTGGCTTGAATGAAGTCTTATGCTGGGTCATTTTTCAACCAAAGGTTTTGTAACTGCTATACAAAAGTGTGTTTTCCGGTTTTTTCTTACTATGATGTACCCTTCAAATTGAATCTTCTAGAGAGCAGGTAATTAATTATTATCCGTCTAATTTGGTAACAAACTGGAGTTCCTTGTCTTCCATCAGGGACGTCATTTCAGGTTCGGCTTGGGGGGGGGGGGGGCAAAAATGTGATGACCCTTTTTTTTTTTTTTTTTTTTTTTTTTTTTTTTGCTCATTAATATTATTTTAGACACTCTACAGCCCTGCATATTCTACGTATATTCTATTTACGGCCCTAATTTCCAACAAAACTTGTTAATGACCAAAATTCTAGTTAAAAAAAAAAAGGTATCAATTTTTCACTTTTGGCCGATCCTTGGGGGGGGGCAGTTGCCCCCCCCCTGCCCCCCCGCAAATGACGCTACTGTCTTCCATCCCCCTTTTTTGTGGCTTTCAAAACTTTGAGAGGGAGGGAGAGAGAGAGAGAGAGAAAGAGAGGGAGGGAGAGAGAGAGGGAGAGAGCGAGAAAGTGAGAGAGCGAGAGAAAGAGAGCGAGAGAGAGAGAGAGAGAGAGAGAGAGAGAGGGAGAGAAAGGGAGAGAGAGCGAGAGAGAGCGAGAGAGAGAGAGCGAGAGAGAGAGAGGGAGAGAGAGAGAGAGAGAGAACTACGGTGCGTATATAGTATATGAATATGTTGCGCCATCCCATGATAATATTCACAGACAATAAACTTCACGGTTAAAAACGTAACGGGAGTGAAATGTACAAACCGCGGTTCGGGCGGGTGGAGAGAGGGGAAAGAGGTCAAAATTTAATCAATGTTGAATTATCTTACATTATAATTACCTAACGAATGCAAAGCTCTCACTAACAATACTCATTTTTAATAAATTTTTAACTGATTAAACGATGTTATACTCCCGATGTATTGAGCCGTGGACTACCACGTTTGTGGAAGCTTTAGACGTTTGGATAGTGAAATCTCTTGAGTGAAGTACACATGAACATAATTTTCCGGGGGAGCAATGTCGTAGCGTGCAATTTGGCAACGTTGCAATGCGTCCATTTAAACCCATGAAAAAGCTCGAGCTAGCTGTTGGATGTTCGGTGAACCTTTTCCGCATTCGACCTCATACGTGGGTTTTAATGGACACAAAAAAGTTGCCAAATGGGTCTGTTGCGTACTTTTGCTACAACAATATAAGTCATTGTTTCTAACGTAAAATTCGGCGAAAATAACGATGCGCACATTAAAAAAACTTTCAAAATCCACTCATTAACTCAGGAAATACCTTCCATTTCAAACAACCCGCGCTACACTAGACACTATATCACCGACTTATAACTACATAGATGGAACCATCTCGTTTATGTAAACAAGAACAAAACTTACAAACATTGGAATGTTTCGTTTAGATGCGTACATTTCTTTTATTATTTTGTAACCTTTGATAAACCGAAAAGACCAGACAGCAAATGCAGCTTATATTTCACGTATTAAAAAAAAATTCCACCATTTTGTAGTTACGATGTTGTTTACATATCCACGGTGGTTCCGTCTATGTAGTAGTATACCGGTTCAAATAGTGTCTAATGTTGCGCGGGCTGTTTGAAATTGAAGTGATTTCCTGAGTGAATGAGTGGATTTTGAACGTTTTTAATGTGCGCATCGTTATTTTCGCCGAATTTTACATAAGAATCAAGGTTCTATATTGTTGTAGCAAAAGTATGCAACAGACCCATTGCACGTTACGCCACTGTTGTTAGCAGATGTACATCTGACAACCTTGTATTGGTATTACATCCATTCAGGGCTGCCGTTGTGCGTATAATCGATGCTATTTTTCAATTCACCGATGATTCCACCGGTTGAGAAAAGATTACACAGTTCAGTTCAGTACATGATTGTAATGCACGAAAATCCTCTGGTCTGGAATCTTTCCTTAATCGGTGGAGCCTCCGTTGATCAATTAAAATACCCGCAAGTTTTTTTAAAGTCATCGACGACGCCACCGGTTGAGAAAAGATTACAGATGCGAGTATTTTAGTTTATTAGAGTCAAGCACTGAACTGAACTGTGTAATCTTTTCTCAACCGGTGGAATCATTGATGAATTGAAAAATAGCATTGATTACACGCAAAACGGCAGCCCTGCATCCATTATACGCGGGCATATGCACATACAACCAAGTTGGGAATTACCCAGAATCGATCGAATTTCCCCCATGAGTGGCAACTGTGCTGAAAAGCTGCGACTCTATACGATCGTGATTGCGTCGCGTCGCGTCGCGTTCGGCTGCATCGCGCGGCTGGCGCGGCGCGTGCACATAGAGCGCAGCACAGCACCACGCTCAACGTGCGGCGCTCCAATTTCAATGATTGTGCTCGACTCGACCCGACTCTACTCGAACTCGACAACACTCAACATTTAAAACACACTGACTCGAGCAGCAGTGTTGCCAACAAAATATACGCGGGTCGCGGATACAAAAGCCATACACGTACATAAATACCCACCTTGAACTCAATTTGATAAATTACGGCTTTCGTTAGAGCCCGAAAATTGCAACACTGCTTCTCAGGGCTCAGTGCTCGCTGCCGCTCATTGTCGTTGTTTGCCGACACACCGTCGCAAACTGGACCGAAACACAGATTTTTCGGGACAAAAAAAAATTCATTTATTTGTTTCTTTCTTTTAAGGCCCAAGCCTGCAGAATCTTCCACAAACCTCTGTATTCTTCTGCAATTCCAAAATTTGTTTGCCGCACGAACTCTGTTTTGCCACACTTTTTGCAAAAAGGTTGTCACAGAACTTTTAATTTTTGCCACAATTTGCCATAAAATTATTAATTTTTGCCACAATTTGCCATAAATTTTTAATTTTTGCCACAATGTGCCATAAAATTTTTAATTTTTGCCACAATTTGCCACACATTTGTTAATTTTTGCCACAATTTGCCATAATTTTTTAATTTTTGCCACAATTTGCCACAAAATTTTCATATTTTGCCACACCGATCACGCGATCCGCGATTGCCGGATAGGGAACATTCTGCGGACCACTTTGAACCCTTTCGCACATGAATTATGAAAAAAAGTGTTACTGTTATTCTGAAACCTATACTATTAAAGTGAACGAACTTTGTTCATATGATTTCATGTGCGAGTCAGTTTTATCGAATTTCTATAAGGCTCCATGTAAAATGATGTCCCTTATATGGGACACTGTGAGCAAACGGGTTAACCCTTTCACAGTAAGTGGTACACACGTGTACGATTTTATGTAACATGGGGTTTCATGGAATTTAAATGTATATTTGGCAAAAAATTGTGAAGCCCATCTAAATTCTTGGAAAATTGTCCTCTTTGGAACGGTCTTAAAAAATTTGCAAAAGAGTCAAATCCCAAAATGCGAGCATGAGAGAGTTAAAAATAACATTTTCATGTTGATATTTTCATGTAATAACTACATACTTTGTTTTATTCAATTTAAGCTTTTCAATGAATGACTCAACACATTTTTAGGTTACCTTTCTGTTTGTTGTTCAGAAAGTTGATTTTTACTTTCTCACTGGAACCAAGTTAGACAAATTGAGAAAGTATTGCGATGGCAAAAGAGATTTTCAAGGTATTTTGTTTCTTGCTTCGATACTTGGTCTCTCAAGACTAAGTCGATCATGATTTGTGAAAAGTAACGGCCTCTTATCACGTCTTATAGTATCCAAAAGAAAACACCCTCCCATCTTTCAATATTTCTGAACCCTTTCAAATTTAAAGGGTTTTGTGTGAAAAAAAAAAAAAAAAAAAAAAAAAAAAAAAAAAATCTGTGGCCGCCTGTCAGTCCGTATACTCACACAATTTTTGAAAGATTGATCTTTCTGCATCCAGATTTTGCTCAAATGTTGCTTTCTAAATTCCCCAGAGGATTTCTTTTTTGTTTTTTGTTTTTTGTTTTTTTGAAATTTTAACTTTTGAGTTAGTTATGGGAACTTTTAAGTTAGTTTCAAGGGGATCTGGGGGACGGGGGTATCCCCTGGTATTTTAAATAGGGGTGTCTAAGGGGAGTCCCCCATGATTTTAAAGTGGGAGGGGGTCAAGGAGGTCTCCGGTCTCCCCCAGAATTATAAAGAAGACCTAAGGGTCTCCCCCTGCAATCCATCATATTTAGGTGATTTCATGCCACGTGACCAAGGTGATCGATTAGTCGATCGATTGATGGTGATTTACCGGATTTTATGGAGTTTTTTTTTGTGAAACGAGGATTGGTTAGCACCAGGAGGTAGCTCTAACAGAGATATCTGTTAAGTTTGGATGCTCGAATCCGCAAATTAAGGACGTGTAACTATGGGAATTTGCACTATCCCATAGTTACGTCCTTATTTTGTGGATTCGAGAATCCAAACTTAACAGACATAAGTATTCATAGCACAGAAAAGGGCCAGTAGAGCAATTTTCCAATTAAATAAACGAGAACCCTGAGTTAACTACTTTGTAAAATATGAAATTATGCCAGTACCAGCGCTGATTATATACACGTTGGACGTTGGTTCTCCATTTTTAAAATAGTACAAATACTACCCTTAAACCCCAAAGAACAACGGGCCCAAACACCAGACAGATAATAGTTACTGAAATAATAAAGGATGATAGATTACTAAACAAAAGCAAAAAACTTTATGATAAACTACCAAAAAAATTGAACAAATTACCTGGGGAAAATTTAAATTTTAAAATAAGTAATACGAGTATCTAATTACGAGTTGTCCGTATGCACTACCATAAACTAGTAATTATATACTAGGTATATTTATACATGTAATCAGTAGTAATCATATTAACACGTAGTTTTTTGTTTGGCACATGTGTACAGATTGTAAAAAATTTGTGAAATTGCAAATAAAGGTTTATTTATTTTGTCTTTGTTAGATCTACTTCCAGGTGCTGACGACCCTAGTTTAAAAAAAAAAAAAAAAAAAAAAAAAAAAAAAAAAAAAAAAAAAACTTCATAAAAAGCGACAAATGACCATTAATCGATCACATTGATCACGTGGTATGGATCACAAGATGGGGAAAACCAACCATGAGTGCCACGCACTAGGTCAAAAAAAGCAAACAGGACAAATACAACAAAAAGTAAAAACACGAAAAAGTGTCGTTTCGAAAAACGGCACAAAAGGATGTGTGCAGTGTGTGGGGGTTTCCCCCAGATTAAAATGGTGAGAGAAAGAATTCGTACATAGGGTATTCCCTACAGTTGATAATAATGGGGCTCTTGCGAACTTTTGCTACACGGGATTGAAGAGTTGATTCCTCCATAAAAACCTGTAAAAATAACGATGAAAACACTAACAAATCACGAAATTCACTCTCAGAATCGAGCTTAATGGCGGAGAGACGCAGGTATGATGGGAGATTCCTATCTAAATTGAAACATAACTCTGTGTTTTCGTAGAGAAAGTGATACAATAGACAGGAATATCCCATGATACCTGCGTCGAACCGCCGGCCATTACGATCTTGCCGTTACAACTGTTTTTTTAAGTATATTACTTTTTACACTTTAGTGCGATTTTCGTGATTTTCGTTGGTTTTTACACAAGATTTTAACTTTTCATTTGCTTTTAGCGAAAGTTTGCTAGAGCCGGCCACAATGGGGCACTGGGGCAGTTGCAAGGGTCTGAAAAGTTGTATTTTTTTATAAAGAAAATGAAAGTACCAGATGAGCTGAGAACAAAAATACCTTTCGTTTCTAAAGAAGTCCCTTTCCCTTTGTTCCGGAGATGAGATTTTGGTCCAAATTACAATGTTTTAAATGGGGAATCCACGTCACAACTTGGTATAGTATAGTTATGTAGGTATAGTTATGTAGGTTTATTACTGAATTTCAGATTTTCTTTTTGTGAATTTCGTGATTTTTGCTGGTTTTTACATCAGAATAGACTAATCATTAATCAATTGCCCACAGCAAAAGTTTGCAAGAGCCCCATTATTCGTTCAAGGATGTCCGAAAAATGTCACGTTTGGATCCACTGGGGATCGAGCATGGAGCACCGAGCAAGCACCGCTTCCACCCGCTCAGCGCGCGCTCCTCCACAGGTCGCACTCCGCATGGCCCGCATTGTCATCGTCATCACTGCCACCAAGTTAATTGACCTATTTGTGGGTCCGCCCGCCGCCCCCCGTCCCACCGCTGCTCTGCCTCTGCCCCCCAGCCGCCTCCCGCCGCCATGGCCACGCCACGCCACGCCACGCCACGCCACGCCAACGCCACGCCACGCCACGCCACGCCACGCCAAGCCGCCGTGAGCCGAGTTTGTATGTGCTTGCGACTCGCGAGTTCGACTCAAACGTTAAAAGAACGCCCGAGCTGCGTCAAGCGTCGCCATCACTCCTCCTCCCCCCCCGGTATCCCGCCATCCCTCTTCTTATTCTTTAATAATTCACCCATATTCCATACACCACGCTACAACCAAGCTCGCGGAACACATGAGCACTTGAGCGCCATTGGCGAACTCACGCAACTCAGTTACAAAAAAAAAAAAAAAAAAAAAAAGTTTAAAAAAACAAACAAGAAATATTGGGATCGGGTGCAATCAAGAGTCTGACGCGATTTGAAAATCGTGTCACCGTGACAAAATTCTCTTCTCGGAAATTCGCTTCCCGCACGGAAAAAAAAAGACTGTTAGAATTTTCCATCTGCATAGCTAACTTTGGAGTCTGCTATATCAGTATGGTACATTTTACCATCATATGGTCAATACAACGCACATTGTGGTGAAATGTACCAACAGGTTATCTTAATTTACCATATGATGGTAAAATTGACCATTCTAGATAGCAGACTCCAACATCAGCTATGCAGATGGTAAATTCTCCCAGTCTTTTTTTTCTGTGCGATACCATAAGCTGATAGGTTTATTGATGGGGTCACCCATATTCCATACACCACACTGCAACCAAGCTCGCGGAACACATCATGAGCACTTCAGCGCCATTAGCGAACTCACGCAACTTAGTCACAAAAAAAAAAAGTTTTAAAAAAAAGGTTTAAAAAAACAAACAAGAAACATTAGGATCGGGTGCAATCAAGAGTCTGACGCGATTTGAATATCGTGTCACCGTGACAAAATTCTCTTCTCGGAAATTCGCTTCCCGATACCGTAAGCAGATGGGTTTATTGATGTAATGTGAGAATGCCACCTCTCTTGAAATAAAATGACGCTCAGTAACAAAAAAAAAGAGAAAAAAAAGACGAAAACGTATAGGTTTAAAAAAGTGGGAATCTCGACGAAGAGTCTCTGACGCGCTTTTAAAAATTGTGTCACCGTGACAAAATACACCTCTCAGAATCTAGCTCACCGAAAAGCAGGTGCATGGGCGGAGCTAGCAATTTGGCAACTGTGGATTCTACCCATTTGAATGTATGGAAAACAATCGATTCTTGAGGGGGGCCATGGCCCAATTTCTAATCGATTGTTTCTCATTCATTCAAATGGGAAGAATCCACAGTTGTCAAATTGCAAGCTCCGCCCATGCACAGGTGGGTTCATCACTGCGATGTGAAAGTGCGGACTTTTGGGGGGGGGGGGGGGGGTTGCAGCTCGGTTACAAAATGACGACAAAATATTGAAGGTTTAAAAAACGTTACAAAACAACTTTTGGGATTGGTGAACATTTTGAATCAAGAGTTTGATGATATTAAAATTGTGTTACCGTCAGTGGCGTCGCGTGCCATCTGGCAACAATGCAACTGCTCCATTTAAACTCATTAAATAGATCGAATTTTCCTTGTGCACTGTGCACCCCCTGAATTCGATACTTTACATGAGTTTAAATGGAAAGAGTACATTGTTGCCAAATTGCACGCGACGCCACTGATCACCGTGAAAGTTTCAGCGTCTTAGAAATTAGCTCGCCAACAAGTATAGATGAGGTTTTTTTTTTTTTTTTTTTTTTTTTTTTTTTTTTTTTTTTTTTTTTTTTTTTTTTATGGAAAGCGAAAGTGCTAACTGTCTTGAAATGAAGCTCGGTTACTGAATGATGAAAACCATACAAATAAAGGTTTTTAAAATAAAACAAGAAAACACTGGGATTGGTGGAAAGTTCAATTTAGAATCCGAAAAATCGTGTCACCGTGACAACACGCGTCTCAGAAATCATCTCGCGGATGAGCAGATGGGTCTATCGTTGCAAAGAGAAAGTGCGGACTCTTGAAAAAAAAATTTAAGTTTGGCTGTAAATTAAGAAACAAGCAAACATAAAAACAAAAAAGTTTAGAAAAACAAATAAAAAACACTGAGATCGAGGGGAAATTACAATGAAAAGTTGAACAATTTGCAAAGCGTGTCATTATAACAACAATGAATGCCTCTCAGAAATTAGCTCGCCGATAAGCACATGTTCTCGTGGATGCAAAGTGACAGTGCTCACACTCTTCAAAGAAAAATGGAGCGTCGATTTTGTTAAGATGACAAAATATTTAAGTCGAACACTTTTACGCGGAAGAAAAAAGTTGAGGTATTTTAGAACCGACAACTTTATGAGTAAATGTTTTGAGAGGATCTTAGATGGTAGCGCTCAACTTAAGAAGTTTAACTAAACTGAATCTAATTCAAAGATAACCGATTGGTTTGAGTGCAACATCGCCATTTTAAGCTCAGCTATATTTGTTCGATATATACTGAATGGGACAAAGATGCCTCAACAGGATATTCCCCTGTTTTAGTGCGACTAGTCCAGGACATTTAGGAAAAATAGCGGGAAAATTTGCAAAAAGCTGAATTTTTGCAGAGGTGTTCTTTTCGGTGTGCAGAACCACCAGAAAAAAATCCTGACCGATATCGTGTACGCTCGACTTTTTATGACCTCAAAAAGGGCGTATAAATCAGTTTTTTCAAAATAACTCGAAAACTATCCATTTTAGCTCTAAAACACTGAAAAAAAGCTGACATAATTTGCCATTGAAAAGGATCCTTAACATTTTCACGTCAAACCCTTGCTTACCCCTCAAAACTTTAATAACTCACGAAAAATATTGAATCCAAACAAATGCTTCATCTCGCACTCGCTCTCGTGGGTTTCCCCATAAGAAACAATAGGTTTTCTTCCAGATTTCAGTACACCATTGGATTCCACGTACCTTTAAGAACGTATAATATTCACGATTCAACAACATGTTTGAAACATCACGCATTAACAAATCACAGTGACGTCAGTGACATCGAAGAAAGTCCGATGTTTTGTCCTTGTCTCATTCATATTTTCTTATGGGCGCAAAATTCTAGGATATATGGGCTCATCGCACTATGGTATAAGATCCAGTTTCGTAGCGTGCAATTTGGCAACGTTGTACTGTGTCCATTTAAACCTGTGTAAAAAGTAGAATGCGAGGGTGTTCACCAAACAGCCAATCGTTTGAAATTTGTTTTGGGTTTAAATGGCCGAACTGCAACGTTACCAAATTGCACGCCACGCCAGTGACAGATTACTTATACGATGTCTATAACGAGAGAGGCTATAAAAGGCTATCCAAAAGTAACGTTTTCGACCTTTCAAGCTTAATTTAAGACTTTCCAGTCACATTTCAACGTTTAAATTACTTTTATAAAATGTTCAAAGTGATTAAAATTGGTATGGCAAGTTTAAAAATGATAATTTGTCTTTTTTTAATATATATACATGACGATCTGAGACCAAAGTGCATCGGCATTCAGCAGCATCAAGCTTCGATACGAAAAGAGGTTAGGATGTGTGATTGTCATGGCATGGCGGTGATACACGCCCATATGAGACCGCGGTGAGTAAGACAAGGACAAAAAATAGGACATCTCCCGAAAAAATTGTGATTGCAAATTCACTTGTGATCTTTCATGAATTAAGTCGGAGTGAAAGGTTACTTTAAGGTACGTGGAATCTAATGGTGCAATAAAATTTAAGAAGACTGGTCGTTTACTAGCATTATTTCTCATTCGAAAATTTGGATCTGATTCCTTATGGGTAATTCCACGAGAGTGAGCGAGATAGAAAATTTGTTTGGATCAAATTTTGATCGTGACGTCAACACTGAACAGGTCTTTTTCTTTAAGAATGGCTGCGAATAAAAAAAAAAAAAAAAAAATCCGCCTTTCAGGACAAACAAATACATTCATCACTTTGGCTAGACACGCGTCTAATTAGAGCTGGGTGGAGGTTGACACAATTTAGGGGCTGTTATAGTTCCAGCACCCTGTGAAGGGAGTCGCACAAAATGACGGTGATTCAAAACGTCAAGGATTTCAGCTTAATCTTTGGCTGTGAGTGTTTGCTCACACCTAACCACAGATGCGGAGTGCGTGGAACGCTTTAAATTGCCACTGTCGACGATTTTATGTGATTTTGTCATCCTCGAGGCGCTTTTGAGTTTAGTCGTAAAACATTTACACGCGATGAAATAATCGAGAATATTCAGCCAAATTCTACGGTTGAGACAGAGGGAGAGAGCACTCCTACAGCCATTAAAAACAACACACAATGCCAAATTTTCTCATTATTTCCGATGTTAAAAAAATATTAATAAGGGTCACGACAGCAAAATGTTTCGGAAATTCCGAAACGATAGCAGAGAGAATGTGACGGAAAATGACTCAACTAAGCTTGAATCAAACATCCCATTCTCAGATTTTCAGGAGTGATTTTGATTAATATGAGGAGGGGGGGGGTCTGGGCGATTCTGCCACCTTTTAAAAGCTTGTGCTTGAAAAGTTGAAATTTGAAAATATAGCGCACGCAATGCAATTTCACCGGTTTGCTTTGTCTGCAATAATTCAAAGTTATAAAGAAATTACACGTACCAGTAGCGCAACGAGAGTTTCTTCATCTCTCTCTTTTCTCCATTAAAAAACATGTTCGACAAGGATGAACAAGGGGTGTCCTTTTCCTACTTATATACATTCAAATGGGAAATAAGAGAGAAAGAGGAGAGAGCCTGGTTGCGCCAGTGACACGTACTTCCTGGACGAAGGGACGAGTCTCAAGGAGTTAGAAGCTCTAATGCTGTTAGAATGCATTGGAATACTGTAGGATGGGATGCCCCTCCCCCCCCCCCCGGGGGGAGAGATGCATGGATTGCATACGCGAAACCACAAAATAGCAGCATTCCCTTTCAGAGAAATCAACATTGAAAGCGAAATGAGATTTATCAGGAGAAGAACAACAACAAAAGCTACAAGAAGCATTAAGGACCGTACAAGCCACCAAAGATTATCGGTGAGCTCTGCCTTATCATTTTTGAAGGTTGAAACGGCCTCTCTAGCGTACTTGATTTGGAAAAAGCGATTTCGCGAAGTGGACCACGGGCCACGGCGCGGCGCAAATCTCAACGGCCAACTTCGGTAAACAATGCAGCTCTACAGCGGTAAGCATCGGCGAGCAAGGAACTTTCTCCTTAATTAATAGAGTGATAGGACTCATAGGAGTGAAATATTCAGAGTTGAACGTCAAAATCCGAGCGTCATTCCTCACCTGTCAAAAGGTAGATTCTGGCTCGATACATGGCGCCACTAGTCACTTTTTGAGAAATCGACTTTGAGGGCTTATCATTTTTTTTTTTTCTGAAAGCATCAATCGAAAGGAACTTACAGGAATTGCGTAATTTTTTAATGTTTCAAGCCAAATTTCAACTATTTTGGTACTAGACAGAGGCGTAGCGTGCAATTTGTCGACGTTGTATTGTGTTCACTAAAACCCTGTGTAAAGGGTCGAATGCAAAGGTGTTGACCGGATATAACCTGTAGTTCGATATTTTTCACGGGTTCAAAGGGACAAACTGCAACATTGCCAAATGGGGATCTTGCAAGCTTTTGCTATAAAGAAATGAAAAGTCCATTCTGATGTAAAAACCAGCAAAAGTCACGAAAATCACACTGAACAAGTCTAAAATTCAGAAATAAACTCACAAAACCGCTCTAACGGCAAGATCGTATGGCACTTGAACGCAGGTATCATGGGAGATTCCTGTCTAATTTGTAACTTTATCTACATAAACACAGAGATTTGTCTCAAGTTAGATAGGAATCTACCATGATACCTGCGTCAAACCACCATTAAACCTGATTCTGAGAGTGAATTTCGTGATTTTTCAGTGCGCTCATCGTCATTTTAACAGGTTTTTATGCAAGAAACAACTTTTCAATCTCCTGTAGCAAAAGTCTGCGAGAGCCCCATTGCTTCCCCTGAACGGGTTAGCACAAAAAGTAGGAAATGAATTCTCCGCATAATGTAGGACATCCAATTCGAGCTTATCCGTAATTTAAAGTTCCGAAGTTCATACCCATGACCGACCATTACAGCGTACCATTGACTCGATCCGCAGGACAGTGGCGGCTCGTGAAATGCGGTTAAATCGATGTCCAGTCCATTTAAAACTATGGAAAAGTATCGATTTCTCGGGGGTTCAATTGCACCCCCTGAAGATCGATACTTGTCTATAGTTTTAAATGGAGTAGATGTCGATTTTATCGCATTTCAGGACCACGGTGAGATGGACCGAGCGTGTGTGCCTTGTCGAAATCAATCAATGGAGCACCGAGCCCCGCACAATTGTCAACGAGTCGGAGGGGGGCGGGGGCGGGGGGGGGATGAAAGGTGAAATAATTGAAAATATTTGAGGAGCATTTTTTGATGGAGACGCGGAATACGGGCGAGGGGAGTCGGGGAGTCGGTATAGAGAATACTACTTCTAAGTTCTATCTTCTATTGCTAAGCCCGCACATTATAGGCGCAACTCGCAAGGTGTCCATCTGCGGAGGTGGGCGTGGTGCGCGATGTGCCGTTCTGACAATAACACACAAGGTCACGCCTCTCATATTATACTCCTATAATAAGTGACGACGACCACGGTGACCAAAGCGAGGATCGCGTCCAATCGTCCATACACCTGTACAGTGTACAGTGTATTATCGTATAGCGTACAGTGTACAGTGTACAGTGTATTATCGTATAGCGTACAGTGTACTATCGTATAGCGTACAGTGTACAGTGTACAGTGTATTATCGTATAGCGTACAGTGTACAGTGTATTATCGTATAGCGTACAGTGTACAGTGTATTATCGTATAGCGTATAGATCCAACCACCAGCAAATCATTCCACAATGAGGCAGTTGCAAGGGTCTCAAGTTTGTAAAGAAAATGTAATAGTACTTGATGAGCTGAGAACAATGGTGAATGGTGCCTTTGGTTTTTTCCTAAGTGTCCAAGTTTTGGAGATACCCACGTGTAAAGTTGTAAAAAATCGTGTGTGTACTGTGTAGTGCGACGTCACTACGCGGAATCCCCATTTAACACAATGTATTTTCGGCCAAAATCTTATCCTCGGAGCAATGGGACTAAATTATCAGCTCATCTAGTACTTCCATTTTCTTTATAAATTTCAGACCCTTACCCTAACCTTACCCCTTAGATCAAGTACTTTCACTTTCTTGATAAAAAAAAAAAAAAAAAAAAAAAAAAAAAAAAAAAAAAAAAAAAAAACATTTCAGACCCTTGCAACTGCCCCATTTGCACACTGATTGTGAGATAAGGTATACACGTAGATAACAATCAGAGCACACACCATTACAACATTCATTAATTGTTAAATACAATGGGGCAGTTGCAAGAATGAAAGAGTCTGAAATGTGTTTTTTTTTTATAAAGAAAGTTATAGTACTTGATGAGCTGAGAACAATGTTGCCTTTGGTTTTTTCCTAAGTGTCCCGGTTTTGGAGATACATACTTGTAAAGTTGTAAAAAATCGTGTGCGCGCAGTGACGTCACTACTCGGAATTCCCATCTAAAACAATGTATTTTGGGCCAAAATCTCATCTCAGGAACATAGGGACTTATTTAGAAACCAAATGTGTCTTTGTTCTCATAGCTCATCGCAAGTACTTTCACTTTCTTAATAAAAAAAACACAACATTTCAGGCCCTTGAAACTGCCCCATTTGCACACTGAGATAAGGTATACACGTAGATAACAATCAGAGCACACACCATTACGACATTCATTAACAATCAGAGCACACACCATTACGACATTCATTAAGTGTAAAATACGATGGGGCAGTTTCAAGAGTCTGAAATGTTGTGTTTTTTATAAATATAATGATAGCACTTGATGAGCTGAGAACAAATGGTGCCTTGATTTTTTCATAAGTGAAAAATTATTATCATAAAGTTGTGAAAAATCGTGTGCGTTGTGACGTGGATTTCCCATTTAAAACAATGTAATTTGGACCAAAATCTCATCTCCGGAACAAAGGGACTTATTCAGAAACCAAAGGTATTTTTGTTCTCAGCTCATCTGGTACTTTTCAGACCCTTGCAACTGCACCATTGTGGCCGGCTCTAGCAAACTTTCGCTAGAAGTAAATGAAAAGTTAAAATCTTGTATAAAAACCATCGAAAATCACGAAAATCGCACCTAAGTGTAAGATTTAGTAATAAACTTAAAAAACAGTTGTAAAGGCAAGATCGTAATGGCGGAGTTACGCAGGCACCATGGGATATTCCTGTCAAATTAGTCACTAACTCTACGGAAACACAGAGATGTATCTCAAATTAGATAGGAATCTCCAATGATATCTCCGTAGCTCCGACACTAAGCCTGATTCTCAGAGTGAATTTTGTGATTTTTTAGTCATCTCATCGTCATTTTTACAGAATTTGATGCAAGAATCAACTCTTCAATCACCTGTAGAAAAAGTTTGCAAGAGCTCCATTGTTACTTTTTATTGCTATAGTGGATTCGCTGATCACATTTGGAGAATTTATTTCTCGAATATTTGCTCTATTGAGCATGCAAGCAAGTCTTTATAAGTAATTTAAACTCAACTTAAATTCTTTAAGCCCAGAGACCGACTTCTCAACTTTCGCCAGAATTACTGGGCTGGGACATTTTTATTATTATTAGCGTATCCTGCCTGAGTCCTTACGCAGCACCGGCTCACAAAAGCGCCGAGAACGAATGAAGTTGTGTGAGATAACTATTCCTACATGACGACACTGTTTTTGCATATACTATGAATTGAAGGCGCAAGAGGATTGCTTCCGATGCGATGGAGCTGGGACCCACTAGAGTCCCTATATGTAGAGAGTTAAGACAAGTGAAACCATGGGCGCCGCCATTGGATGCGATTTTGCACATTTGTTTACATTCTGAGGGCCGTTGTTGTGTTTCCGTCCACTGCAAAGATTACAGTGCCGCTGAGTTTCTAACGATGTAATCTTTAGCTGCTTTTGTGGATCGACATCTA
Source organism: Trialeurodes vaporariorum (assembly GCA_011764245.1). Taxonomy (NCBI): domain Eukaryota; kingdom Metazoa; phylum Arthropoda; class Insecta; order Hemiptera; family Aleyrodidae; genus Trialeurodes; species Trialeurodes vaporariorum. The sequence goes on from VMOF01000002.1 coordinate 519,819, forward strand.
TTTACGCTTTGAAAGATTCTTTTGGGATTTATAGACATTCTTGAGGCGTATCATGATTAAAATTAACAGATTCGTCGAAAATTAACTCTTTATCCGTAAAATAAGTAAAGAAGTGCAGGTAGGCGATCCCCATTTTTCCATTAATGAGAGTTCTTGCGTGTGTGAGTTGATCCACGATCCAATCTTAAGCAAAGTATGCATTCATTCAAGTTAAAATGCGTTCCGAAAAAAAAAAATAAAAATAAAAGAAACCAGTGCACAACATTATTAATACCCGTAGAAAACTAGCATAAGTAGGTAGCACACTTGAGATCTCATGATTAAGGAGCCAGTGTTTACTAAATAGAAAAAAAAAGTTTAAACTTTACGGAAATAGCTCGAAAAACTTGAACAGTGAGGGCAGGCGTAAACACCGATGTGCATTTTAAAAGCAATGTAGGTAAGTAGAGAGGTTAGATAAAAATCACTTTACGACCTCGAGTCAAACACAATGTGCCAAGCACGTGATCTCTCGGAGTGTTTACACATTTTAGCACAGATGTAGAGGACCTCACTGTCTCGACTCTCGAGTTCACAACAACTCACAAGTAAAGAATAAAACTGAAAGTTTTTCAAATATAGCGAGGATCACGCGGGAGGGTGGGGGGAGGGGGGTCGTGCCGGACTGCTGCAGCCGGTGCTTGCTTTAAAAACATCAATGATAACACTCGAGCTTAACTATGCCGCCGCGCCAGCGTCGGACCTGACCTGCTTAATGCCTGCAACAGTGGCGTCGTGTGCAATCTGGCAAAGTTGTATTTAATCCATTAAAACCCATGAAAAGAGTCGAAACTTTGGAGGTGCACAGTGCACTCCCTCGAATCGATATTTTACATGGGATCAAATGGACGAAATGCTGCTTTGCCGGCTTGCACGCAACGCGACGCCACTGGCCTGCAAGCTTGCCCCGAAGAGATGTCATAGGGAGATGGGCCAGGTTGAGAATTCCAAGAGATAAAGGAGAAAATCGAAAATTCATGGGATGTAAACGTTTTAGATGAGTATCCACCAGACACCAGAGTCTGGCAAATAGGAGTGTAATCGATTACACGATTACTGGGTAATCGGTAATCGTCAAACCTTGGATGGTAATTAAATGTATTTCCACAAACCCCTTGGCGGTCATTTGATTTAACCTTATTGATTTGCTCAGTTGCCACAGTTTATGACAAAAAGAGGCTCAGATTACAGCAATTTTTTGGGCGGTCCAGAGAAGGCCACCGGTGCAGGGGCTAAAAAGAGTTCGCACAAAATGCTACTCCTCCTAGATGCATGGTGAGGCCGTAAACTATCTACTAGCGTGCTCGTGTCCTCACCATGCACGGATGCACCCAAGTAGAATGACCACTTCGTTCCAACATTTGTTGACCCTAGCTCCTTAGAGACATATTTGAAATTCCCTGAGGGATAATAATGAACTTAGGTCATAACATTGACAGTTCTACATATAACTACAAATCATGTTTAGGCCTTCGTAAAAGCTCAAATGGATGTGATCAAACTGCAGCATTGCCAACCTGACACTTCTAAAATTCAAACATAAACTTGGCCAAAAAATCTCAAAAACGGGTTTAATTGGTTTTGCTGTTGCCTGAAATTGGTGAACAGATGACACACCATCCATCATTGTCAAATAACTCTGCAGTCGTTTAACGAACTCGGAAAACATCAACCAAACATGCAACGGTTGGCTCACCTGATGCCAAAGGCGTAGCGTATCAGGGGCTAGGGGGGGCTGTAACCCCCCACCTTTTTTGGGTGAAGGGGCTAAAAATCGGGGCTAAAATATTACGGAGGGGCTAAAAAAAAAAAAAAAAATAATCACTTTTTCACTTTTAAGCCCCTCCCCCCCACTTTTTTGGTCACGGTACGCCTATGCCTGATGCCGTTTATGGTGGATTTCGGCTCATCGATTGCTTGTTTGACGGTCCTACTTTTATCGTATACGAAGCGCTTATAGAACATTTACCAGTATCACAGAAAATAGTGGGAGGAAACCTCCTCCCCCCCCCCCAAAGCATCAAGCACTCTCGGTAAGATTAACTTTAGACTTTATAAGATACGATGATCTACTATTTTGCTCCTTTCCAATCTGACCTGTATATTCTACATCCTGTTTAGTATGCGCAGTGCACATCGAAAGACCCAACTTCAAGCGACGCTTTTGCTTTCGTTTCGTTCGATAATATTTACAAAATCCCGAAGACTAGAACTCGAGGGAACACGAATACTAAGCGTTCCACCTCAGTGGCGTAGCGTGCCATTTGGCAACGTTTTACTGTGTCTATTTAAACCCATGTAAAAGGTCGAATGCGGAGGTGTTCACCGAACACCCAAAAGTTCGATCTTTTCCATGGGTTTGAATGAATGAACTGCAACGTAGCCGAATGGCACGCTACGCGACTGTTCCACCTAACTCTGGTAGTTGGAACAAGTTCCGAACGGATCATATAGAACCCTTCACCGAAAAACAGAAAAACGCTTTGGTAGCGCTGACAAAATCTTTGGTCCAGACAAATTACCCCCTAACTAAAGACATGCTGGGTGAACCAAAGAATTGGTTGGATAAACTGAAGTCTTTTCCTGGGTCACTTTTTAACCAAATCATAGGCGGACCGTATGAGGGGCTAGGGGGGGATATAGTCCCCCCCCACTTTTGTGTGGCGGAGGGGCTAAAAATCGGGAAAAGTAATCACTTGCGACTTGAGAAGCAAAAAAAAAATCACTTTTTAGCCCCCCCCCCGCCACTTTTTTTGGTCACGGTCCGCTTTTGGACCAAAGGTTTTTTCAGCGCCATGAAAGCGTTTTTTTTCTGTTTTCACACATCTCGATACGGACTTCTGGTGTACTGAACCACTCAAAGGTCCGTACAGACCTCCGAATAAGGATACAGATCCGAACCAGGGCTGGATTAACCACAAGGCTGACTAGACTATAGCCTAGAGCGCAGGATTTTTAGGGGCGCAAAATTTTGAAGGACCCTTATTAATGAAGCGAAAAAAAAAAAAAAAAAAAAAAAAATACACCATTACATGGAAAAGGCCTCACAAATTGTGGATAAGCAAAAAACAATTCAAAAAAAGTATTTTCATTTTTTCAAGCCCCTCACATGCGAACCCACGGACCGTCCAGGGGCGCAAGTAAACATTTAGCCTAGGGCGCTTAGTAAGGTGAATCCGGCTCAGATCCGAACCGAAGTCTTAATGATCCGTATAATGATGATGTCACGTTCCAATAACCCGCATGCAGTGATATTCAACGTATCCATTTTTACCAGGGTATAGCAGTAAGCGGAGCCTCGTAAAAATTGCGAGTGGTTTAAATACACTGCTATCGGCAAGACAACCGCTTAGAATTAGAGTGAAGTTGTCTGCTTGAGCTAACCCCTTGTTGTCAAAACGTTCATTTTCGGCGGAGGTACTGTCCTCCCCTTCCCCGTTTGTACATCACTAATCAGTGGCGAATAGTGCAATTTGACAACGTTGTAGCTCATCCAGTGGCGTAGTCCACATCCTCTGGACCCCCCCCCCCCCCTTGACACCAAAGTTTGTCCTAAAAAAGGTCATTTTTTGCATTTTCAGACAAATTTGACCAAATTAGTATCTTGGGACCCCCCCCCTTGACAATTTTCGGACCTCTGCCACCCGCCCCCCCCCCTCCCAATAGAAAAATTCCTGACTACGCAACTGACTTCATCCATTTAAACCCATGAAAAATTCGAAATATTGGATGTTCGGTGAGCACCATTGCATTCGACCTTTCAAACGTGTTTAAATGGACAGAATACAACGTTGCCCAATTGCACGCTACGCGCCACTGTCAACAATCATTCATTTTCTTGACCGTGACCTCTCTCATCACCGATTGCCTCTCATGGGTTTTAGATTGACGATCTGATTACCTACAGGCAGGTTACTATTTCGTAAGCCGCTGGCTTCCTTTAGGTGCCTCAGTATCTTCTTTCTCCAGCATTTGAATTTTTCTTCTTCTTCAAAGCAGAGGGGTGTCTACAAGTTTTACGGCAAGTTGACCGATTGCATACGTCTCATTCGCTAGAGCCAAATTTAGCATACTTAGAGGGCTCTGAAGTCGCTGAAAAGAGGGGGCTAAAGAAATGGGGTCGGATTAATCGATTAATCGATTAATCTTACAAACGATGCCAGATTCGAACAAATGCAGAACAACCAAAGATTACGAACTTTTGAGACAGCAGTAAACGAGAAAAAACGAGACATGTGCGAGCGATGATACACGGTCTAAATGCTCATGGTAATTTCACATTCTCCTCCCATCTGGACTTTAGGAAGGATCCCATTTCAAAATTGTAAACACGGCAAGTAAAACTTGTGAGCAAGGGGTGGGGGACTGGGGGGGGGGGGATAGTGCATCCTTATTCGGAACTGGGAGGAGCAAAGCTCCAAAATACGTGGGGAGAAACATACTCTGTTCAAGATAAGAAGGCGGGTGATAATTCAGGTAGTAATGCACTATTTAGCCACAGTGCGGCAATGCTGGCTACTCAAACCCTTTGCAGTGGCCGTTGTTCTCCCGAACTCTCTCTTGGCACGGTGGATTTCCAAGAACCGACGGACTCAAAAATTTACACACGTCCAGTAAAAATTGCGAACGGTCACATATACGAAAAAACGGACGAAATTTTCGCCCTAAAGGGCCAAAACTCGGTAAAAATAGTCGACTTTGAATATTGATGACTCTCAGAAATTCGTATTTTTCAGTCCGAATTAAATTCAGGATATTTCGTCTAATATCGAATTTTTGAGTCATCAATATTCAAAGTCGACTATTTTTACCGAGTTTTGGCCCTTTCGGACGAAAATTTCGTCCGTTTTTTCGTATTTGTGACCATTCGCAATTTTTACTGGACGTGTGTAAATTTTTGAGTCCGTCGGTTCTTGGAAATCCTCCGTGCCAAGAGAGAAGTCGGAAGAACAACGGCCACTGCGAAGGGTTGGAGTCGCCGGTATAGCTGCACTGTTGCTAAATAGTGCATTACTACCTGAATTCTCACCCGCCTTCTTATCTTGAACAGAGTATAGATCTGTTCATTTGGATTTAATTGATATTGGGTGTCTTCACCACCATACAATTTAGTCCGAGGGTCGTATTTAAACCGTCATTTGCGGCTGTCAAATAAAGAGAAAGGTGATTGCTTTGATATCATTGGCTGCTGCTACGTTATCAATCTATCGTAGCCAGTAGATACCGTTTGTTTCCGGACCAAAATGAATCGCTTGAACTTGAGGTGAAGGCTCTAATTCAGACGAAAATCATCAGTCCGACGTAAAGGGAGGATTGACAAGTGCATTTGATCACGTTACAGCAACAATTCAGGATGAAGAGATAATAGCTGCATAGCCTACATTGCTGCATTTTTGTCGTCAGCAAAATCGGTGAACGGTCCATCAGAAAAAAAAAAAAAAAAAAAAAAAAAAAAAAAAAAAAAAAAAAAAAAAAACGGAAAGTGTATTACGATATTACGACAAAAAAGAAAGGGACAAACCTTTGAAATAAAAGTTCCTTTCTCGATGATGATTGTAAATCCTTTTTTTTAATCCTTTCAAGTAACTTGGAGAACACTATATTGCACGACACAAAATTTTTTGGTCAATAGCAAAAAAAAAAAAAGAACCAATTTCGTTGCAACAAACGGAATCAATACAACACACCGCAACACTATAAGACACTATTTTACTTTTTGAACGATTTTTCCCAGCCTTTTTAATCGAGAGGGAGAGACAAAGCAGAGAGAAACAACTGTAAATCCACGAACAAACAACACAAAAATAACCGAAGACGAAACGAAAACGGCAACAGGGTGAGTGGGTTTCGTTCCCAAAGATTTGAAGAAAATGAGGAAAACACAAATTGGTAATATCAGAGACTAAGAGGCTGCGAGTTTAGAGAATGAAGTAAAAAAAAAAAAACAAGAAGAGAAAAAAAAAGTAAAAACCGACGCGAAAAACAAACGTAGAATCGAGTGATAGGAGCGAGCAGTGTGATAAGGGCACATAAAGTAAGGAACGGAACACACGGCTGGGCGCGGAACGCTCGAACACTACAGGAGCCAGAAAGACACTGAAAATATCAACACGCAAGGCGCATGCATAACTCAGTATGTATTCGAGAGAGCTGGCAGAGCGGAGATCGCGGAGTAAAATGAGGCCTGCGAAGTACAGTCAATGGATGAAGAGGGGGTAAAGCGCGGGGCTTCGGGCGTTGTGGCAAGGGGGGGGGAGGAGAGGAGGAGAATGGCAGCGTGGCATGGTTCGGGGATGGCGCGAAGGGGGAGAGGGGAAGGGTGTGCGGTGGAGGGGGGAGGGGGGGAGAAGACACAAGGGCGATAGGGGGAATGACCTACTTTTCTTTCACTATGAAGTCTGAGCTGAGCACTTCGCTCATACGGCTCATACCGTGAACTATCACACAGTTGCCGAATTGGACAGCTTTCAAAAAACGATTAACACTTGAATGCACTTCGGTCGGAGTAAAAAACGGGACCACAGAAAAGGCGGTCGGAGTCAACCGGAATAGCGTCGACAAAGGCAGTTAGGAATTAGCACAAAAGACCGGATTTGCATCAGTGTTGTTCAATTGTTCATACAGGGAGGAATCAAAGAGTAAAACAAGAGTCGCAATGGGGCTCTTGCAAACTTTTGCTACAGGGGATAAGAGTTGATTCTTGCATAAAAACCTGTATAAATGACGATATGAGTACACTAAAACATCACAAAATTCACTCGCAGAATCGGGCTTAATGGCGGAGAGACGCACGTATCATGGAAGATTCCTATCTAAATGGGGCAGTTGCAAGGGTCTGAAATGTTGTGTTTTTTATGAAGAAAATTACAGTACTTGATGAGCTGAGAATAATAGTGCCTTTGGTTTTTTCCTAAATGTCCCGGTTTTGGAGAAACACACGTGTAAAGTTGTAAAAAGTCGTACGGGGAGTGACGTCACTACGCGAAATTCCCATTCAAAACAATGTATTTTGGGCTAAAGTCTCATCCCCGGAACAATAGGACTTAATGAAAAACCAATTCCGTTTTTGTTCTCAGCTCATCAAGCACTTTCATTTTCTTTATAGTAAACACACCATTTCAGACCCTTGCAACTGTCCCATTGAGACATACTCGTACCTCTGTGTTTCCGTAGAAAAATTGACATAATTGACAGGAATCTCCCATGATACCTGCGTCTCTCCGCCATTATCATCTTGCCGTTATAGCAGTTACATAACTGCTAACTCACATGACTCACACAACATAACTTACATGAGTTTATAACTGAATTTCAGATTTTCTTTAAATGTGATTTTCGTGATTTTTGCTAGTCTTTACAAAGGATTGGACTATTTATTTGCTTATAGCAAAAGTTTGCAAGAGCCCCATTGAATGGAAGGCCTTCGTGGTCAACGCAGATAACGGATCGAAAATGCGGGCTGGCCTCTGATTGGCTGTAATCGTGGTGCCAAACTGTTTTAGGCCTTATGGAAATTTACGCGGGGTTTTCATTCCGAGACGTTTAACTCGAAACCTGTGCAAAATTGCCTCTAAACAATAATACTAGTCGATTTAGCAGAATTTTCTCAACAAATTGATAGGTCGACATAAGAGCCACTTCATTGAAAATTCGAAAAGACTGTCTCACAAGTGTCAGTTGAAAAGTACGCACAATAGTGTGTTTACATGCTTGGCGTGTGTTTGAGTAACTCTATTATATGTACTTTTCAAATGAGACAGTCTTCTCGAATTTGCAATAAACTGGTACTTATGACCTATCAATTCGTTGAGGAAATTCTGCTAAATCGATTCGTATTCATTGTTTAAAGGCAATTTTGCACTGGTTTCGAGACAAACGTCCCGGAACGAAAACCCCGTGTTAATTTCCATAGGGCCAAAAATACTTTGTACCCTCGATTTCCCTCGATTTCCAGCCAATCAGAAGCCGACTCTTATCAGCATTGACCACGCTGGCTCTCAATGCAATTGCGACTCTTGTACTTACTCTTTGGCTGTTAGGAATTAGCACAAAAGACCGGATTTGCATCAGTGTTGTTCGTAGGGAGGAATAAAGTCAACTGAATCTGATAGAACTCACAATCAATGTTGAAAGAGCCGGCGTTTCTTTCTCGTCGTGGAAATCGTTTGAGATCTAGTTATAAGGGGTCGCGTCTGCCGTCTAGAGCCCCTGCACTGCACTGTATAGTGTATACCTAAGTCTATAGTTATGCGAGCAAGTAAAAGAAAAAGAAGAAGAAATGGCCCGAAATAGGTGTCCCTCGCTTATGGGAAGGAGGCATTAATCAATAAATGGGTATGTTGCAAACTTTTGCTCCAGCTGAAGAGAGGGTCTAATCTAATATCATAATATGATGTGTATTGTGTAATCACTTGGAAATAACGTTGAGAGCATCGAAAAGAACTAAAAAAGGCTAAAAGAACTTACACTTCCCAGTATCCAGCTCAAATGCGTGTAATTTTAAAAATAGTGCCACTCGCGCCGACGCATCATTTCGTTCCAAGAACATAAGGCCATCACGCCAGTTGCTTTGGCTCACTCCACGCCATGTTGACGTTATTCCGGCCACTGACTTTTTCTTATACAGAAATCAGGGAAATGACGTTATTTCGAAAAGTGCTTGTTGATTGGTGAATGTTAACACTACTCAGTACTCATTACGTCAGTTCATGTTATTCCGTTGCAGCGCATCAACAAGCTTTTAGTGGAGAAAGGCCGACTACAATAATGCCGATGCACTCATCAATAACGACGCTACTGCAGAAACAGCCTCAATCTGAGTTTTGCTTCATCTTCCCTGGATCCTCTGAATTTTGTTTGGAATAATATATACAAACACAATTTGACCCAATAGACTGTTTCAGTGGCGGATCCAGACAATTTTTCTGGGGGGGGGGGAGGCACGCCTGTGAAATTTTGAAATATGAAGCGTCGGTGGAAGCAATTTTGGGCTATTTTATAATGAAAAAAAGCAAAATTTGAGGCTTCTAGGGGGGGGGGGGCACGTGCCTCCGTGCCCCCCATGGATCCGCCACTGGACTGTTTTACTGACTGTTTAATGTGGGGCCCCCCGCGAACTGTCAGTCGAGGCTCCCTAAATTTTTACACAGTGAATGGGGGTCTTTGAAGACCCCCCCCCTCTCAGCTAGAAGAGGGCTCAAGGGGTCCGCCACTGAAATTTTTTGAAAATTGAGTGCTCTCGTGACGTTTTTTCACGCAGTTTCAGCTTTAAAATTCCGTTTCTTTCCCACGAAAGAAAATAACTGAATTTCTTTCTCTGACCGCTTTCTGAGATAACAGGTTTCAGGTTTTCGGTTTCACCTGAATCTTTACTGATACAACCCCAAATTACAAATGATTTTTTCTTTGCATGAATACGGCCTTACTTCAGAACTAATTTGGCCTGTATTTAGCTTAAAAAATCAAGCAAAAAATAACGCAGGTGCTGACAATCCGATTTTCCGTCTCTTATTCATCTATTCAGAGAAAAGAGCCGAAAACCGACAAAAAACGGCTATTTTCGGAGCCAGCGACAAGTAACGCCATGAATCGGATTAAAATTTCCCAGAGTTTGCCATAGAATCACCAAAAGAGCAGACAAAATCAGGGGTGAAAATGGGAGTGATGGAAAAAATAGGAGAATAAATAATCCTCGTAGTCGTGGATAGATAAAGTGGGGTGCACCGGAAGTAAAGGAGCTATAAATAGTTCTATAGATATGAGCGTTTGGAGCGTGAGCCTCTTCGGTGATATGTGATCATTTCGTTAAGATGCGTTACTAAATTCATCTCCGAGAAAACAAATAATTAATTAGAATAGACACTGAAAAACATGTTTACTAGAGGCATGAAAATATATGAACCAATGTAAAAGATTCTAGTGTTCGTGCCTTAGTTCTTGAAAAGTTCTGGGGAATTCTAGTGCTACGACCATATTCTGGTATTGACACCAGAATTTTCTCGTCAAAGTACTACAGACTAAATACTTTCTGTCGTTCACAAATATCGTTGTGCTTTCGGTAATATGACTAGAATCTGGTATTATATGACTATAGCTTTTTTTTCAGTGAAGATTATGGTTGTTTTATTGAATTTCTCGACATATTACTGATTACCTGCAGGTTTTTTCTTCAGAAACCCCAAGAAAAACCAACTGAACCAACATTCTGACTTTTGCCTGGAAAATAAAAAATCGAAAATGTCTAGAGCTGATCTATCTGGATCGATTACTTCAGCAGTATACTTACCAGTGATAAACCGCCGCGAATAATTTTCAAAAATTTATTTTTAAGGCAATAATCAAAATTTTGGTTATTTTGTTTGCGGGTTTCATGGAGAAAAACAGAATGGAAATCGACCGAACAGTTGCATTACTCAAGGAAATTAATACGTACTCAAAGAAACCTTTGAGGCGGGTAAAGAAAAAAGAAACTGATAAAAAAAAAAATTGACCGATTTTCCTGAAGAATGAGGGATAATTTATACTCAGTACCTTCATGCTGTAATTTGAGCTGTCAAACCTTATAACGCTATAGAGCAGGCACACATTGTTTCAGGAATCAATAACATTAACTGACCTAGAACAAAAAAAAAAAAAAAAAAGGATGATAAGTTTTATAAAACGACGACGAAGGAGAATAAGCTTACATTTGCCCGAGTAGAGCAGGCGATGCGATGGAACGAGCACGAGCTGGACCAGCGGGCCGATCATTTACTTCATCGTTAAAGCGATCGTTATAACTGTCTACGAGTGATGCTATTGGTCGAAAATTGTAAAACTTGGCTGTTGCTATGGTAACCATCGTTAAAAGTCTCGTTTTATAAAGGCTATTCATGAGTAACCTTTAAAAAACGGACACTATAACGATGGTTACCATAGCAACGGCCTAGTTTTACAATATTTGACCAATAGAATCACCCGTACACAGTCTTAACGATCGGTTTAACGATGAAGTAAATGATCGGCCCGCAGATTAGTTTTTGTCGAAACAAAATCACCCCCGCCTCCCTCCTCCCTTTTTACCACCTTCTTATTTCTTTTATCGAGGTTCAGTTCTTTAAAATGGGTTCAGTTCACCCAGAACCTTCTGCAGGGATCAAGGAGCGTTTCTGAACAACACACGTGTCATGACGGACTCTACGGGATGATGGTTTTATTTTGGTTAACTAGCTCTCATGAAAGGAAGTTGGATTGGATCGATAGTATCGATACAAGGGAGGCTGCATGAAACCTTATAGGCGGATACAGGATTATGTCTGTCTCACTCTTCCCCCATTTGATCAAAGTGTGTCAGAAAAGGAGAACAAAGGGGCAATCACGTGACTTTGGCCCCTATCGCCGTCTTTTTCTAACGCACGCGTTATTCTGATGGGAGGAGAGAGAGAAAGAGAGAGAGAGAGAGAGAGAGAGAGAGAGAGAGAGAGAGAGAGAGAGAGAGAGAGAGAGAGAGAGAGAGAGGAGAGAGAGAGAGAGAGAGAGAGAGAGAGAGAGAGAGAGAGAGAGAGAGAGAGAGAGAGAGAGAGACGGAGACGGAGACGGACACGGACACAGACAGACAGACAGACGAATTCCTGTATCCGCCTACACAAGACACATCTGAGTCTCCTTTTCCTCGAAGGGCTTTAGCCAATCAAATATGATCGACTGCATGACTTTCCACAGTGAGAGAGAAAAAAAAAAAAAAAAACAAAAAACAAAAAAACTAGTTGGTGCATCCCACAAGAGCGACTTGGAACCGTGTGTTTTCTGTTCAGAGTGATAAGAGAGAAGTATGGAGAACTTTATCGAAGAGGCCATTAAGAGGGAATTTTTAAGAAGGAAAATAGATACTCGATCGGAGATAACATAGAATCATCATGAGTAAAAAAAAAGAGGTCAGTTCCATGCAAACCACACTCACTCTCTCTCTCTCTCTCTCTCTCTCTCTCTCTCTCTCTCTCTCTCTCTCTCTCTCTCTCTCTCTCTCTCTCTCTCTCTCTCTCTCTCTCTCTCTCTCTCTCTCTCTCTCTCTCTCTCTCTCTCTCTCTCTCTCTCTCTCTCTCTCTCTCTCTCTCTCTCTCTCTCTCTCTCTCTCTCTCTCTCTCTCATATTTGTGCTCACACATTCACATACACACACACACCGAACGCACTCACACACACGCGTATACAGATCACGAGAAAGACACACTTTTATAAAATTAGAAAATTCTTAAAAAATTAACCACTCTATATAGAAACTACAAGCAAACAATCATTTAAAATTTACCAATAAATCAATCGGAAACTCAATCTAAAGATAAAACTACAACAGAACTAAAAATAGGCTAAAAAAAAATCCATCGCTCCTCAATAGCTGCGCGCTTGAAACTTATATCATATCCAGAGACGGCTCGTGCAATTTGGCAATAACGGACCCTCTCCATTGAAACCAAAATAAAATAATCAACATTGATGAGGTGCATTGAGCCCCCAAAGAATTGATACTTTTGCACAGGTTTGCTAGGCAAAACGCATGGTTGCCGAATTGCACTTGCCACCGCACCAGTTAAAGCTTTCGTAATGTGATTGGTAAATTCTACCGAATATTCAAGCTGACATGGAACCTAACCCACGAAAATTCGGTTAAATCAACTCGAAGCTTATTCCGGTATGAGATTTTAGGTTAAATCAACATAAAAATACACAAAGGATTTGCATCATTATGGAGAGTTGTTTTGATCAAAGTAAATACTTTATCACAATAACGCGTTTTAGAGGTCGATCAGAATACTATAAAGAAGATGAATAAATAATTTATTATACGAGCAAATTAGGATGTATAAAATAACCAGTATTTACGAGAAAAATTAAAACGATCGAGGTGAGTTGAATAGCCAACTTGCACCGCCGCAGTGGTGGCCAGATGCTCTGTACTTTGAGCTTGCCCCACCGCACAGTGGGAGCGAGACAGAGAGAGGGAGCGAGAGAGAGAGAGGGAGGGAAGGAGAGAGAGAGAGAGAGAGAGGGGGGGGGAGAGAGAAAAAATAAGACTGAAAATGCAAATTTGAATGTTTTTACAATGAAAAACCAATATGCTTAGGGTGATTCTTGTAGGTAATTTAGCAATGAAACCAATGAAACTACACATTTACACTGGGTATTAACAAAGATAAACGCATTGAAAGTCGCCGCACGCCATGTCGCCATCAGGCCTTGCTCCACACTCCACAGTGCGCCGGCTACTAACGAATATATGAGTATTATGAGTGTCCCAATTCTCGAATCATAGGCAGCAGTAGCAGCCATCACAGTCCGAGCTCTGTTCTCCAATGGGGCTATTGCAAATCTTTTTCTATACGCAAATAAATAGTACAATCTGACGTAAAACCAGCGAAAATCACAAAAATCACGCACTGAGGAAGTCTAAAATTCCGTAGTAAACTCACTTATAACTGCTATAAAGGAAATTCGTAATGGTATCATGGGAGATTCCTGTCTAGTATGTCACTTCCTCTACAGAAATACAAAGATACGTCTCAATTTAGATAGGAATCTCCCATGATATACGTGCGTCTCTCCGCCATTAAGCCCAATTTTGAGAGTGATTTTAATGATTTTTTAGCGTACTCATCGTCATTTCTACAGGTTTTTATACAAGAATCAACTCTTCAATCCCCTTTAGCAAAAGTTTGCAAGAGTCCCATTGGCCACAACGACCAATCTTTCTTCTGAACGGAAACTGTGCAATTCTGTCATTCACATTAGCGCGTCTTTCTCTGATTATACAGGGTGTAACAAAACTGATGTGCCAAACTTCTGGAGCATACATTTAAGGCCAAAATAAGACCTTTTTTTTCCATAAACATGGCTCCGAAAATGAACCCTTTTTGAGCTAAAGTCCCCCAAAGTTTTAAAAAATGTATGGTTTTTCTGGCATAGCAACCACCATTATGGACCGAATGTAATGAAAATTGGTGTCCAAAGGTAATTTTATGTGTGGAATCCATTAATGACCTCGAGAAAATCAGAAATTAAATCTGACTGTATACTTTTTGGGCAATCTTGTACCCTTAACGGCACAAATTTTATGTTACGGATTAAAAATTGGGAAAAAATTAACAAAAATCAGATGGGAAAAACTATTAGTAAGATTTTTGGTCCCTTGCATTTTTTCGATGTAACACGTTTTAAGCGAGGTAATCGCCCCCACAATGTGGGAAAGTCCGCGCTTTTACTATGGCAGGCCCGAAGAAGCAGCGGCGGAGCGGGTTGCATACTTGCTGCCGCTCACCATAGTAAAAGTGCTGACTTTTCCACATTGTGGAGCGATTATCTCGCTTAAACGAAAAAATGCAAGGGACCAAAAATCTTACTAATAGTTTTTCCCATCTGATTTTTGTTAATTTTTTTTCCAATTTTTAATCCGTAACATAAAATTTGTGCCGTTAAGGATACAATATTGCCCAAAGAGTACAGTCAGACTTAATTTCTGATTTTCTCGAGGTCATTAATGGATTCCACACATTAAATTACCTTGGGACACCAATTTTCATTACATTCGGTCCATAATGGTGGTCGCTATGCCAGAAAAACCAGAAATTTTTTAAAACTTTGGGGGGCTTTAGCTCAAAAAGGGGGCATTTTCGGACCCATGTTTATAGGAAACAAACTCTATTTTGGCCTTAAATATATGCTCCAGAAGTTTGGCACATTAGTTTTGTTACACCCTGTAGTTAGATTCTGTTTTATTAATTTTTACGTATAATCAAACAGGTACGTGATTATTGATGTGAATATTTTAGTCCCTAATACCTTTTTCATGCTCCCCAGATACTCCTTCCAGTGCACCTGACCGAATGAAATCAAGCGTGAAAGGGCGCAAAACTATATCCTTTCCACCGGTGTATTTTAGTCAACCTTTTTTTGTTCGAGAGTCCATTAGCCTGTCACATGGGTTCATCGTTGTATTGTTTTTCAATGAGGCATGTGCATTGGTCTAAGTTTGGGTGATTCTTAGAAAGAAAATGAAAGTATTGCTGCAAAATCATTATTATTTTGTATCTGTTTAGTTTTTTTCCTGACGTCAATATCAAGCTAAATGGCTCTGATGTACAAAATTAAATAAATAAATAAATAAATAAATAAATAAATAAATAAATAAATAAATAAAATCCAAGAGCGATGGCATAGCTGCGTAATTTTTCAATGGCTTTTTTGAGCCCAAAACGAGCAAAATTGGTTGAGAAATTATAAAGCCATATAATTTATGAAATTCATTTATCGCCATAAGGTTAGTTAGTTCGAGTGATATAATACGTCTATCTGTCTCACTCACACCCATTGAGGCTTATGAGTAAATTCATTATACGGCTATCATTCATAGGCTTTACAGGTGCTGTGGTGCTGTCGTTCCTCAAATTTGTACTTTTTTCGTAAATTCATTCACTATAGCCAAAAAATTTTGATTTTTTGAGCAACGCGACGGCGACGTGGTGTCCACGCTTAACTAATCAAACCTGGAATCATCCGAGGACATCACCCCAACAGTATAGTTAGATTGAGGTGGGATCCAGAGACAAATAGAGACCCAAAACAAAGCTTGCGACGGCCCGACGGGTGTCCTCTTGTCTGGCTCAATTTTGGTCGGAACTCATCGAAATAACAGCCAACATTAGCCAACTGTTGACTGATGAGCCAATACCTGTTTCCGTTTCCGGGACCGCGGACCAATAACAACCATTTATTGAGCTCGACTACTCAACCAATAGCGCCTCTAAACATACCAAGCTGCTTCTTTGAGGTTAGGGTCGTCTTGGTATACGTACGCTTATGGATAATGAAATATTGGTGAAATGCAAAATCGAGATTTATCCTCTCAAAACACGATTTTCAACTCTTTTACTACTTTGGGGAAGTATCTAAGCCATAAACTTTCATTACTTACGTAGTTTTTCAATTTTGGTTGAACTTGAAAAAACCAACCAAATCCTAGATTACGCCATAAGCTTACATGTACCAAGACGAACCCTAACCTCACTTTTTCAAAAGAAGCAGCCGGGTATGAGTCGAGGCGGTATTGACTCAACAGTAGGCTAAGTTTATCGTTGCAGCCGGTGACTCCCGAACAGAACTGTGCGCACCAAACTTGCCTCACTTTTCTAACACGGGGAGCACACGGTGTGCACTGTGCAGGGTCTCTATTTGTCTCTGGAGGGATCATAGTTAGTGCGCTTAACAAACAATCATCCGTAGGGCAAGCGTTACTTGCATTAGGCGAGCCCGCGGGGCATATCGGGAAGAAAACTTACAGAAAGGATCGATGGTACTGACTGATGGTAGAAATAAAGCAGTGGCGCATGGCGTAGCGTGCAATTTGGCAACAATGTATTGTCACAATTTAAACACATGAAAAAGGTCCAATGCAAAGGTCTTCACCGAACACCCAATAGTTCCATCTTTTTCATGGGTTTAAATTGGACAAACTGCAACGTTGCCAAAGTGCACGCTAAGCCACTGAAATAAATAATGACATGGAGCAGTGCGGAGTGCCAACTGCAGTAAACAGAGAAGAGCAAGACGAGGGCGGTCGCAGTCGACCCGGCTTTTAGACCCCTTTTAGAAGCCCAGACTGCAAGGGAGCAAGGCCGCTCATCGGATTTACGGGCCCCCAGACAGAAAAATTGCTCGGGCCCTCCAACAGGGATTTTGCTTCAAGCTTCCGATCATCTTTCTCCCGGTTCTTAGGTCCAACCCCCCCCCCCCCCCCCCACACACACACACACACACACACACACTCTCACACAACGGTCTGCCCTGCCAGTCTGATCCGGCTTGTGAGCAGAGAATAATATTCGATGGCATGAGTTGACTCTATAAGGAGCTATGGTTTAAGAGTATCCACTTTCTTCTCTTCTAGAAACCCGAAGTATAAGAGTATAGGTACTTACATAGAATGGAGGGGAACAGCTTGAGCCACATTCTTGTCCACCGTGGTCGCTACGCGTTGCTATTACACCTTGTCTGATCATCGCGACCGACGATGGCTTTCTTTCTCCCTCCCCCCCTCTCCCTCTCTCTCTCTCCCTCTCCCCCTCTCTCCCCATCTCCGTCTTACATTCAGCAAGTCAAGTATGCTGTTTCCAACTTCAACTCTACGGGCTCCTTCTCGCTTCTGAGCAAACTTGTACTTTCCGTGACTCTTGCCCGGTTATAATTCTTCGCCGTTCCATCTGACTCCTGCCTCTCTGAACGCAGAGAACAGTCTCAACCAAAGGATGCCATTTAATAAAAGAGAAAACGTTGAAAGAGTAAACCGAGAGTTTGAAAGAAAGAGAAAATCATAAGGGCGAAGGAAATGACAAGTTTATAACGGACAGCTTTTTAAATCGCTTCCTCACTGAAAAACTGTCCGATTTCCACCAAAAGCACCACCATCATACACAGCGGGATTTGGTTCAAGCCCTTCGCACTCGCTTAAAGTTGGATCGTCAAATTGACATCGACGAGCCGAGATCCACCAGAAAACGGCAGGTGAGCCGATTAACCGTTGCATATTTGGTTGATGCGTTCCGTTCGTCAAACAAGAGTGCAATTTGACGACCCGTCAAACTGCAGATTTATTTGACGATGTTCACCAATCTATACTGTCAAAAAAACCATTAATCCCATTTAGCGGGTGTTTTGGTCAAGGTTATGATTGAGTTTTACAAAAGTTAGGTCGGCGTTTCTATAGTTTCCGGTGGATTTCGGTGGCTTTCGGCTCACCGATGTCAATTTGACGATCCTACTTTGAGCGGGTACGAAAGCCTCAGTGGCGTAGCCACAATTTGCCCTAAAAAAGGTCATTTTTTGCGTTTTCAGACACATTTTACCAAATTAGTATCTTTGGACCCCCCTTGACAATTATCGGACCCCGCCCCCCCCCCCCCCCTAGAAAAATTTCTGGCTACGCCACTGGAAAGCCTATAGGTTTATATCAGACTTCTTGGTTAAAAGAACAAGTTTTTTGGTTATTAATTTTAAATATTCTGATAATTTAGAGACAGATGATGGCTGAAGTTTGAGAATTCAGCAAAATATTCTGTAAATGCAAACCCAACTGAGATCCGTTGTAGACTTGGTTGGTAGATTTAACTCAACAGTTTCTCCAGTGTTTCCATACAAACGTTTGTCGTTAAAAATACATGCGACGTTCTCACGGTTAACAATTCTCTGCAGTAACTCTTCGTTACTGTCAAAGACGAAGCTAACATGGATCGAAGGAGATTTCACTGAAAAATTGCCGGCTCTAAAATGACAAAATGTAGACACAGCCGTTGTTACGAAATTAAACTAGGGGGAAGTACGTGATTGTACTGCCATCTAAGTTTACACAAAAAACAAGAATGCTTCCTGCTAGGTGCGAGGAGTAATTAATGGTGATGCTATTGATAGGAGACGAGACGTGTCTGTGTCTCATCTAATATTCATCGTTTATGATTTGCCCGACGCTTATCATCTGCCGTTTGCCAGCAAAAATAGACGCAAGTAGAACAGATATAATATCGCGTCGCGTCGGGTCGTTAGAAAAAAAAAAGAATATAGCAGCGACTAAAAGATTAACAGATGTTTGATATTTTTCTTGACTTGTAGGTAAAATCCAAAAAACCGATCGCTAAATAACCGAACTTTGATTCTGGATCCGCCGATTCAGGGGACGACTTTTTGATTTTTGATGGAAAAAGTATATGACAACTCGACAAAGTTTACCTCCTGGATTACAAAATTTCAAGCTACCACAGTGGCGGCTCGAGAAATGCAGCGACAACAGATTCTCTCCATTTATACTTACGTAAAATAATCGATCTTCATGGGAATCACTGAATCCCTGAGAAATCGATACTTTTGCATGCGTTCAAATAGCAAAAAATATGGTTGCCAAATAGCACTAGCCTGACCACTGAGCCACCACCACCTTCATAAAAGACGCACAGTGCGGAATTTCCCGGACATAATTACACGAATAACAGTGGCGAAGCGTGCAATCTGGCACCGTTGCATTTGGCTCAATAAAACCCATAAAAAATATCGAATCAAGGAATCGCTGATGACCAGCGGATTCGACCTTTTATATGGGTTCAAATGGACAAAATGTCATGTTGCCAAACAGCACGCTTCGCCACTGACGAATAAGATTATAAAAAAAAAAAAAAAAATAAAAAAAAAATAAAAAAAATAAGGAAACTAACTTAAAAATGTATGATATCATTCAATATACATACAGCTTGAAACGAGTCACATTTCTACGACCACGGGTCGAAAGTATTGGCAAGAAATTATGAGTTTGAAGATTCCGTATGCGAATTCAATCAAAGATTATCAGTCGCGGTACCCGACAACACTTCTGAAACATAGTAGAGAGTTAAGACAAGAGGGTAGTCAACTTCTGATTGGTCGATGAGTTTTAGGCTCTACGGATGCCGCCATTGGATGCGATTTTGCACTTTTGTTTACAATCGCAGTTGTTTACCAACGATATTTTGCGGATAAAGAGTTAATTTTCGACGAATCTGTTAATTTTAATAATGATACGCCTCAAGAATGTCTATAAATCCCAAAAGAATCTTTCAAAGCGTAAATAGATGTCGATCCACTTAAGCAGTAAAAGATTACCTACATCGTTAGAAACTCAGCGGCACTGTAATCTTTGCAGTGGACGAAAACACAACAACGGCCCTGAGAATGTAAACAAATGTGCAAAATCGCATCCAATGGCGGCGCCCATGGTATGGTTTCACTTGTCTTAACTCTCTACATATAGTTATAGGGACTCTACTGAAACAAACTCTTGTGACGCAGCCGGAGACGAAGCTACTGGGACATGTTATGTAATACGCAACACACAAGATGATCCTTAATATACAGTAATCAGGTGCGTTGCGTTTAGCATACCCCTGCCCCTGCCCCTGCCCCAGTATCCTCGACCTTACTGATTGGTAGATCAAAGATCGGCCTTTCAACTAAAGGCGATAAAATCCGCCTACCCTAACGCTTTTAAATGGGAAGTAAAGGGATTTTGTTCTGTAATCTGGCAATCGTGCGGTCCGATGCGATGGAATGAGTAGTCGAGTCGTTGCGTTGCGTCGTCGTTCGGTCATCGCACAGCGGATCCGAAACATGGATTTTTCAGGACAAGAAAATTTGCAGTTTTCTTTTCTTTAAAAACATTTCAGTATTGACGTTTTCTTGCGGAAACCTTGATTTTTTTATTCACCTTAAGGTGATTCTATGGCAAACTCCCAACAATTTTAATCCGATAAATGGCGTAACTTGTCGCTGGCTCCAAAAATATCCGTTTTTTGACGGTTTTCGGCTGTTTTCTCTGAACAGCCGAATAAGAGACAAAAAATCGGAATGTCAGCACCTGCTTAATTTTTTGCTTGATTTTTTAAGCTATAAATACAGGCCAAATTGGTTCAGAAATAAAGACGTATATATGCAAAGAAAAAATCAAGTATAATTTGGAGTTGTATCAGCAAAGATTACAGGTGAAACCAAAACCGGTAATCTTTGCTCATACAACTCCAAATTACACTTGATTTTTTCTTTGCATAGTTTCGCCTTTATTTTAGAACATAAATTTGCCCGTCTATGGCTCAAAAAATCAAGCAAAAAATTAAGCAGGTGCTGACATTCCGATTTTTCGTCTCCTATTCGTCTGTTCAGAGAAAACAGCCGAAAACCGTCAAAAAACGGCTATTTTCGGAGCCAGCGACAAGTAACGCCATCTATCGGATTAAAATTTTCGGGAGTTTGCCAAAGAATCACATTAAGCTCTGAAATGAATGGTTTCGCACATTTTACAAAATACAAAGGCTGTCCAAAAACTAATGCAACGGTCATTTTTTTGAGCGAACGAAAAAAAGCTAGCATGTTTTGGTTTACGGATTCGAGAAGAGGGTGTAAATACCAATAAAATGAGACCTTGTTCTGCTCAGTTGCTCAAAAATTCATCGAAATGCACAGTTTTTTCTCCCGAGGTACCTCGCACAAGCGCCTCCAGGATTTTAGGGTGCTTTTTGAAAAGAGAAAAACGAGTTACAGTTAAGTGCGATGTATTGGAAAGAAATCAACAAAACAGCTTTTCCAACTAAAATTTACACATTCAATTACTCTTCATGCATCTGAACAGTCCATATATTTTCCTGCCTTCTCGAATTATAGTAGGAAAAGCCTTTTTGTCAAATTCTTCCAACACACGCACTTAACTGTGACTAGTTTTTTTTTTTCTTTGAAAAAAGTACCCTAAAATCCTGGAGACGCTCGTGCGAAACTGTATATTTCGATCAATTTTTGACCAAATGAGCTGAACGAGGTCTCATTTCATTGGTATTTAAGGTAGATGTCCCAATTACCGCCACCATATTCATCTATTCTTCAAAATAAACGTACTTTAGCAGACAAATTTAAGAGTATATGGGATAAGTGTTTTTCATATAGGTTGGCTGAACAGGTGAAAAAAGTTTCAAGTTGATATTTAGCAGCACTGCGCCCTTAAAAAATCACAGAAGTAGATACCTGTCCAGCACCACCTCTTTGTGCCGATTTCTTTCAGTAGTTACTTAATAAAAATCTGTTCTCTTTACTTCTGCTTTTTAAATTATTATAATTTCATTATTTCCTGACAAGAAACATGATGGTTTGAATGAAAAGTCAGTGAAAATATGTCTGGCGATAATTAGGACAGCTGATATGACAATAATTGGGACGAAGCCGCACTTATGGCACGGCGGTAATTGGGATATGGGCCATTTTTTCGAGTTTTATCAATAATTTTTTTCCCCTGAATGATTACTCCAATTTCATATTTTTTTTAATAAAACTGGAATGTATTTGAAAGGTCCTAGTGCAAACAGACCCTAGATTAAATAAAAATTGACATTTTTACAGGTATTTTACGGAAATTTTTTCTTAAGGGTGGCGGTAATTGGGACATCAACCTTACACCGTACCGTCTACACGGGTCCATAAACCAAAACTTACTAGCTTTTTTCGTTCGCTCAAAAAGTCGACCGTTGCATTACATTTTGGACAGCCTATGTATATTTTGCTATACAGGGTGTCCCAAAATTGATAGTATATATTTTTACCACGTATTTTTGGGGCCAAAATAAGACTTTTTTTTCCTATGAACACGTGTCCGAAAATGCCTCCCCTCGGAGCTACAGCCCCCCAAAGTTTTAAAAAAAAATCGGTTTTTCTTCGATTCTAGTAACGGATCTCCGTAAAAATGAATGAAAATTGGTTTCCTTGGGTAGTTTTAGGCGTTTTTTCCGATTCCGGGGTTGAAAATTTCCGAAAGGGTCAAGAAAGGGGGGTTTGAGGGGGGTTCAAATTTTAAATTGAATCATTTTTTAGTGCTCCGTAAGAAAATGAGAAAAATAACAAATGAATCTAATGGAACAAAACAAAAAGAACATTTTTGATCTCTTGTGTTTTTTTCATAAGACGCCCGGAAAATGAGTAAAATCGATTTTTCGCCGGGAGCGCACAGCCCCATAGCGCTGTTTCAGTGCCGCGTTGCGTCGAGTCGATCGTTGAGTCAGTTGAGTGCACAGAGCAGCGCTATCGGGCTGTGCGCTCCCTGCGAAAAATCGGTTTTACTCGTTTTCCGTGCGTCTTATGAAAAAAACACAAGAGATCAAAAATGTTCCTTTTGTTTCGTTCCATTAGATTTTTTTGTTATTTTTCTCATTCTCTTACGGAGCACTAAAAAATTATTCAATTTAAAATTTGAACCCCCCTCAAACCCCCCTTTCTTGACCCTTTCGGAAATTTTCGACTCCAGAATCGGAAAGAACGCCTAAAATTACCCCTGGAAACCAATTTTCATTCATTTTTACGGAGATCCGTTGCTAGAATCGAAGAAAAACCGATGTTTTTTCAAAACTTTGGGGGGCTGTAGCTCCGAGGGGGGGGGGGGCATTTTCGGACACGTGTTCATAGGAAAAAAAGTCTTATTTTGGCCCCAAAAATACGTGGTAAAAATATTTACTATCAATTTTGGGACACCCTGTATTTTAGTGTTGATAATGCTGATTTTCATTCGTAAAATGATGTCCAGGAAATTGTATTTTTTGATCCACAGTGCGTCGCGTCGCCGGGCATCCGTCGAGTCGAGTCGAGTCGGAGTCGCTCTCGCTTCTATTCGGTCTGTTGCGTTGCCGTCACCAATCACCATCACCGGCATCACCAATCACCATCACTGTTCTACTTTTCAACATTTTGCTGGCTGCCTCGAACTGAGCATCATGAGGCACGGCTAATGGGCATTGGGCATTGCTATCGAACGGTAAAAGTAAAAAGAGTAAAAATTGAAAGTGAAAACACCGCGCGACACTGCGCGCGCCACGCAGACGCAGACCGCACGCCACGCGGTGCGTGGTTGCGTGGAATGTAGCGTGGTAGCCTGCCTGATAGCATGCGTGGTGGCTAGGGCGTATTTTTGCGAACGATCATTTTTTTATGTTTTCCGATCACCACACTGAAAAAAAATTGTGTAAAATTACACGGAAAAATAAACTGCGTAGGGAACACCCTACGCAGTTCCTCGTAGGGAACACCCTACGAACACTTTCTCCCTCCATTTTTATCTGGGGGGGGTCGAAGGACCCTCAGACCCCCTTAGGAATTCTGGGGGAGACCCCCAGACCCCCCTCTACTATTCTGGGGGAGACCCCCAGACCCCCCTTTATAATTCTGGGGGAGACCCCCAGACCCCCCTTTATAATTCTGGGGGAGCCCCCAGACCCCCTTTAGATATCTGGGGGAGACCCCCAGACCCCCTTTAGATATCTGGGGGAGACCCCCAACCCCCCTTTAGAATTCTGGGAGAGACTCCTTGACTCCCATCAAATTTAAAATATGTTCACCTCTGGACATAATTCCGCCTTCAATTCGAAGTGTTTGCGATTTTGCAGAGAAGCTGTACGAATAGTTGCCTACTTCATTCTTTGAAGGATGGGTTTTACACTGTGGATCTTCAAAAGAATTTTTTAGTTTGGTAGATTAAAACCTCCTTTTAAAGATGTTCTTTGTTTGTAGATTGTGTACACCAAATGCCAACAAGATTCATCCATCCATTTTCTTTAAAAGTTTAATTTTCTTTGGATATTCTAATTTTTGGGTTTGATGGAACAGCTATTTTGCCTTCAAACAGTCTCAGAGTCAGTCAACATGGATGTTCTTTAAGATGATAAGAGCCAATTATTTTATAATTATCATGATTGACTTAGTCGCAGCGGGACAAGTATCGAAACAAAATGCATCAAAAATCTCTGCGCCATCGCAATACTTTCTCAATTTTTCTAATTTCATTAGAGTGAGAAAGTAAAAAACCTGTACGGATGAACTGATTGTGAGTCAACTTTTCTGAGAGAAAACGAATACCGATTTCGGGAGAATGTTTGCGTTGGTATAGTATTCCTAAAATTGGATTTGTAACCGTCAACTTTTAAAAATTCTTGATAGCGGTCTCCTTAGACCCTCTGAAAAACATATTCAAAGTGACTCTCGAACAGTGGCGAAGCGTGCAAGTTGGCAAAGTTGTATTGTGTCTATTTAAACCCGTCGTGTAAAAGGTCGAATCGAAAGGTGTTCACCGAACACCTAATAGTTCGATCTTTTCCACAAGTTCAAACGGACGAACTGTGATGTTGCCAAATTGCACGCTACGCCACTGCTCTCGAACCCCAAATTTCTAAAACCACTCTTGCTGGCCGGAACTGCAAAAAAAAGGTTACCGCGGGCCTTACTAGAAAGACTTATTTTAAAAAAAGCTGCTTCCTATGATGGTTCCGGGGGGGGGGTGAGGGAGGGATGACACATTCAACCTAGCAAACCGTCGTCGTCGCGTCACCGGGGCAGACGCCGGATGCACTTTCATGCCGCCTCTCAAGGTACTTATATTTAACAGGTATGTTCGACTCGCTTCCCGCGTCATCTTCAGTGGCGCGCAGTTCAAAAAGCATTCCAAGATGGCCGACAAAAGAAGAAAACATTGTATACTCTTTCCAGAAAACATAGGGCTTCCCTCTCTAGAAAAGCAGAAAATAGCAGAGACAAATAGAGACGGAGCACTAACTGACTGCAGCAGAGGCACTCTGAATTCTCGCGGATTCAACAAAACAACAGTCAACGTCGCATTGTTTTGAATGGTGAGCACCCTCCTCTTCACTTCCTGCCCATCCCCCCGTGTTTTCCGAATGTCACCATTCAACACCATGCGACATCTCAAGGTGTTGACTGTTGTTTCACATGTTATTATGTGGAATCCCCGAAAATTCAGTGTGCCTCAAATCTTCCCTATGTATTTTAACGTAGTGCTCCGTCTCTATTTGTCTCTGGAAAATAGCCCAATGTTTTCTGGAAAGAGTATACAATGTTTTCTTCTTTTGTCGGTCATCTTGGAATGCTTTTTGAACTGCGCGCCAGTGAAGATGACGCGAGAAGCGAGTCGAGCATACCTGTTAAATGTAAGTACCATTGGCCGCCTCTGATGTTTAGATACACTCTACAATTTGCGAGTTTTCAAAAACAGATTTTGTCCTCATCAATTGGGGTCTCGCAACCCCCTTTCTGGCGCACACGCCCATAGATCAGTATCAGCAGCAGCTCCAGCAATGCGCGCGCGTGTGTGCAATTTAAACCTGTACTTAAAACAATCGATCTTTTAGGGTATTCATTGAATCCCTGAGAAATCGATACTTTTGGCACGAAACATGGTTGCCGAATTGCAAGAATAACCGCCTCCGGTTGGTATGCAGACCTTTAAAAGAGCAATAATTACGAACTTAACGTCCGCATACGTCCGTTTAACTAGGGTGGGGTGATGACAACTTTCCGTAAAAGTTCACACGTAGAAATACGATGCTGAGGGCTCAAGCTCAAGCCTAACCGGAAGAGGACACTGCTATGGATTCATCGAACTGAGTGCCGACTGGTTTAGTGGCAGAGTTGCTGTTTTGGATTCGATCACATAGCAAAATTTAAGAGTGAATTTAACGCGGTGAACAAAAAGATTGTATATTTAGACGAACTTTGCAGTATGACTTGGAGTCTGCACAGGAAAAACAGCTGAAAACGCTTTGGTAGCGCTCAAAACGATGCTGCATTGCTCTGATATCTTCGCTCTTAACCATTTAAGGGCCTGGGACCAAATAATGTTCGGTCCCGAGCGTAACTTACGCACGGCCTGATTGGTCTAAACCGCACGCAAGATGCACGCAATTCAATGCTCCGGACCTAACATTATTTGGTCCCAGGTTAATTCAAATGAACGCCACTCCTCCGTTTATGTAGGGTAGGTAGATAACTGTTCGTACTTGGGGGAGTTGGAATTGCCTATACGATGATTTGAAGGCGCCCGCAGAGACTTTATCTAGTAAGTGTTTTCATGGATAATCGCGTTTATCCGGAATGAAGACTGAAACAATGTGAAATGAACTAGAGGAGAATAACGAGTAGACTCGGGCTTGGTCCTTAAGGGGTTAAATGGCGAAGCTACGCAGTTATCATGGGGGATTCATTTTTGTCACTCTCTCTAAAGAAACACAGAGAGGAAAGCCTCAAAACAGGTAGGAATCCGTCGAGAAACCTGCGTAGCTCCACCATTATGTCCAGTGGCGAGGCGTCCGATTTGGCAACGTTCCTTTTTCCCATTTAAACACATTAGAAAGGTCCAAATGCCTCGTCATCGCCGCGCCGATGACTGGAGCGTTCGACTTTTCTGGTTAATTTATACGAAGAAAATACATTGTTGTCAAATTTTACGCTTCGCCACTGATTACGCCTTAAACTTTAAGGTCATTTTGTGAGTGTGTCACTGAACTTTGGTGCTCATTTTCTAAACTGCTCATCACATTTTTTTTGCTGGTTCTTACGCTAGAATGAACTTAAGCAATAGCCGCGTTTAAATCAATGTATAAAATCTGATGCATTTTTCTCAAAATCTGACAACATGGGCACCCGCAGCGAGGGCAAGAGGGGGCACTCCCCCCCCCCCCCCCCCTGGAATTCAAAAAAGTCAAAATTTCACGGTAAAAAATGAAAGGAAAAAAGGAAATGCAATGTTAATCAAAAGGAGTAATAGTTAACAAACTTTATTATTTGTTTATTTCGGAATTTTCACTCATTTTTTAATTGTAGAATTAAACATTTTCCTCACACATTGATATCATTTTCGTCTACTGTCCCTTATATCCAGTATATCAAACACGTCAAAAGTATTACTATATTATTTAATACATCTACTATGGCTTAATAATTGTGCACCATTTGGATTAAAAGAAAAAGTTTTCCCCTTTTCCCGGGGGGAGGGTGTCTCATAGACCTTCCATTGAGGTTCAACAAGTCCCCCCCCCCCTTGGAAATTTTTCTGCGGGCGCCCATGTCTGATCTGACAACCTAGCGGCGGCGGCTTTCAACCTGAAATCTGGCAACATGAAAGGAAGCTCGAGGAAGCGTCGAGAGAACATGCAAGCCGGACCGAGTTGAGCTGGCTGAACTGAGCGTTGCGTCGGAGAAGAAGTGAAGAAGACGCGATGCGCGCCTGGTTCGGTCGTTGTGGTGACTGGTGAGTGCCGAGTGGTGAGAGGAAATGAAAGTAATCGATGAAGTAAATTACCTTTTAAGACCGTGGTCGTTTTACTTTTACCTCTCCGGTTTTCGTTCGACGTATGACTCACGATTACAGGCTGTCTCGACGCAGCGAACGCGACGCAAACTTCAGGCCTTCGGAGGAGCTGAATTTAGGATATAAAATAAAATCAAAAAAATAATTACAGCAAAACAAGTCACACCGGTGCGGTGTTCGGAACGAGTGGGTATTGAGAAGTGTGCCTCAAAATCCGCCTCAAATCTGCAATTCAAAGCCTATATATATAAAATAATTCCCTCCCACCCGAACTTGGCGTCCATCTTTCTTCTACTTTCAAAGGCGCGCTGAAGGGGCGAGGCTTTATCCCCCCCCCCTCCTCCACACCCACAAACTGATGTTTCAACTCATTTGCTGCTGTTAATTTGCAATCGATTTTTTGATAGGTATATTTTGTCATTATATCTCCAGCAGAGGAATCAACAGCCATGAACACTGCACAGTGCACACAGATCTGTCAGGTTTACAGTGGACTGCTCAGAGACACCTTAAGGCAAACGGTTGAAATTAATTGGAGGGAGAGAAAGAGAAATATATGAAAGCGAGATTGGAACAATTCATTCATACCGATCCGTGGTGACCAGTAGCGTAGCTAGCTGAGCAAGCGCCTTCCTGCCGATTCGAATGCTGCGCCCCTCTTTTTTAAGGAAAACATTGGCCGCTTCGGTGGAGCCCCCCCCCCCCTTTCGCACCCGTACAAGTCGGAGCCTTTGTCGGAAAAATTAATTTCTTTAAAAATTGTTGTAAATTAATATAGAAAAATCATGTTTATTTATTCACAATGATAAAACTAAAAAAAAAACATATCACTATCATAAGTTTGAAAAAGCTCCGAACTTTGTGAACGTGAATTTTGTCAGAAGCACTTAGAGCCTTTACATCGCTTTCTACCTACTTTCCTTCGCTTCTATTTTTCTTAACCTGTTCTCTTGTCTTTCCTTTTCTCCTTTTCCTTTCCTTCCTTTTTCTTTCCTTTTTTGCTTTTTGCTTTTTTGCTTTTTTCCCCTTTTCCTTTCCTTTTCTCCTTTCCGCTCTTCCTCTTTCGCTTCTCAAAATTTTTGCGCTCCCCGATGCGTTGCGCCCCCCCCCCGCCCGGCGGGGTCAGTGGGGCCTATAGCTACGCCACTGGTGGTGACAAGATCCAGGGTCTTCAAATTTTGTCACCAAAATCAAAATCGGTACCTCTAAGGTTCAGAGCTGCCCGCGATTTGCGAAGATTTAATGACATTTTTAAAATCACCGATCATTCCACCGGTTGAGAAAAGATTACATAGTTCAATTTAGTGTATGACTGTGATGCACGAAAATACTCACATCTGTAATCTTCTCTCAATCGGTGGGAACGTCGTTAATATATTAAAATATACCGGTTGAGAAAAGATTACAGATTAAAGTATTTTCGTGCATAACAGTCATACACTGAACAAAACTCTGTAATCTTTTCTCAACCGGTAGAATCATCGGTGAATTTCAAAATGCTATTAAATCTACGCAAACCGGCAGCTCTGCTCCGTTTGGCATGAATTTGGCTAAACGTCCCAGTGAATTACTCCATCGGTGAACAAAAAGATTAACAGTCATACTAACTTAACTGAAACTGTTTGATCTTTTGTTCCACCGCACCGCGACCGGTGAGCACCAATTTCAAAAGGAATTCCATGAAATTTGCGTAGAATGGCAACCCTGCATATCTCCCGATTCGGGGTCGGTTGCGCGAACCACTCTAGTCCACAGAGGCCAATATCGGCTCAATCGCCTCCAGTCCATAAATACTCGAGAGTTAGGCCAAGAGGGCAGCCAGACAACCTCTGATTGGCTCACGTATTCTTGGCTTTACAACAGTCATTCGCCGTTTGAAGTTAAATCGCACTCGATAGTATTTTCATTTTGTAAATGCTGTCATTATTGGTATCACACATTTATTTTATTCGTTTTCCACCCAAAATATACATGTACACGGAAAAAAAACTACGGTGAAAATAACCATACGTATACCTGATTTTGGCACCTGCTAGGTGTTATGGTAATGTTAACCAGAAGTATACAGTGTTTTGACTAGGTACTAGGTGATGTTACCTGGTTGCATGTCGAATTTACTCAAAATATCGGTAAATGTACCATACTTCTGGTCAAGTTTACCATAACATCGAGCAGGTGCCAAAATCAGGTATCCGTATGGTTATTTTCACTATAATCTTTTTTTTTCCGTGTATCTAAAATGCCTGAAAGAGTTCCTAAAAGAGGGATTTCCTTAAAATCAGTGAACTTAACGATTACTAATGGGGCTCTTGCAAACTTTTGCTACAAGCAAATAGTGATGTCCAGCAAAAATCACAAAAATCACACAGAAAAAGTCTAAAATTCAGTAATAAACTCACAAAACTGCTTTAACGGCAAGATCGTAATGGCGCTTCAGTGCAGTCGCAAGTATCATGGGAGATTCCTGTCTAATCTGTCAGTTTCTCTACGGAAACACAGAGATATGTCTCATTTAAGATAGGAACCTCCCATGATACCCGCTTTGGACCGCCATTATGCCCAATTCTGAGAGTGAATTTCGTAATTTTTCAGTGTACTCATCGTCATTTTTACAGGTTTTTATGCAATAATCAACTCTTCAATCCCCCGTAGCAAAAGTTTGCAAGAACCCCATTGTAAGTAAGAGACAAAAAGAGACAGAGCACTAAATTGCTCCAGCAGAGGCACGCTGAATTCTCGCGGAGTCAACAAAACAACAGTCAACACCCTTCTGATGTCGCGTGGTGTTGAATGGTGAGCACCCTCAACTACACTTCCCTGCCTCCCCCCCCTCCCCCCCGGTCAACCGAATGTCACCGTTCAACACCATGCGACATCAAAACGTGTTGACTGTTGTTTCACGTGTTACTTTGTCAAATCCCCGAAAATTCAGTGTGCCTCAAATCTTCTCTAGGCATTTTAGCGTAGTGATGCCGCTCCGTCTCTATTTGTCTCAGAACGTCCATGAGAGATTTCGATCAAGGCTGCCTTCATGTAGAGTCCCTATATACTGTGAGAGTTGCGCCATTGCTGAATCCATTTCTGATTGGCGCTCAGATTTAGGCTGTCAAGAAAGCTCCAAGAGGCAAATGCAAATGGCGGAGGGTTTGTTTACTTTTCGCGAACCTGCTTCCATTACACATTTGAAGTAATAGTGACCGCAGTAATTATTGTTAACATTTCCCCTGCGTGAATTTTATTCTGGAGAACATTATCTCTTTCAATAACGATCGTTATTGTCGAGAATCAAAACCTAACCTATAAGAGATAGCGAAATAGAGGCAAATGGCCATCCGCCATTTGAAATTTGCCTCTTGGGGGCTCCATTGATCCGCTTCTTCTTCTTCTTCATTTCAAGAGACTTGGCGCAACTCTCACAGTATACAGGGACTCTACCTTCGTGCTGCCTCAACATAACGTCCCACAAAATCCTCTCTATCGCTATATAGCTCGTTGTCTTTGACCCAGTCGCAAGAGGACGCAATGATCGATCGGTGATTTGGCATCAGCGCTCCGCTCAGCGAGAAGCTTGACGCGCGCGCTCACGCACATATACAAAGCGAACGAACGTCGACGAGCGCCCGTCCGTCCGCGTCTGGGGCAAAGAGGGTGATGGGTGGGGGGAAAAGGGGGGGAAGGGGGGAGGCACGAAGTAGGAGAAGAAGATCGAAAGGAGGTGGTAAAGGGAGGGGGAGGGGGGAGGGGGGGCGGTGAATGGTGGTAGGTAGGCGAAAGCTAAAGCTGAGTTATGCTTTCCCGCTCTCTTGCATGCTTGCCGTAGCGTGGCAGCGAGCGAGCCCGAGCGGCAGCGTGGCGTCTCGGCCCAGCCCGCGCGCGCCCGACCCGGCCCCGCGCGCACGACGCGACGCTTGCTTGTGACGTCCGTCCGTATCTCTTATGTCTCCAATACGAACTCGAATCGGGGGCTCTTCACCGCAGCGCAAGTTTAACTGCTGCTTGCCACTTGCCACTTGCCGCGCCATGCCAGCCCCACAGCCACAGCCACAGCCCCGGCGTAGTCGCCAAGCCGCCTGCCTCGCCGCCACTGCCACGCCACCGCCACCGCCACCGCCTCGATGATGCTCTCTTTTCTAATTTATTAATCTGGGTTACTTCCCGGCGCTGCCGCATCAGGCAACTTAAAAAACTTCAACAGGGGTATCTTATAAACTTTTGCTATCAAACTATACAGACACGATATTTATTGAGCTATGGGGAGAAATGAACTTGATTTAAAAACAAATAAACTAACGGATATACCCAACCAACACTTTTTCATAACAAATTTAATCAGGGGGAG
The DNA here is from genome assembly GCA_011764245.1 of Trialeurodes vaporariorum. Classification (NCBI taxonomy): domain Eukaryota; kingdom Metazoa; phylum Arthropoda; class Insecta; order Hemiptera; family Aleyrodidae; genus Trialeurodes; species Trialeurodes vaporariorum. The sequence continues at coordinate 551,866 of VMOF01000002.1, forward strand.
ACCCCCAGAGCCAGACCTCTATCAGTGGCGAAGCGTGCGATTTGGCAACGTTCCTTTTTTCCCATTTAAACACTTTAGAAAGGTCGGAATGTCTGGTCTGTCTGGACTGAAGCATTCGACTTTTTTGGTGACTTTAACTGGAGAAGATACATTGTTGTCAAATTCCACGTTTCGGCGCTGACCTCTATGTTTTCTCCTTCTAATAAATCCTTATGGAGAAAGGGTTAAATTAACATAAAACATTTAATTACTAATAAATATAAAACTTTCATCAGCTCTGTGCAGTTATTGAGGCAAAGACTAAGGATAGGAGAAACTTTTCATACTTTCTTCACAACAGCTGTTTTCTTGCATGTTGCCTTGCCTTCGAACTCAGATCAACAACCTTTTTAATATTCAGGGGGGAAATCCCCCAGACCACCCTTCAATATTCTGGGAGAGACCCAAGACCCTCCCCCCATAAGCGGATACAGGGGGATGGCGAAGGGGGCGATCGCCCTCCCGTTCGGCTCACAAAACAGGAAAAGAGGGAGGGAGAGGAGGGAAGTAAGATCGAAACAAGAAAAAGGGGGTCACTAAGTGGCGAAAATCCCAAGTTCTCCCCTCTCATTCGTGAGGGCTGGATCCGCTACTGCTACCCCTTTGTATATATATATATATATATATATATATATACACAGAAAATTTTAAATAGCCCGATACTAGATATAAACGAGAAGAAAAATGGGACACAAGGCTACGAAAACTTAAAAATTTAAGGTGAGACGTTTCGGACTAGAACAAGTCCATTTTCAATCAATAAAAACAATAAAAGCGAAAACGCAGTGAGTGCCTACAAGGTGATAGAGCAACTGACAAAAGCAATGATCAAGGAGGAAAAGACAAACACAGACCAAAAAAAACATAGAGTGGACTCACTCCAGTGGCCGTGGTTGGAAAAAATGATGGTATGCAACCCCCAACTTATCAACGTCCGCCCGGTAGTTGCAAACCATGTCTCTTTCCTTAACAATGCAGATCATTTCAATAAGTGATCTTGAAAAATCATTGGTCTCCCTCATTTAATCTCTTTGGATGTTGTGTCTATGTATACAAACATATCAGTAGACCTTGCGATTGAGTGCGTAAAAAAACGGTGGAATGAGATTGAAGCTCTGTGTTCCATTCCGCAGGACCAGTTTCTTTACCTCCTGAAAGTAAGTATCAGTTCCACTGTGTTCCAGTTTCAAGACAAATATTACCATCAAATTAGCGGCTTAGCCATGGGGGGCAGTGTTTCTGCTGTCTTGGCTAATATAGTTATGGAAGACTTGGAATTGACTGTTCATAGTACTACGAATGCCTTAATTTTCATTTATAAGCGTTTTGTTGATGATCTCTTCCTTTGTGTACATCAAAATGAAGTTCAAAACATCCTAGAATTTTTTAATGGACAGTCCCCCATGTTAAAGTTTACTTTAGAGGAAGAGCAAAACGGGTCTTTGAATTTTCTTGACATGAAATTAGGTCGACATCAGGGTAAAATTGTATGTAAGTGGGACCAAAAACCAACTGCGTCTGGAAGGTACCTTAATTTCCTCTCAGTTCAACCGTTTGCTTTTAAAAGAAATGTTGTTCATAATTTGGCCCGGCGTATCATTGGTTTATCTGACTCTCAATTTCATCGAGAGGTAATTAATTATGGTAAAAAAATGTTGGTTGAAAACTGTTATCCTTCCAGTTTTGTGAGCCGCATTTTTAAGAAAGTTCAACATGAGGTAACAATGGAAAGGATCAACGTTGAGTCAGTTAAGAAAAACATAGATTTGTCTAAAATTGTTAAATTGCCATACGTGCCCTTGCTTTCTGAGAATTTGGCAGTTGTTTTGGATCATTATGGGTACACGGTCATCAATTGTAATTTTAACAATTTAGAGTTTTTGTTCTCAAAACTGAAAGCTAAACGTGATAACTTGCAACTTTCAGAGGTAGTGTATAAGATCCAATGCAAAGATTGTGAAATTGCGTACATTGGTCAAACTCGCCAAATTTTAGGTAAAAGGTTGAATGGTCATAAATATGACCAGAATGAGAAGACGGCCCTGCATCAACACCAGAATGAGTTACAGCATAATTTTGATTTTGAAAATGTAAAGGTTTTGGCGAGGGAGACCAATGATTTTTCAAGATCACTTATTGAAATGATCTGCATTGTTAAGGAAAGAGACATGGTTTGCAACTACCGGGCGGACGTTGATAAGTTGGGGGGTTGCATACCATCATTTTTTCCAACCACGGCCACTGGAGTGAGTCCACTCTATGTTTTTTTTGGTCTGTGTTTGTCTTTTCCTCCTTGATCATTGCTTTTGTCAGTTGCTCTATCACCTTGTAGGCACTCACTGCGTTTTCGCTTTTATTGTTTTTATTGATTGAAAATGGACTTGTTCTAGTCCGAAACGTCTCACCTTAAATTTTTAAGTTTTCGTAGCCTTGTGTCCCATTTTTCTTCTCGTTTATATATATATATATATATATATATATATATATATATATATATATATATATATATATATATATATATATATATATATATATATATATATATATATATATATATATATATATATATATATATATATATATATATATATATATATATATATATATATATGTATATATATATATATATATATATATATATATATATATATATATATATATATATATATATATATATATATATATATATATATATATATATATCCTGGGGGAGGACCCCAGACCCCTCTTTGAAACTTTTATCCAGATCCAAAGATCCATTTTTGAAATATTTAAATTGTTCCTTTTTTAGACCCATTTTCCCATTGATTTTAATGGAACCATTTTTCATCCATAACTATAACCTAAAAATTAAAATTAAAAAAACAGAAAAAATTCCCTCCGGGGAATGTTAGCAGCAACATCTCTGCAAAATTTGGATGCATATGGACCAGTAGTTGAACAGTTGTGCTGGGTTTTACGTTTTATGGCTACAGACGGACAGACTGAAGGACATACGTTGGCTGATGACCTATGACAGAAACTCCGATGCTTCATTCTCATTGGCTACTAACAAGAACACTTTTCTAATCAGCCAACGACGCCAATGTATGGTTCAGTTAGACGCTGCTTTGTTGGGACCTCGGAAAAAAAGTTGCCACTTGATTTTTAACACAGGTAAGTTAGGTATAGCGCGTGATTTCTATAGAACGAATATATTAGACTTATGACTATGCCTACATAGCAGTGGCGTACGTAGGGGGGGGGGGGGGGGGCTAGGGGGCTGAAGCCCCCCCCAGACCTCCGATTTTTGGGGGTGGAGGGGAAGGGGGGGAACAATTTTCAGTCAAACGCTCATCAGTGCGAGTCCCTCCCAAGAAAAATCCTGTGTACGCCACTGCTACATAGTCATCCAAATCAGGGGCGTGCCGTTTGCAGAGGGGGGGGGATGCAATCTTGCCGCCTTTCGCGAATTGCGCGCAGCCCCCAAAAATTGTAAATTTGAGGACTTTGGGGAGGGGGGGGTGTTCACCCTGATTTTGCCGCCCAAAGCAAGGGTACCCACAGGCCACATGCCCCATCCACGGCTCGCCCCTGATCCAAATAAGCTTAAAAAGTCCTTAACAAATGCCCGAAAATTTCGTACGATGAAATGCAAAAATTACTTCAAATAAGCCCAAAAGAATCCTCAAAATAATTGTACGACAGATTAAAGTCCTCAAGAAATGCTGATAAAGGTCTAAATACGCAGACCTAAAACCACAGAATACTCTAATCAGAACGGAAACTCTAATTCATTTTGAAACATTCTTTACTTCGGGCCGCCATGTTCGAAAGTGAGAATCTTCGGCAATCTTCGGCAGATCTTCGGCAACTGGCCGAGTTGTGATTGGTTGTATAGCCTGAAAAAGCATGTCCGCCATCTTGAGAAGTGAGTAGGCACAGTTGCCAGTTTGTGCTGGTAAATTCCAAATCTTGTTTCCATTGGCTCTTATGGGAGTTTCCCTTCTGATTGTATTATTCTGTGCTAAAACATTCTGAAGTCGGCAGCACATTTCATTCTAGACCGTTCAAACTTTGGAGCATTTTACTAGACAATCAGGAATAGTATCGAGAACAAAATCGTGACTTCGCCAGCTCCGTAGTTTAAAAAACCCAGCTACTGCTTATTCAAAAATAATAGGTATACTTTGAAACCAAACCAATGACTACAATTGGAAATACGTGCTATAATATTGAAGGGTCACACAATTTCTTTAGCACCAATTGGAAGGTCTGGATTTTCACACTACTATAACTCTCTACAGTCGAACATTTAGCGAACATTTGACGAAATTTCGTCGAACATCTGTCGAACTTTTGAACGACGTCTCCGTGTCCAAACAGACGCAGTTTTGTATAATTAATATTTAGTTGTGTTTTGCATCTTAATGATAGACATTAATACTTGAGTACTATTATAGTAAACTTGTAAACAAGTAACAATACTATTAACTTCTCTTCTTCATAGTTTCGGCCAAGCTGTCACTTTAAGAAATTAGATACACACCTTGGTCACCTTGTAGATGTAAACAAAACTGTTCGTTGCTCCGCGGTTTTGACCTTGAGTGATTTGACACATGCTATTGCTATGAAGCATGGACGAACAGTGGCTTCGCAAGAAAAATACAGGGCCTAATAACGTGAGCAACGCCGCTAAAATAACTTGGGTTTTTTTATTTTTAATTTTATTTTTAAAGGATTTTTCCAAGTCGAACAGCGGATTTCCGAATGGACCCATGCTTCCATTGTTTTTATGACAAGATTTAACAATCGTGATTCGTGAGTGTATCGCCTGACTTGTGAAGACACGTAATTTTTAAGCACCACGTTTTCCATCCGTTAATAGTCGATACAATTTTCCAAATATTTCAAGACAAATAAAAAAATTTTTAGTGAAGGTCCCAGCCTTGTTATTTTATTTTAGATCTGACTTGCGTTCGATAGAAGTACCAATCAAGTAAAGTCATTCCTCCAATTTCAGCCTTAAGAGACAGATAGTGTATTTCTCATACACAGCTATACTATTTTATTAGAATAATTGCAGTGTCTTTTATCTGAACTTGTAAGAATTTGAATTATGTTTCAATCAATTATTCTAATTCTATTGTTTTTAATAAAACGTGGAAAACTAGGCACTCTGCGTTGTAAACTTTTTACAATGGAGCTGTTGCAAACTTTTGCTACAGGCTTATTTATAGTTGATAATAGGGTAATACCCAGAAAAAATAACAATTAGCGCACTAAAAAATCACAAAATCCACTCCTGTACCTACTCACAAAATGCTTTTGAATGCGAGACCGTAATGGCGGCCGAGGCCGCGGTTTTCTTATGGCAATTGTATGCTTCTTCTTCTTCTTGTGTGGTGTTGCGAGAACACCTCGTGTAGATGGCGCTGATTGGAGATAGGGAACCCTAAACCGCGGCCCCGGCCCATTACGGTCTCGCGTTTAGCGCATTTTGGGAGTTTAGGAGTGGATTTCGTGATTTTTTAGTTGGCTAATCGTTATTTTTACTGGGTATTGCCCCATTAACAACTATTAGTAAGCCTATAGCAAAAGTTTGGAGCAGCTCCATTTGTTGGGCACTCATCTCCATTATTCTCAAAATTAATGCTACTGACAATGAGACCAATAATATTACTATATGATTGCATCTGTAAGCATCGACCGACCATACTAGACCGCAATTTCCATGCGCTTACAACATTTTCTTCTTTTTTTCACTAATTTTTTACCACTTTGCTTTAGCTTTCTAAAAACTTTGTTGGCAACTAAATTTTACTTTTATGGCCGCGGAAATTTCGACAAACAACAGTCAATTCTTTACTCATTATATCTTTGCATAATGTATCTTATGTATCTTTTTCATTTTAACCTTAGTTTCCTTTTTAATTAACTAACAGCAAGCCAACCATTGTAATTTTGATGGCTTGCAAAATTTCCTTCTTAGAGATGCAAGCTGCATTGCTGCGTCAATGTGAATAATTGAATGACCCATCAGATCAGTGCATTCGTTCAAAATTCCGATCGTTTCGATTGCTTCGATCGTACGAAATGTTTCAAGAGTTTCACACTTTCAATCGATCGCTCGCTCGCTTCCTCAAAACTTCCATAACATTTATATCAATCGAAAAATTTGAAATTTTCCATCGCACTGTTTCATAGAATCTAGATTTGAGCAGGAGCGGATCCAGGAAAGTCTCAAAGGGGGGGCCATTTTTGTAACGTGAGTGGGGGGTATGGGGGTCCCCCTCCAGAAAATTTTGAAAATGTAAGCTTCTCTACAGCCAATTTGATGTATCTTTTAACCGTTTACTCCTCATTTTTATACGTCCTCATTTCAATTTTTGTTCGTTAAAGGGGAAGATCCCGCCCCTGCTGCTGTTTCCCTATTCCCAAACAATATAATAATTAGAAAGTTACATGAACACCTTTAGGGTCTCTTTTTCTTTTGCTTCCCCCCCCCCTCTTTCTCTTCCTCTCACTGAATTTGTTTTTGTTTTTTTTTTGGGCCAAGGGGGGGGGGCATGCCGCCGTGGCCCCCCCCCCTCTGGATCCGCCCATGGATTTGAGAAAGGCAACTAAGTTTCGATCTATCGAAGTTCCAAAATTGTCGAAATTTTGATTCATCGAAAAATATCAAATTTGCTATAGCATCGCTTTATAGAATCTATACATTTGAGAAAGTTAAAAAAAAAAGTTTCAAAATCTTCGAAATTTCGCTCCATCGTAACTTCTAAATTTATAGTCTTACAATTAGTAATCTTTGGCTTAGAGGATGGTCTGGGGGTGGGCTTTGTTTCCCACTGTGCGGCGGCGAGCTGTCCTGTTTATCAGAGTCGAAGCGTGCAATTTGGCAACGGTGTATTGTGCCCATTTAAATCCATGTAAAAGGTCGAATGCGAAGGTGTTCGCAGAACACCCAATAATTCGATATTTTCCATGGGTTTAAATGAACAAATTGCAATCTTGATTTTGCCGCCCCCCGAGAGTGCCGCCGGGGGCAAGGGTACCCACATGCCCCCCCCCCCCCCCCCCCCCCGGCAACCTCTGAAATCCGGAGTAAAGATCGGAGCAAAAGTAAAAATAAGGGTAAATTTTGACCATCTTTTAGCTCCGGAAAAAATGCAAATTGCACATAAACGCTCACCATCCAACGTCTTTCGGGGACCGTCTGTACCGAGCATTTAATGGTCCCAGCTTCTAAGGGGGCCATTAAGGGGGACTGGAAAAATACAGGGCCGGTACGGCGGAAGCACAGGATGCGCAGTGCGCTTGGTTTGGGCCTCCGCATCTCAGGAGGAGTGAGAGAAGAACCTCCGAGACAGCAGTGTCTCGCAATGAGTGGTTTTGACTAAGGTAATCATCGTGCGCCTTCAATTTAGGATTTATGCAAAAACATTACCTCCGTGTTTGAACAGTTATCTCCCAACAAATTAGTTCGTTCCCGGCGCTTTCGGGAAAGAGCATGTGCCTCGTTCTCGTTTTTCGTGACACGTCTTTCTCGAGATTCTATTCTACATTACACATTGTTGGCCGTTAGGATACAATCCGGAAATTCAAGTGAAATTTTCTCTGCGAGCGAAGAAGTTTGCAGAAAGTTAGCACACTAAGTAGTAAGAAGTAAGTTAAGTAAGTACTTGTGAATATGGAAGACTTACACGAAATAAACGAGCACACATCATTCATCAATGATTTCAAAAATTCGGCTGTAAGTAAAATGTACATATACCTGAAACAGAAAAAATTAAACTATGATAAATACAATGACACACATACTCGCGCGTAATATCGAAACGGTTAATGAAACCTTTTGCCTTTTACCTTTTGTAGTTGCTGAGTAAAATAAGAAGGATAAAGGTTTTACTTTACAAAAACTTTGGAACACCGACGGCGAGAGGCCATTGTTCCAGTGGAGCTCTTCCAAGGCTTTGCTGTAGGCAAATGGAGTATCAAGTTCAACGTAAAATGCTGCGAAAATAACGATGAGACCATTAAAAAAGTCTAAAACTCACTCCTCGCAGAGAAAACTTAATTTGAAATTTCGGGTGACCACCCTTGCATGTATGCACCAACCTTGGATTCGGACCCCAAACAAAAGAACAAGACATGAAATTAAGTGCCGCCTTCCTCGTTTATTACGCAACGTAGAACTTTTCTGTAGTCATCACCGTGCTCCAAGTGACAAAATGTGTATAAATGGACCTTTAATTCCTTCAAATTTACTTTATGAAAGCAAATTCAGCAATTTTGCTGTTCAAATTCGTAGGTTATGTTCTCTTGTTTGGGGTCCGAATCCGAGGTTGGTGCATACATGCAAGGGTGGTCACCCGAAATTTCAAGTAAAGTTTTCTCTGCGAGGAGTGAGTTTTAGACTTCTTTAATGGTCTCATCGTTATTTTCGCAGCATTTTACATTGGAATGGGTCTGTCGCAAACTTTTGCTACAACGATTAAGAGTGTCTAATCTTATGTAAAATCGCCTGAAAATTCCATTGGTGGCATCAGAAAGTTATAAAATGCAATAATAAACTCACAAGAGGCGTTTAATGAAATCAAAGATGGCGGAGAAATATCGAGCAATTTGTATGCATGCACCACGAACATCCAAGGATGGCCAACTTTGACAACTTTACTGGTGGTAGAGGTTACGCGTTTGTTTACGTTGCGATTGGTTGTGATCGATGTTGTGAGGTTGGCTATCCTTGGATGTTCGTGGTGTAAATTGCTCGATATTTCTCCGCCATCTTGGATTTCATTAAACGCCTCTTGTGAGTTTATTAATGCAATGCATTTTATGATTTTCTGATTCCACCAATGGACTTTTCAGGGGATTTTACAATAGATGAAACTCTCTTAATCGCTATAGCAAAAGTTGCAAGAGACCCATTGATACTCCATTTGCCTACAGCAAAACCGTGCAAGAGCTCCATTCTCCATTCTACGTTGATCATGCCAATAAACAAGATCCAATTCCAAATAATCCCACATTCTACTGATCTATTTTGACAGGAGTGACCGTTGCGACGAGAGGCAAGCTTGCAGACAAAGTGGCATCACATGAGGATATACAGACTACAGAGATACATGCTCCAAACAGTCCAAACCTATGAATAGCGCAATCACATTTCACATTAGACATCAAGGTTAGAACGTGCCTGGAAGCGTCGCGCGTCGGTCCTCGGAGGCTCCGGCTCCCAGTTGCGTATAGTCCAGAGAGCAAAACAATAAGAATAATTTTAGGCGGCATTTTTGGTCATATTATATCTGAGAACAATATTTCCAGGAACCGCGAGTAAAGAATAATACCCCGAGAGCCAGAGGTGGAATAATGAAAACGGAAATTAGAAAACTGAATCCCGAGTTAGAGTATATAATATATATGTATATAGACTCTGTATAGAAGTGTATCTACATATATATACGAATCGGTAACAGTGATGGTGTTTTCTATGAATGGATGAAGCTGTTTCGAGCGACGCACACTGAAAAAAAGAGACATCAAAATAGCCAGAAGCACTGGCGCAAGCGCAACCAGGATCTCTCGTCCATGTCTAACGTACGTTCCTTAATGGAGAAAAGAGAGAGATGAAGAAACTCTCAGTGCTCTACTGCACTGGTGCAACCAGGATCTCTTACATCTCTCTCATTTCCCATTTGAATGTATAGGTAGGAAAAGGACAGAAAGAGGAGGTTTTATCCCGTTGTCCATCCTTGTCTAACATACGTGTTTTAATGGAGAAAAGAGAGAGACAAAGAAACTCTCGTTGCACTGGCGCAACCAGGATCTCTTCTATCTCTCTCATTTCCTATTTGAATGTATAGGTAGGAAAAGGACAGAAAGAGGAGGTTTTATCCCGTTGTCCATCCTTGTCTAACATACGTGTTTTAATGGAGAAAAGAGAGAGACAAAGAAACTCTCGTTGCACTGGCGCAACCAGGATCTCTTCTATCTCTCTCATTTCCTATTTGAATGTATAGGTAGGAAAAGGACAGAAAGAGGAGGTTTTATCCCGTTGTCCATCCTTGTCTAACATACGTGTTTTAATGGAGAAAAGAGAGAGACAAAGAAACTCTCGTTGCACTGGCGCAACCAGGATCTCTTCTATCTCTCTCATTTCCTATTTGAATGTATTGGTAGGAAAAGGACAGAAAGAGGAGGTTTTATCCCGTTGTCCATCCTTGTCTAACATACGTGTTTTAATGGAGAAAAGAGAGAGACAAAGAAACTCTCGTTGCACTGGCGCAACCAGGATCTCTTCTATCTCTCTCATTTCCTATTTGAATGTATAGGTAGGAAAAGGACAGAAAGAGGAGGTTTTATCCCGTCGTCCATCCTTGTCTAACATACGTTTCTTAATGGAGAAAAGAGAGAGATGAAGAAACTCTCGGTGCGCTACTGGCCAGAAGCACAACGATAAGTGAACCAAGGTACTAGGGCTGGTACTTGTAACAGAATTTCTAATGTTTACAACGCAGTTCTAGAAAATGTTGAGGAAATTCTGCTACTGTCACAATATTCTGATGGTAACAACAGAATTTAATGGTAAAAGCACAAGACTACGGCGTTCACATATCGTTGTGCTTCTGGTAATGTTACTAGAATTTAAGAATTCTTTTCAGAGCACTATGGTCTGAGATCGAAACAAATTTGGCCAAAAATCGGTAAAAAAAAAAAAACAAAAAAAAAAAAAAACAAAAAAAAAAAAAAAAACAAAAATCAGAGCAATCTACCTTTTAAGCCTAATTTAAAACTTCCAGCGCTATTTCTAGATGTAAATTAATACTTTTGTTACGTGTTCTCAAAGATTAAAATTGATCTTGAAAGATTCAGAATGATAAATGGTTGAGAAACTTGAGGAAGTCCCGGCGGGTACGACATCCTGTTTTTCAGGGTTTTTCCTTTTCTTTTCTTTTCTTTTCTTTTTTCACCCAAATTATAGAGAAAGCTCTCACAAACAAGACAAAAAAGACGGTGATTTTGTTGATTCTAAGCTTAGCAGAAACGATTTATAATAAAATTAATTTTTTTAACTAGAGGGCTCAAAGTATTTTCGCTCCCCTTTAACCCCTTATGGACCAAGTCCGAGTATACTCATTTTTCTCCTCCAGTCTTTTCACGTTATTGATTCAGTCTTCATTCCGAGTAAACGCAAATGTAGATAAAAACTATTACAAGATGATACGTCTTCGGGCGCCTTCAATTCGACGTCTCGGCAATTCCAACTCCACCGAGTACGAACAGTTAACTACCTTCCCTGTAGAAACGGGGGAGTGGTGTTCTCTTGTACTAACCGGGTTCTTAAAGGGTTAAAACTGTAGTTTTCCGTCAATTTTTTAAACTTGGGACAGTGATATCTAAAGTTCTATTATAGCTCGAGACTTCAGTTTTTTTTTCTTTCGAAAGAGGCAGAATTTTATGCTCTAAGTGATGAGCGAAGCACATTTAGATTAATGGAACAGTGAATTGTCCACAGAAATTCAAAGTTTAAAATCCATGTTGAAAAATGCGATCGTTATAATTCTAGAATAAATAGAAATAATACAATGGGGAATTGGTTCAAAAAAAGAAAAAATTTAAATATTTCAAAAATGGATTTTTGGATCTGGATAAAAATATCAAAGGAAAGAAGGGCTGGGGGTTTCCCCACAATTTCAAAGGGGGGTCTGATGGTCTCCCCCAGGATATTAAAGGGGGTTTTGGGGGTCTTCCCGCAGGATATGAAAGAGGGGTCTGGGGGTCTCCCCCAAATTAAATTGGACGTGAGAAAATGTTCGCGGGGTATTCCCTACAATTTTTTTTTTTTTTTTTTTTTTTTTTTTTCCCCCGTGCAGAACCCCCTTAATTTCTGATTTCCGGCCATTCTTAGACTATCTCAGTCCATGGAGCGACGATGAGCGATCCTCCGTCGGATATCAAATGACTATTCAAAAATGAAGAGCGCAGCGCCAGTGCCTTACAATACAAGCGTATATTATGCTTTTGGTTAGCATAAAATGTGAAGCGAGGAAAATCCTTGAAAATTGTACCGATGAGTGATGAAGAGAGGTGGAAGGGAGGGAAGGAAAGGGGGGGGGGGGGTTAGAACTGATCATCGGCACAGCAGAGCAGCGAGCGACACGCATGGGGCATGTATTTTATATATATGTATACATAGTGCGAGTACCACAGAGCGATGGCAATGGGTGATACAGATTACAGGTGTCAGTTGGGAGCGAGCAATAGTTCGATTTGTATACGCAGCGTCGCAGCCGTGACGTCACGAATCTACGTTTGTGTGCAATCTTAGCATAGGATTCAACTGACGTCAAGGTTAGCATAATAATGCCCATTCAGTTCAGCGGTTGCTTGCGACTTTGTATGAATCGTGCGAGGGAGACAAGGAGTGGTGCTCCATCAGCAATCTGTAGCTACAAAAGTGTAAGGAGGAGTCAGCTGTATGATGTAAAATCAATAGCACTAAAGCTTAGCGCATCGATCAGTTCCTAAAATTGACTCGAGAACTCAATATATGCGTGTAAAGTAAATTCCAAAATGCATGTTGTAAGGCAAGTCAAAATGGGAAGGTCCCATCTAATTTGTATGTTACTGTGAGCTTCCTATTAACCTAACCTTAAAAAGCAAGTTGTGACAAATGAGGCAGTTGCAAGGGTCTGAAATGTTGTGTTTTATATGAAGAAAATGGAAGTTCTTGTTGAGCTGAGAACAATGATGCCTTTGGTTTTTTCCTAATAGTTCCGGGTTTGAAGATACACATTGTGTAAAGTTGTAAAAAATCGTGTGCGTAGTGACATCATTACGCGGAATTCCCATTTAAAACAATGTATTTTGGACCAAAATCTCATCTCCGGAACAATGGAACTTAATTAGAAAACAAAGGCATATTTGTTTTCAGCTCATCAAGTACTATCGACGAATTAAAGATTGTCGCGAAATTTTCACAGATTTTCAGTTATGGATGTGAGTGTGGGACTGAACAACACAACGGCTTTCCCGCCCCGCCCCCAATGCCCTCTCACCCGCAAGGAGTGTGGAGTATGAAGAGTGGACGAACCAGAACCTCGAAGGCGAAACTTAGCTTTTAAAAATCTTGCGACCATCTTTTATTCGTCGATAGTACTTTCATTTTCTTCATAAAAAACAACATTTCAGACCCTTGCAACTGCCTCATTCACTTAAAATTGGTTTTAAACGAAAAGAGCAAGTGTTGATTAGAGTATAGTTATTTGGACACAGAAATAGACATGACTGTTTCTTTTTGAAGGATTTGTCCGACTAGTTGCATTGGAAATCTGTGTTCAGATACAGCCATTCTAAAACACTTGCACTTTCGTTTAAAACCAATGCCCACTGGATTAATTACGATGTTTGATTTAAGGTTAAGAAATATGAGGCAAACCAACCAGAATCGGATCGCCCACGCTGGCACACTGTGAGATAGGACTTATAAAACGTATAAGCTTCTCTATATTGCTATACCATGTTGATTCAGAGCTAAATCTTACTCATTACTCCCATTTTCGCAACCTTCGTAACCTATACTGATGCTTTCCAATCGACTACAACTTCCAGGAACTTATATTTACTGTATGAGTTACCGAGAAGAGGCCGGGTTGTCCGGCCGGGGTCGGGGTGGGGGGGGGCGACGACTATCCTCCGAGCAGTGATTTCAGGGTTTTCTTTGAAAACCTTTGGCTTCTGCCTCATTCCCTTAAAGTCTTGAACGTATGGATTCGTAGGCGTCGCGTCGCCTTTTCAGCCGCCTCATTGCTGTAAAAGTTGTGAGCTATGCAGAGCGGCCGCTGAAATTTCAGCCTAGTTCAAGGCAAGATATACTTTGTCCTATTGTTTTCGTTTGATGCGGTCCTCCGAGTATAATTTTCCGTGGAAAGCTTTGAATCGACCTCGAGCTGAGTCAAATTGTAATTACACGCTATAATGTTGCCTTGCCTTCATTCAGACAGCGCCCACGAATAACATCCAAGTCTCGTGTTTCGTAATTATAAATGGCTACACACGAGTACTTATCTCGATTATTCCAGTCTCTTCGTGTATAATCTTTGACCATCCGATTGAACCAGTGATACTACTTAATATAGAACCTTATTCTCGGTCAAGGTGGACAAACAGAGGGTATGGGAGCATCTCTCTCTTATAGGCGTGACGTCACGGTTCTTGACGCAAGTGAACTCTACGAGGGCAAATAGACTGATTTAGTATAGAATCGCATCGATTACCGTCCGAGGTCCTCTGGTTTCAAAAAAACTCTGCTTCAATGTATTTCTCCACTAAGCACATTTTTGAACGGAAATTTTGACTATTAAATCAAGAAATTAATGCGACCATTTTGCGATTGTGAATTAATGTTGACTATTAAATCAAGAAATTAATGCGACCTTTTTGCGATTGTGAATTGTACGTCCTCCAAAATGCTTGGTAATGCCTGGTTCCTCGACTGAAACTGCCGAAATCAACAAGATATTACAGATTAAACGATGCATTTGGAGGTTAGAATCACCCAAAACTGAGATGTTTTTGAATGCAAACTTAAACAACTGAATTGAGAAAAAAGGTTTTCTTTAAGGTGATTCTATGGCAAACTCCCGGAAATTTTAATCCGATAGATGGCGTTACTTGTCGCTGGCTCCGAAAATAGTCGTGTTTTGGCGGTTTTTGACTGTTTTCTCTAAACAGACGAATAAGAGACAACAAATTGGAGTGTCAGCACCTGCGTAATTTTTTGCTTGATTTTTTAAGTACAGGCCAAATTGGTTCAGAAATAAAGACGTAACTATGCAAAGAAAACATCAAGTATAATTTGGAGTTGTATCAGCAAAGATTACAGGTGAAAACGAAACCTATAATCTTGGCTGATACAACTCCAAATTACACTTGATTTTTTCTTTGCATGGTTACGTCTTTATTTCTGAACCACTTTGGCCTGAACTTAGCTTGAAAAATCAAGCAAAAAATTACGTAGGTGCTGACACTCCAATTTTTCGTCTCTTATTCGTCAGTTCAGAGAAAACAGCCGGAAACCGTCAAAAAACGGCTATTTTCGGAGCAAGCGACAAGTAACGCTATCGATCGGATTAAAATTTCCGGGAGTTTACCATGGAATCACCTTAATGAGAAACAACTCACATCCTGTCGAGATTCTAGCCTCATTTCAAACAACAACAGTAGTAGAGCCATTATTTTAAAAGGGGACATTTTCAACAAAAAAAAAGTATATTCTAACTGAAAAAAAAATTATTCTCTCCATTGAGTTATATCTTCAATTTTATGAAACTAAGTTGTTTCACTCAATTTTTCTTTTTTTTCACTAGTTTTTCAGCTTTTTTTTGGTGCAGTGTTTGCTCTAGTGATTTTAGAGTCAAGTTGACATTACTGTTTTGTACTAATTATTGCATCATCCAAACTTCAAACACATTGTAGGAGTGAGGTTAGATCATTAATGACATCTTCCTTTAACAGCTAAGAAAATAGGTAAGTTTTAAACTATATTTTAATAATTATTCCAACTTGCTTCTAAATGTAACGTCCGTAACAGGAAAGTAACAAAAATCAGTGTATTTTCCTTTTGAGTAGGTATATTAAATTAATTTTTGGTGAAAGAAACATTCATGATGTTTATGTCATGCCAGGTGGATCACTTTTTTCACAGATATCTTAGGGACCATTTTATAACACATTACATTTTGTAACGTCCGTAACGTTACGGACGTTACATTCATTACCTTGTACCTAATTTTATCAGTTACGGACGTTATAACCATTGTTTTACTTATTATTCCATAACTGAAATGCAACTGTGCGCCTTCAAGAAGCAAAGGTTAGGTTAGGTTAGGTTTATTACATTTATTATCACATTTTTTGTCAATAATTTTGCATTTTTACTTGCATCTCAAACAAAACATTTAGTTTGACAGGTATTTATTTTGATTTCAGATTATTATGACTGGTAGGTACTTCTGGAAGAGAAATTTTACCACCTGGGATGCTCCTCAGAAGTGTAATTTAAGTAAAAATTCAATTTCCACTTCAAGATTCTCAAATTGTGTTATTATTTTATGTTTATTTTTATACAGGGTTTATTGGGGCCGTTACTTTACGAGGGTGGATTTTAAAGTAAGTTTACCTATTTTTTTTCTCAGAAAATATCAATGCTAGAAAAAAAAAACAAAACCAATGTTGAAACGTGCGTACTTTCAGCTTTCTAACGAGCTTTAGTTTTTCAAATTTTTGCCAATGCGTTGTGGAGATATCGTGGATTTTCCCCATCCGTCTTTCCCTCAAATGTGCCCACCTTTTCACAAGCTACAGAAACAGAAGACTGCGAGTTTCGGCAGGCGATGCGCTTATCTCCGGATCAGACATTTCAATAATATCTGAGTGCATGTTGTTTACTGAATAGACTACTCTACTACTGAGAAAATGATCCAATCTGTTTCGATCTTCAAACTTTCGGTCAGTAAGGAAAGAGCAACCATCATGAATTGAAGCTGGATTAACAGCTTGCGTCAACACCTGGTTCAGGAGTATGTGGAAAGAATTTTACGTTTTTTTTTTTTTTTTTTTTTTTTTTTTTTTTTTTTTTTTTTTATGAAAAATTCAAGAATCTAGCGGGTAACTATGTCAAAAAATGAGGTGAGATGCCTCACAACAATGTTATGACTTGTTTCAATAAAATAATAGCTCTATTTTACTTTTTCAAAGTCTAAAACTCATGTTTTCTGTGAGGCTAAAAAGGTGGGCACGTTTGAAGGAGAGATGGGTGTGGAAAATCCACGATATCTCCGCAACGTGTAAGCCAAATTTGAAAAACTGGAGCTCATTAAAAAGCTGAGAGTACGTACGTTCCAACGCTGGGTTTGTTTTTTTTCTAACATTAATAGTTTCTGAGAAAAAAAATAGGTAAACTTACTTTAAAATCCACCCTCGTAATTTTAAGTTTTTGATTTTGTTTAAAATAATTTAGTTTATTGTTCCTAATAAAGTTTATTTTTTCTTCCTTATGCTGCATGTTGGTTATTTGCAACCTTTCTTGTCACTACATAATTTATTTTTGTAATTTAGATGAAAATCTGAGTTTAAGATGGAGGGCGGTAAATTTTTACATTTTTAATAAACTAATTTCAGATTTAGACTTAAATTGAAAAAAAAAAAAAAGTTTTTGGCATATTTTTACATATCTATTGAAGATAAAATAAAATCCTGGTCATTTAATAGGAATAAGCAGCTCTGAGTAAACATAAAATGGGTAAAAACATACCTACTGTCCAATCATTGTTACCTAGTAACGTCCGTAACAGATGCCGTGTAACGTCCGTAACACCAAAAAAGAGCAATAACTCAAAAAATTCATAGGAAAATTTTTTTAGACAAAAATGATTCTTAAAAATAGATGGTATGAAGAATGACTCAGTTCAAATAGAATTGGAAAAAAACTAGAATTGCTTTTAAAAAGAGCAACCGAAATTAGGTCCATGGAAACTGGGTGTCTTTTTTGTAACGTCCGTAACACTTCATTTTTTAACGTAACTGAAAAATGAACCAATATTTTGCTACGAAAATTGACAGAGAAGTAGTAACCATCTAGTTTTATAACTTCCCCTAAACAGTTCACCATAATTTTACACAGATTGTGTTTTATACCAATTAGAAGAGTGAAAATGTAACGTCCGTAACAAAAATAATGGCTCAGTAATAATGTTTACGGTCACCAGCGTACGCCACAGTGCATACTTCGTTACAGTGACTAACCACAGTGTGGTCAGTTGCTACGCACCCAAGCCGACCTCACCGCCCATAAGAATGCGTGTAAAACACTTGATTTTCAAAAAATCGTTAAAAATATAAATATCAAACCAAATTTAGAAAATAAGGTCTTTATCGAAAGCTAAAAGCGTCAAAATTATGAAACTGAGCTTCAAACTTCAACGTTAGCCCTTATTTTGCCATAATCATTGGATTAGGGGAATCCTTCGTCTCAGCCGTCGTCAGCGGTCAGTTTGCTTACATTCTCTCAACTCCTCTCCACTCATACATCCGCTCGTTCTTATTTTTTTGAAAATCAGGCATTTTCCACGCGTTCTTATTGGCGGAACAGATCGCTTGGGTGCATAAACGCCAGCCAATCAGCAACACGACCAAAATGACCACACTTTGGTTTATCTAGTCACTGTATACTTGGTATAGGAGTCGAACAACAATTTTGAATCGTTATTCCGGACAGCACCCATAAGCGCAAAAATCCGAAAACTAGAACCCAAAAGCGCAAAAACGATGTTCCAAAAGCGCAAAAAGGATCTCGAGAAATATGCCTAAAAGCGCAAATGCTAATTTAAAAAGATGTGACCCAAAACCGCAAAGATAATTAAATTTCTAATTCTTACCTAATGCACTGGCAACGCTGTATATTTGCAACCCACTTCTTTCAGATAACTTTTGAGCGTGAGTTGATTGCTTGACAGCTAAGACTGCGAAGAAAGTACGTAGTTGCTTAAATTTGCTCTCTTCCTTGGAATTTGATTTTGGCGGTTTGACCCATATATGCCCATTGGGTCGTTAACGACCCACATACAGGGTGTCCCAGACCACCCGTGTAGGTACTTTTTCTCAAAAACGGCTGGGAGTAGAGAGCTGAAACAAAAAAGTCAGATAGGGAATTGACCCCAAAGAATTCAATGAAAATATTTTCAAAGCCCCCCGAGGCCCCCCGGGGGGGTTTTGGGGGGGTTCGAAACACATTTTTCCATTTTTGGCGGGAAAAAGCCTATAAAAGGTACAAAAATAAGTTCAGATTCTGAAAGAACAACTCATTGCCGACATTTTTACTCCAGTAACTTTTTCCAGAAAACCCCAACTTTTGGGGTTATGGGCCCTTTTGGGGGGGAAATTTTCATTCGACCACTGTGACCACACTATTCAATATTTTTCAAAAAACTAAAATTCATCTGAAAGAAGAGATTAAAACCTTTCGATTGATGTGCCACATAATACCTAAAAGTGAAAAATCAAGGCCCCCACGTAGATTCCAAAATTTGGGGGTCTTTGGGGCCCCCCACGTAAAAAAAGTCAAATAGCAAGGTATGGCTTGTGATACATCGATCGAAAGCCCTCAAAGAGTAGAATAAGATGACGCAATCCAAAATTGTCTACAATCATTACTTTCAAAATGGCGGCCATTTGAAAATTATGGGTGTTCAAAGGAAAGTCCTGGGAAAAGAGTCCAAGGATGAACGATACATAGATTGAAAGGCCTTAAAAAAAGCAAACGAATGGCGCAAACCGCAAATCAATCCGCCTCTTCAATCAAAAGTTATGACCGATTGAAACTTAAAGGGCTCAATAAGGCCTATTTAAGGCTGCTTAAATTTCAATCGGTCATAACTTTTGATTGAAGGGGCGGATTGATTTGCGGTTTGCGCCATTCGTTTGCTTTTTTTAAGGCCTTTCAATCTATGTATCGTTCATCCTTGGACTCTTTTCCCAGGACTTTCCTTTGAACACCCATAATTTTCAAATGGCCGCCATTTTGAAAGTAATGATTGTAGACAATTTTGGATTGCGTCATCTTATTCTACTCTTTGAGGGCTTTCGATCGATGTATCACAAGCCATACCTTGCTATTTGACTTTTTTTACGTGGGGGGCCCCAAAGACCCCCAAATTTTGGAATCTACGTGGGGGCCTTGATTTTTCACTTTTAGGTATTATGTGGCACATCAATCGAAAGGTTTTAATCTCTTCTTTCAGATGAATTTTAGTTTTTTGAAAAATATTGAATAGTGTGGTCACAGTGGTCGAATGAAAATTTCCCCCCAAAAGGGCCCATAACCCCAAAAGTTGGGGTTTTCTGGAAAAAGTTACTGGAGTAAAAATGTCGGCAATGAGTTGTTCTTTCAGAATCTGAACTTATTTTTGTACCTTTTATAGGCTTTTTCCCGCCAAAAATGGAAAAATGTGTTTCGAACCCCCCCAAAACCCCCCCGGGGGGCCTCGGGGGGGCTTTGAAAATATTTTCATTGAATTCTTTGGGGTCAATTCCCTATCTGACTTTTTTGTTTCAGCTCTCTACTCCCAGCCGTTTTTGAGAAAAAGTACCTACACGGGTGGTCTGGGACACCCTGTATAATGGTTTTTTTTTGGACCAAATTACAGTAAATTTAGGCCAATTTTACTCAAAACTCAATGTTGTGATCTTTCAGCACCTATAATTTAGCTGGACCGGAAAATTTCACCATTTTTAAATTTAATTTTTTTTAACTCTAAGATGGTGTTTTTTGAGAAAAACACCAGAAAACACCCAACATGTTTAAATAAAGTTGGGCATACATGAGTTAAAAGCAGACTTCAGCTTGATATAAGTTTCTGCTTGCAGAACAGCGATAAAGGAGAGAATTTTTGGATGAGATGAAGCAAATTTTTTTCTAAAGTGTCCATGAAACTAAAATTCTCCACTAAAATTCTCCAATTTTGCATTCCACATTTACTCACTAGAGTTAGCATGGTTGCCAACTCAAACATTATTGTTTAATAGCATTGTGACTGAAAGTGTCCTCAGTAAAATGCACCCATTTACGCAAATTTTCCTTGCCCAGAACATACCCATATGCGCAAAAGAGTATTTTGCGCATTTGGGGATTTGCGCTTTTGGGATTTGCGCATTTGGGCATTTACCCGTTATTCCATATCTCTATAAAGCTTAGTAACCTCTGGGTTGAATTACGGGTGAATTGAAAAATGTCATTAATTTCATACGAAATGCGGCAGCACTGGGTTATATACATACAAGTATATAAGTATACATAACATAGATACACCTCTATAAGTCTATACTCCTCTGCACTCTGCAGTCAACACATCTTGCGCAACGGCAGTATATAATGGCAGCCATCAGCCATCATACACTCACGATTGTTTCAAAGATGCTTCGATGCGAGATGACAAAGCATCGGTTTTATTAATACGATCGTAGCCACTGTATACGATCGTCGATCGTCGCGCTCCTCGCTGCCTCCTATCCAAGCCCCAAGCCCCAGGCCCCATCAAGCCGATCCGAATTAGGTAGCTAAAGCTGGTATAGCTTTATCATACGATCGGAGCTTCAGTTTAACATTGTCAACGCCTTTCGCCTTGCCGTTCTTAATGACGATGAGTACACTAAAATATCACAAAATTTACTCTCAGAATCGGGCTTATTCGTGGAGAGACGCAGGTATCATGGGAGATTCCTATCTAAATTGAGACATATCTCTGTGTTTCCCTAGACACACTGACATAATAGACAGGGACCAAATAATCTTAGGTCCTGAGCGTAACTTAAGCACGGTCACAAGGCCGTGCGTAAGCTCTCTAATTGGTCGAAACCGCACGCAAGAGACACGCAATTCAATGCTCGGGACCTAACATTATTTGGTCCCAGGAATCTCCCATGATACCTGCGTTGAGCTGCCATTTCGATCTTGCCGTTAAAGCAGTTACGTGAGTTTATTATTGAATTTTAGACTTCCTTCGTGTGATTTTCGTGATTTCTGCTGGTCTTTACAATTGATTGTACTATTTATTTGCTTATAGCAAAAGTTTGCAAAAGCCCCATGGGAGGCGTCCTTAATTTTGGGGACATTTAGACCAAACGTTGGGGGAATATTCGACATTTCTGGATATATTTCCGAATTTGAGTCTAAATTACTCCGAAGCTTGCGATCTTTAACCCCCAAAATTGACAAAAAAACCAAATTTAAATAACCTTATAGATTACAACGGCTCAGTTCTTCCAAAAGTTCTTTTGCGCGCCGCGCCGGTTCGTCTTCCAAGCGACCTTTTCCAACCCTCGAAAGTTGGATTTTCAAGGAAGACTTGCCAGTAGCAGCAGGTTTACAGATGGGCGGAATCGTTGATCGTTAAAAGCCATTGATCATACATCGACATCAGAGGGGCGTAGCGTGCAATTCGACAACATTGCAGTTCGTCCATTTAAACTCAAGAAAAAGATCGAACTATTGGATGTTCGGTGAACACCTTCCGTATTCGATCCTTTACATCGGTTCAAACTGGACGCAATGCGACGTTGCCAAATTGCACGATACGCCACTGATTCGACATGCGTTGGGAGTGTTAATTCCACAGTTTGCTCGGAACTGCGCAAGTGATGCGCGTCTCCCGGCAAGGCCCCGCCAATACGAACTGTACTGACATGGTACTGAGACTGACTGAGAACTGAGAGACTCGAGCCAATCGATCCTGAGCTGAGCTGCACCTGTTTGAATCGGTCAGTGAGACACGAGTGAAGGTGAATCTAAGGACACTTGTCCACGCCCCGCGTCCCCCTCTTCACCTTTGCCCCTCGCCACTGCTCCCTTCTCATTGGAGCACGCAGAATCAGAGAGTTGTGGAAGGGGGGGGGGGAGGCAGAGAGACTCCAGCAAGAGAGCCAGTACCAGTTCCAAAGCCAGAGGTACGCTCAGCGGTGATAGGGCAACGCAGCTCGGCTCTCGCTTTTAACTGCGTCATGGCAAGGTGTACTTATTACTTATGCCCCATCCTCATGGCTAGAGATTGGCAAGAGATGTGTTGGGATGCGACGGAGATGAGACACGCCGCGTTGCGTTGGCGGTGACACGCGTGTTCCTTTTTGTTTTGTTCTCGTTCGGATGGTCTTGACTCACGCACTCCTATTTGATAACGGACCACAAATTCAGAGAGATGCCCTACTCCCTTACAATCGATCTATCTTTCTATCCCAACGAGCTATACCGATAGACAGGGGCGCCATTTTAGATTTTCCTAGAGGGGGGGCAAGACCTTCCAATTTTTTTGGGGCAGCGCATCTTTAAAAAAAAAAAAATCTCAAATGTGGGTAGCTGTTACGTGGTGCGGAACCCGATAAAAATTAAAAATAAATGGGATTTTTTATGACTCAACTTGAAATTTTGAATTTTGACGAAAAAAGAGTTTTAACCCTCTAACGGCCAGGTTACTTCAAAAGAAAGCCACTCTACCATTTAGGTAGGGAAGATAAATAATTTTTCTAACTCAGAGGAGTTGGACTTGCCTATACGATACATTGAAGGCACCCAAAGAAATCTTTTCTTGTAAGTTTTTGTGTGGTGCGAACCCGATAAAAATTCAAATAAATGGGATTTTTTATGACTGAACTTGCAATTTTGGATTTTGACGAAAAAAGGTTATTAACCCTCTAACGGTCTGCAGGTTACTTCAAAAGAAAGCCACTACCATTTATGTAGGAAAGATAGTTAACTGTTCTTACTCAGAGGAGTTGGAATTGCCTATACGATACATTGAAGGCGTCCAAAGAAATCTTATCTTGTAAGTGTTTTCTTCGATAATCGCGTTTATCCGGAATGAAGACGGAAAGAATGTGAAAAAGACTAGAGGAGAAAAACGAGTATACTCGGGCTTGGTTCATGAAGGGTTCGTAAAAATTCCCTTTATTTTGTTTTCATTGCATCGTACGCATGGCAACCACTTCCAATTCAACCAAATTTCAGCAGTAGTTCAATCGCATATCTTTTCCCCCCGGCTGGCTTATTCTTCTGCCGCTCTCTGGCTTAATTTTTCGGCCACACTGAAAATTCTCGGGGGAGGGGGGGGCACTCGTCGTGCCTCACTTCGAATCGATATTTTTGCAGGGTTTAAATTGCCAATACTCACGGTTGCCAGATCATAGGAGCCGCTGTTTTAAACCCACTCATGTTTCCACATACATCTTGAGCCAGGGTGAGTGTCACAGCCTCTAGTTAATGCCAGAGTCACGATATACTATGAGAGTTGCGCCAATGCCTTCAAAATGAAGAATAAGAAGCGGATCAATGGAGCCCCCAAGGGGCGAATTGCAAACGGCGGATGGCCATTTGCCTCTGCGCTGTTGCCGCTACTTTGCTATCTCTTACAGGTTAGGTACTGATTCTCGACAATAACGGTCGTTATTGAAAGAGATAATGTTCTCCATAATAACATTCAAGCGGAGGAAAAATTCACAATAATTACTGCGGTCATTGTAACTTCAAATGTGTACTGAAAGCGAGTTCGCGAAAAGTAAACAAACCCTCCGCCATTTGCATTTGCCTCTTAAAGCTTTCTTGACAGCCTAAATTTGAGAGTCAATCAGAAACGGATTCAGCAATGGCGTAACACTGATATTATATAGGGACTTAAGGATGAGTGTCATAGCCTCTATAGTTAGTGCTAGAGTCCCTATATGTAGAGAGTTAAGACAAGTGAAACCATGGGCGCCGCCATTGGATGCGATTTTGCACATTTGTTTACATTCTGAGGGCCGTTGTTGCGTTTTCGTCCACTGCAAAGATTACAGTGCTGCTGAGTTTCTAACGATGTAATCTTTTACTGCTTAAGTGGATCGACATCTATTTACGCTTTGAAAGATTCTTTTGGGATTTATAGACATTCTTGAGGCGTATCATGATTAAAATTAACAGATTCGTCGAAAATTAACTCTTTATCCGCACAATACCGTTGGTAAACAACTGCGATTGTAAACAAAAGTGCAAAATCGCATCCAATGGCGGCATCCGTAGAGCCTAAAACTCATCGACCAATCAGAAGTTGACTACCTTCTTGTCTTAACTCTCTACATATAGGGACTCTAGTTAGTGCAACTCAGACGGTAGTGTGGTGTGGAGTGCAATGTTGATGAGT
Organism: Trialeurodes vaporariorum; assembly: GCA_011764245.1. Taxonomy (NCBI): domain Eukaryota; kingdom Metazoa; phylum Arthropoda; class Insecta; order Hemiptera; family Aleyrodidae; genus Trialeurodes; species Trialeurodes vaporariorum. Next base: position 576,609 of record VMOF01000002.1, read on the forward strand.
GGAGCCTCAAGCAAGCATGCAAAGTTGCTTGGATATACGAAGGTGAATCTGTGAAGCTGCCAGCCGGCCGGCGCGCGGGCAGGACAGATCTAGGGTTGCAATGTTGCACAGTTGCACAGTTGCACCGATGTACCGATGCACTGATGCACCGATGCGCTGTTGCAGTTGGGGCCACTTGCAATGCTTGCTAGGAGCCCCATGCGATGCGACGTCTGCCCCGAGACACAATACTCTTCTCCTCTTTCATCGCGAAGAGGAGAGAGAACCTCCTCTAACATCAAGTCCAAGTCTTGCAAGTAGGAATGTCAAGGTTTCCTATCCTGCGCGAGTCCGCGACTCCTCTCCAGTCCTCACAGTCCTAGTCCTCCCAGCTCTTGCGAATTCGCTGCTGCCTTAATAACTCGGCTTCGTCGGTCGTCGTAACTCGTTCCGCCATCACCACCACACAGTAAGCACAAATGACCAAACTTCGCGGACAAAAATCTGCAAAATATCCTCATTAGAGTCCCTATGTATGAAAGAGTCAAGACACGTGAACAGAAGTGAAGAAGAAGAAGGTGTCTGAGGAGCCTGGAGGCGCGCCTCTTGTTTACATTTTTATCCAACGATCTTCTCGCCAAAGATTACTTATACATGTATTCGCGTGTAAGTAATCTTTGTTAGGTCAACCTAACCTCCAATACCCGTTGGCTTCACTACCTGTTTTAAAAGTAATGCGTGAATTTTATTCTGTTCTGAACACTTTTTCACCAATTTCTAATTCAAATTTCATCAGTACAAACTAAAAATGCCGAAAGTTTCTTCAAAGCTGAGCAGCAATGAAGATGGTTCCATGAAGATGTAAACAAGAGGCGCGCCTCCAGGCTTCATATACCCCTTCTTCTTCTTCACTTTTCAGCAGCCAATCAGAGATGGAACCTCGTATGGCGAGACTCTTTCATATATAGGGACTCTAATCCTCATTACTGAGCTACAGCGATAAAGAGAGAGGGGCTCTTGCCAAGGTACTCATATTTAACAGGTATGCTCGACTCGCTTCCCGCGTCATCTTCAGTGGCGCGCAGTCCAAAAAGCATTCCAAGATGGCCGACAAAAGAAGAAAACATTGTATACTCTTTCCAGAAAACATCAAGCTTTTCTGGAGAGGAAAGCCCAATGTTTTCTGGAAAGAGCATACAATGTTTTCTTCTTTTGTCGGCCATCTTGGAATGCTTTTTGAACTGCGCGCCACTGAAGATGACGCGGGAAGCGAGTTGAGCATACCTGTTAAATATAAGTACCTTGGGCTCTTGCAAACTTTTGCTATAAGCAAATAAATAGTCTAATCTGATGGACCGACCAAGTGGAAATCAGGAAAATCACACTAAGAAAGTCTAAAATTCAGTAATAAACTCACATAACTGCTTAGTGTGACTGAGTGAGCGAAAACGGCGAGCGTCCCCTCCTCCCCCTCTTCATTCAGGGATAAGGATGATTATAGATGGCATGAGGCTGGGGTGTCCTTAAAGTGTGAATGAGTGAGGAAATCACCACCAAAAGCACATTGATAATTTCTATGCATAACGAAATTATTCAAAAGAAAAGTCTACACGTGGAGATATTGTACGCGGAGGGCTACCCCCCCCCCCGACTCGACTGAAGATGGTGAAAGGGCTACGATTGTGTGCCATTGTAAACCGCAATGATCACTGGAACCATGATTCGATATATTGACCGGGAATCACGCTACATTGCAAATAGCATTGACAAATCGCAGCTTAACGACTGGCGTATTTCGTGAAAATGAGGAACTTTGCCGCCCCCCGCATCTCATAAACCGTGCGTATACTCAAGCTGAAATTTTAACACGAGTATCAGGTCACCATAGGGAGTAATTTAAGCCATATTTGGTCCAGGATTTTAAGGGCCGAAAAAGAGTCCGAATTTGGCCCTTTTTTGGCGAGGCTCTTTGATGTGAGAAAGTGTTCGCAGAGTATTCCCTGCAGTTCATTTAACATGAGAAGCGTCTGCATAGGGTGTGCTGGGACTAAATTTGACACTGTTTAAAAACCGGCAAATCTAATTGCAGACACTCGATGGTAGGTTCTCCGAATTAAAGCATTCATCAGCACGTAATAATAAAAAAACGGTAGTTTGGGGTAAGTTGAAATATGTTGTTGAATTGTGGCCACCAAATCGGTCATGTCCGACCATCGTGCGGAGTAGCCATTGCTGGAACAAGTGAACTCGCTCCAATTGACCTTGAATTCTCGCGGCTCTTCCCCTCCCCCACCTCCGTCAACCCCTCTCCGCCTCTCCTTCTACACTCACCCCCTTGCATCCATTAATTCCCACTCTCCCTCCTGCTATTCTCGTTACCCCCTTATTCCCTTACAAAATAAGAGAGTGTGTGAGTGTGTGTGTGTGGATGTGTTGAGGTAACTTATTGTCAGCTTTAGACTTACATAAACCGTGGGAACCCTTGAGAATGAGGTGGTGTAAAATTATTTGGAGTCAATCCTCAGGAAATAACATTGACTGTTATACCCGAGACAAATAGAAACTTGGCACGAGGCTTGGGCGTGGTGTCCACTTTTCCGGTAATTAGTTCAGAGGACTGGATATCATTTTTGCAAAAAGTAGACAAATTCGGACAAAAGGTTGAATGAGCTTAGGTGAATTTGTTTCTTGGAGTTAGGAGGACATAAAATACCCCTGAAAATTCCTCAAGGTTTAGAAGTGTGCTACACTCAGGACAGAGAAGGAGGGTGGATGTCCCAAAATTCGCGGTTTTTGCCTTTCTTCGCCATTTTTTCGCCAATATCTTGCGGAAGTATTGATGCTTCACCTTTGATAATACAATTTAGTTTAAAGCTCTTGAAAGTTGCTTCATGTTCTATCAAAGACCACTCGAAAAAAAGAAAGAAAGAAAGAAAGAAAGAAAGAAAAAAAAACCCGCACTCTCTAGGAATTTCTATTCAGCCATTTCTCCTCCTTCATAACAGTAATTTAAAATCATTAATGCACTGACTGCGGATGGCTGGTTTGAACACGTTACACCTTGCGTGTCCGGTATACCGAAAATGCTGACTTTGACGGAACCAAAGTTTGATGCATTTTTTCGTGTTCAATATATCGAAGTAATAAATTTGATATCCATCCGCATTTTCAAAACAATCATATAGCTCCCCTTAAAATTAACCAAATTTCAAAAACGTTGTGTGCAAAACTGTCTAGTAAAAAGCATTTATGGGGAAAATTACATTCTCAAAAATTTGACAGCAAAATAATTTTTGGAAGATTAAAATTTTTCCATTTTTCAAAACTTTTTGAACAGCTAATTTTCCGAAAAACAGTCAAAATTGTGAAAAGCTGTCTCTACCGTCCCTCAGTTTAGCCACGCTTGTTCACGCATCGTCACGCTTCCTCACGCTTAGTCACGCACTCACGCTTTGTCACGCTAAGCGTGAGTGCGTGAATAAGCTTGACAATGCGTGAATATAAGCGTGACTAAGCGAGAGAGCGTGACGAAGCGTGGCTGAGCTGAGGGACGGTAGACGGGCCGAAGGGCGATGGGCCTCCGAGACTGCGAATCACTAATTAAAGCGACTTCGTCAATGGTATTCATGTTGCGCCTTCAATTCACGGGTTATGCAAAAATCATACGATGAAGTAGGGTCAGTTATCTGGCAAAATCTGCTTCAAAGCCCCGCTTCATATGGAGTTCGGCAATTCGACGTTTGCGTTTACATACATCCTTTACGTTTCACAAGCATTAATCGAGGTAAGTTTCAGCGGTAATCAGACGTCCCGATTTCAATGAACCAATAGTTATTTGATAAACAACAATTATTATTTCATCTTGGCACGTTAGTTTTATTGAAATTGGTGAGCCTGACTATAGCTAAAATTCACCTCCATTACCTGAAAAGTAATCAAAAAAAGAGTAATTGATTACCATTTTCTCAACTCTGCTGCTTAGTAATTACTTAATTATGGAAATAAGTTATGTTGCAGAAGCCAGAGTTTGGATAAACCCTCTTTTATGGGCGGAGGCAGGGGACTAATTGCGCAAGAAGCGACATGAAATGAACGTTTCTGATCGATCGATGCCAATCAGAATCGAGTATTTTTTTTTAAGAAAGTGGGGATTTCGAATAATTAATTCCAGATGCTTTGACAGATAGATAGTTTGCCGCCCCGCTGCTGGAGTGGCAATGGCTCTTGTGCGGCTGTTTCAACGCGAACGACAGACCAGTGTTGAGGGTGATGAGGGCATAAGAATAAGAAATACGTAAGTACACAAGAAAGAACAAGTCCCATGCAGCCAGTAAGTAGTAAGTACTTGTGAATATGGAGGACTTACACGAAATAAACGAGCACACATCATTCATCAATGATTTCAAAAATTGGGCTGTAAGTAAAGTGTACACATACCTGAAACAGAAAAAATTAAACTATGATAAATACAATGACACGGCATATACATTATACTCGGGTGTGATATCGAAACGGTTAATGAAACCTCTTACCTTTTACCTCCTGTAGTTGCTGAGTAAAATAAAAAGGAAAAAGGTTTTACTTTACAAAACGTTGGATCACCGACGGCGAGGATATTGTTCTAATGGGTCTGTTGCAAACTTTTGCTACAACGATTAAGAGTGTTTAATCTAATGTAGAATCGCCTGCGAAAAGTCCATTGTTGGCATCAGAAAGTCACAAAATATAATAATAAACTCACAAGAGGCGTTTAATGAAATCCAAGATGGCAAACAAATATCGAGCAATCTGTGTATGCATGCACCGTGAACATCCAAGGATGGCCAACTTTGACAACCACACTGGAGGTAGAGTTTATGTGTTTGTTTACGTTGTGCAGTGGCGTACCGGAGGCCCCCGCAGCGCCCCCGACCTAAGGGGCCCCATGATCACATCTGATCCGAGTATTAAACAAAACATATCATTTGAAAGAATAAAGATAAAGATGGAGGAGAAAATAAATCAGTGCAATCTTAAAGTAAAAAGAGCTGAGTTTTGTGTGCTATCAAATGAATATTGAAAAGCTGTCAGCAAAAAAAAAAAAAAAAATCAGTTCTTTGCTTTCTTGGGAGAGAAACGGAATTTTAAAGCTAAAACTGCGTGAAAAACCGTCTCGAGAGCACTAAATTTTCATAAAATTTCAGGGGAGGACCCCTAAACCCCCTCTAGATGGGTGGGGGGGGGGGAGGTCTCCATAGACACTCCATTCACTGTGTAAAAATGTAGGGCTCCCGACTGAAAGTTTGCGGGGGGGCCCCTAAGTTTCCGGTACGCCACTGACGTTGTGATTGGTTGTGAGGTTGGCTATCCTTGGATGTTCGAGGTGCATGCATACAAATTGCTCGATATTTACCCGCCATCTTGGATTTCATTAAAAGCCTCTTGAGAGTTTATTATTGCATACAGGTTGCTCGATATTTTACCGCCGTCTTGGATTTCATTAAACGTCTTTCGTGAGTTTTAAACTGCATTTTGTGACTTTCTGATGCCACCAATGGACTTTTCAGCGGATTTTTCATTAGATTGAAGACTCTTAATTGTTGTAGCAAAAGTTTGCAAGAGACCCATTGTAATGTTTATCCATTTGGCAACTCTGTGGACTGTGCTTTTAACTGTACTTACTTCAGCAATTCATGCTGCAGCATGCAGTTTAGCCGCGGCATCGGCATCGGCATGGCATTAGCATTTTAGCATATGAGGCAATTGAGCCACGTTCTCTCATTTGTCACGTGGTTCGGTGGGGTCCCACGACCCACGTCCCATCCTCTTGCAGTGCGAGGAGGCCGAAGAGTGGATCATCCTTCCCCTCTTTCGGCCCGTTATGCTATATCATTCCTTCCCGTCTTCATTATTTTGAGTGACAATGAGTCAGTTCGCTCTATGAGTGACAGATAACTAGGGGTCTTGGTCTAGGGCAGAGCGCTCACTTTATTCAATCAAGTCAAAAAGCGACATGGCAGAATCGCCTAACCAATTCAATTTTTTGGACAGCAACACGTCAGCTTTTCAAAAGTTGAACAAACAGAAACACATATTAAAGCCAGTGGCGGGACTAAAAGGGTGGATTCATAGGAGGTTAATCATCCCTCCCCCTCCCACTTATAGTCCGACTGTTTTGATACAAAGATCATAGACACACCAGACATACACGTCCAGAATGTCTAACATTTGACAGAATTTACGGAGGGAACCATACATTTTTCCTCTTCTTTTTCATCGAATGTGCGAATTAGAGTCCCTGTACATACAAAGGTTGTCCCAAAAGTAGTGAGACTGATGCTGTAACTTTTGAACAAAACAAGCTATCGACCTGATCTTGGTTGCGTTTAAAAGATCAACTCATTAGCTTTTGATTGAGCCAAAAATAAGCAAAATAAATAATAAATAATAATATTTTCGATAAGCAAAATCGGTCAACAATTGACCGAGTTATGGCACTTTGAAAATAACAAAAATCTTGACCCCCTACGGTTTTTTTAATGAATTTTATTCTTACCGGAACTGCTAAGTTTAAGCTTCGTCTGCACTTCCCTCCGATTTTACTGCCAAATCCTTTTCTTTTTAAAAGTATAGACCATTGAACTGGATACATTTCCTTATTCTCTCCTGCCACTTCACTGTCATGGTTTTTTTTAAATTCGACCGTTGAAATCGTGGTGAAAAGTTTTTGAACCTAGGATTGAATCTCAGCTTTCGATTTGAATACGCGACCGCGGAATGCTTTTTTTAAGAACCGAAAATAACCAAAAGTCACAGGGCGCAAGATCTGGACTCTAGGGTGGATGACGGATGGTCTCAATTCCATTTCTGTTCATAAAGTTGGTAGTGCAAACTGAAATGTGTGGTCTGGCATTATCTTGATGCAGCGTCCAATAGGCTTTCAAATTCGGCCGTTTCCGAGAAATGTGCATCCTTAATTCCATTAGAACATCCTGTTGTCGATGCGATCAGTTGATGAGCGGTATCAGTCTGATCGCTGTGACAGCAGCGTGAATTAGATAAGATGACCACGTAAAGGTGTTGCCATCTCATGTCCTGATAAATAATGCACGGGAAAATCCCATGCTTCACTTTTCGCTACGAAAAATTATTCGTTTAAAAACCGTAGGGGGTCAACATTATTTTTATTTTCAAAGTACCATAACTCGGTCAATTGTTGACCAATTTTACTCATATAGAGCTCAATCGAAAGTTAATGAGTTGATCTTTCAAACGCAACCAAGATCAGGTAGATAGCTTGTTTTGTTCAAAAGTTACAGCATCAGTCTCACTACTTTTGGGACACCCCTTGTAGATAGTTAAGACAAGTGAAACTATGGGTCCCGCCGCCGCCATTGGATGCGATTTTGCACATTTGTTTACATTCTGAAGGCCGTTGTTGTGTTTTGGTCCGCTGCAAAGATTACAGTGCCGCAGAGTTTCTAACAGTGTATAATCTTTCACTGCTTTCGTTGATCGACATCTAGTTACGCTTTCAAAGGTTCTTTTGAGAATTTTAGACATTCTTGAGGTGCATCATGATTAAATTTAACAACTTCGGCCGCAATTAACTCTTTTATCCGAAAAATAAAGTTGTACCATTTTGTTTGTAAACAAGATTATGTAAACAAAAAATGTGCAAATCGCATCCAATGGCGGCGTCAGCAGAGCCTAAAACTCATTAACCAATCAGAGGTTGACTACCTTCTTGTCTTAACTCTCTACATATACCTATATAGGGACTCTAGTGCGAATTAGACATTATCCTCCTTCAAGAACTCTACCGCGAATTATACATTATTATTCTTCAGAACAGTAGAGGCGGTTCATGTAACATGGCAACCTTGTTTTTTGCCATTCAGAATCATGTAAAAATCAAATCAAATAAATAAATGATTAAAAAAAAAAAAAAAAAAAAAAAAAAAAAAAAAAAAAAAAAGAAGCGATTCTAGGAGAAGTAGATTGGCGCTCTAAGAATCGATTATTTTCAACAAGCTTGAATGGAGCTAATACACTGTTTCCACATTGCACTATGGTCTGAATTCGTCCAAAAGTGGCCAAAAATCAGAAGAAGAGTTTCTCATAAATTATCATTTATGAACTCTCAATACCAATATTAACTACAGAGAACCAAAGAGTAAACAAGAGTCGCAATTGAATGGAAGGCCTGCGTGGTCAACGTAGATAAGGGGTCGGAACGCGGGCTGGCCTCTGATTGGCTGCAACGCGTGGAGCTAAAATGTCTTAGGATATAGGAAAATTAACACGGGGTTTTCGTTCCGGAACGTTTATCTCGAAACCTGTGCAAAATTTCCCTTCGCAATTTATGCGAGTCGATTTAGCAGAATTTTTCGAACAAATTGATAGGTCATAAGTGCCACTTTATTGCAAATTCGAAAAGACTGCTTCAGTTGAAAAGTACTCACAATAGTGAGTTACTCAAACACTGCTCAAACACACGCCAATCATGTAATCACACTATTGTGCGTACTTTTAAACTGAAACAGTCTTTTCGAATTTGCAAAAAAGTGGCACTTATGACCTATCAATTTGTTCGGAAAATTCTGCTAAATCGACTCGCATAAATTGCGTAGAGACGATTTTGCACAGGTTTCGAGATAAACGTTCCGGAACGAAAACCCCGTGTTAATTTTCCTATATCCTAAGACATTTTAGCTCCACGCGTTGCAGCCAATCAGAGGCCAGCCCGCGTTCCGATCCCTTATCTGCGTTGACCACGCAGGACTTCCATTCAATTGCGACTCTTGTTTACTCTTTGCAGAGAACACTGTTAACAAGTAATTTTAACCTAGAAATGTCACCGGGAAGTTTTGCTTTAATCGTGAAAGGTCGAAAACGATGATGTTTGATGAACTTTTTCATTAAATTTTGGCCAATTTTTTTCAATCTGTAACCAAAGTGCATTGTACCAATGTACCAGCCGCCACTGACATGGGAGAAACAATTACTTGGGTGTACTGCCTTTAACACAACAAAGAAGTAGGAAAATGAAACTTAACAAACCAAGAAGGAAATGAAAGGTAGAAAAAAAAGATGGTTCAATAAGAGACGAGTTGAAAACACAGGAAATCGCCATAATGAAGATCCAAAGTTTTTATCCCTCGTCTGATTGTAAGAAACTCCCGACCCGACCGATAGTGGCTAATTGGAGTCTTCTGGCCTATAGCACTCAATCACCACCAAGTCTCGCTATGATGTCGAGGCGCCGAAGCTACATTATGCAACGAGCTCCCAGTTTGCCTATTTCAAGGCCACCAGTAATGACTTAGTCGCAACTCAGACCTCGCAAGTCATGAGTTGCTAGACATTTTCGGAGCTTACTTCATTTTTGAACGGCCCAACCCAGTTCTAGCTCCTAACCCCCTCCCTTTGACTACGTTTTCTTCTCCTTTCAGCTCGCGCAATGAAAGAAATCCAATTACGATCAGAAGAGCAAAAAATTAAATTAAAAAATAATTAAATTGATTAAATTATTATTATTTAATTTATTTAAATGATTAAATTTTGAATTTTTAAAAGTTTAGACTTTGCCGATCTGATAACAGCTGGTAGTTAGTAGGTTGAATTCAGGCCCGGAGCTAGCCCCCCCCCCCCCCCCCCCCCCTCACGGCACTGCTGCAGATTTTTTTTTTTTCCAATTACTTAACTTCACAGGAGAATCAATCACCTGTTAAAATTTCATTCGTTCAAACAGGAAAATTTTGTAAATGCGTACTCGTTTTAAAACGCGTGATTCTGGACTCAAATAAAAACAAGAGTTGCTTGTTGGATGTTGGCTAGAATTATTTACAAGCTCTCATTACTTTTGGGCGTAAAGAGATACGAAGAGGCAACTTTGTTGTATCATAAGTGGCGGTAGCCGCCCAGGCCAAGTCAGATTAATTAGTTACATGAAGCCTCTAGTGTGGGCAGGGGCAGTAGAGGATCCAGACATTTGGGGGGGGGCACCCATACGAATTTTTAAATTTGAAGCGTTGCAAAAGGAAATTTTGGGCTGTTTTTTGTTGACAAAATGCAACCTTTGAGGCTTTAGGCGCCGAATAAGCCTCCCAATTTTTCGGAAAATGGTTTAACGCGGGAAAATAATGGTCGTAACTCTTTAAGCTCCCCTTCTTTTCTACATAGAGGAGAGTTCAAGGAAAGGAAGAAGCCCAAAAAAAGAAAAAAAAAACAAAAAGTCATCACATTTTTCCAAGCTCCTCATCTTGTACCAGTGCCCCCCCTCCCCCCGCCTTCGAGCTAGCTACGGGCCTGCGTATCAAATAAGCGGAACAGAATATAGGTCTGTTGCAAACTTTTGCTAAAACGATTAAAAGAGTGTTTAATCTAATGTAAAATCGCCTGAAAAGTCCATTGGTGGCATCAGAAAGTCATAAAACGCAATAATAAACTCACAAGAGGCGTTTAATGAAATCCAATATGGCGGAGAAATATCGAGCAATTTGTATGCATGCACCAAGAACATCCAAGGATAGCCAACCTCACAACATCGATCACAACCAATCACAACGTAAACAAACACATGACCTCTACCTCCAGTGAGGTTGTCAAAGTTGGCCATCCTTGGATGTTCGTGGTGCATGCATACAAATGGAGCTGTTGCAAACTTTTGCTACAGGCTTATTAATAGTTAAAAATGGGGTAATACCCAGTAAAATTAACGATAAGCGCACTAAAAAATCATGAAATCCACTCCCAAACTCACAAAATGCTTTTAAACGCGAGACCGTAATGGCGGCCGGGGCCGCGGTATTCATTGAGGTTCCCTATCTTCAATCAGCACCATCTACATGAGGTGTTCTCGCAACACCACACAAGAAGAAGAAGAAGCATACGATTGCCATAAGAAAACCGCGGCCTCGGCCGCCATTACGGTCTCGCCTATAAAAGCATTTTGTGAGTTTAGGAGTGGATTTCGTGATTTTTTAGTGCGCTAATCGTTAATTTTACAGGGTATTACCTCATAATCAACTATCATTAAGCCTGTAGCAAAAGTTTGCAACAGCTCCATTGCTCGATATTTCTCCGCCATCTTGGATTTCATTAAACACCTCTGGTGAGTTTATTACTGCATTTTATGACTGTCTGATGCCACCAATGGACTTTTCAGGCGATTTTATATTAGATTAAACACTCTTAATTGTTGTAGCAAAAGTTCGCAACAGACCCACTGGGAAAGAACCAAATCTCAAATCATTAAGCATTACGTAGAAGCCGCAAATGTAATAAAACTGACCCGGATGCGGTAGCGATCATCTGTATTCGGTTCATAAGCTGATAATGGGGGGGGGGGATATTAAATAAGAAATAAAAAGAGTGGGAGCCCTTTGATTAAAACGAGGGACCCGAATTGAAAGCCGCATTAACTATACAGGTTTGAAAAAAATATTCTCTCAAGACAATGAACATAAAGTGAACAGTGAACCTAATTTCACATCAGAAACGCTAGGTGATGTGTTGTCAGTTTGTCAATCGTCTTTTTCCCGCTATTCCATTCGCGTCGGTGATTAATTCTAGGCCAGCCGCTCCCCCCATCTCCCATCACAAACTGGTTTTTCCGCTCAGGAATTGGGAGCGGCTTTACGACCTTTTTCACCCATCTTTTTTTTAAAGGGGGCGTCTGAGAGTTTTTTTTTTCTTCTTCTTCTTTTTACCTGAATAGGAAAACGAAGCAATCCCACAATTTTAATTGTTCCGACTTTTCACTAATACTGATTCTTATTAACTGATTCCCAATTTCCCTAGTATACTTGACAATTTACAACGCCACGCCACGCCACCATCCAGTAAATTGATGACGAATTTAAGTGACGCAGCGTGTAATCTGACAATGGTGGATTTTTAGTCTAATCTTGACAAGAATTTGCGGCCATTGCAGTCAGAATGGTTTCCCCATTTTCGTCATTCTTCTAGGCGTTCCAACTTCCACCGTTAATTCCTCTCGACCAGTCATTTTTTCTGCTCTTGCTTTCTCGCACAAACAATATTACAGTTACAAATCTATCAACATAACGACGCGACATGAGCAAAAGCTTCTATCAACAAGCATGGGCGGAGCTAGCAATTTGGCAACTGTGGATTCTATCCATTTGAATGCGTGAGAAACAATCGATCTTTGAGGGGGCCATGACCCAATTTCTAATCGATTGTTTCTCATTCATTCAAATGAGAATAATCCACAGTTGTCAAAGTGCTAGCTCCGCCCATGCCAACAAGATTTAAACTCTTTTAAGTGATTCGCCTCGGCGTTTGGTTCCTAATTTCGTCATCCGGTTCGACCCTTTTAGCCCTATCAGCTATAATTAACCCTCGAGTGGTCGCGTGGATAACATACGTCATCCAGCTACTTGTTTTTGCGAGTGTTTTTTGCGAATTTTGAATTTTCAAAGCAGAGATTCTCGGTAGCGGCCCTTCTTGGATGGGACAAGAGGGTTCCGAAGTTTTTTTTCTTTCTTTCTTTCAAATCCTGGAAGTTACTAAACGTAAAATCAGCTGGATTACGATTGTCATCCACACGACGCATTCAAGACGCGTTTTTTTCTAGTTTCAAAAATTCTGAAATTTGAGCTTGAATGTACATCCTACGAGAGAAACGAAAAAAAATATACTTCTTTGAATTCATCATTAAAAATGTTGAGCCTAAAATATTGATATTTTCAAAAGTGGCAAAATCTGAATTTCCCATTTTTTAATTTTTCGACATTGGCAAAAAAAATGGGTCGGAATTTTTGAAATGTCTGTCATTCAAATTACTGAGGAGGGTTTTTCATATCGATTGAGTATACATACATGCATTTTTAGGCTTAAATTGGCAGACTTGTAGCCATTTTTAAAAGTGGATGACGTATGTCATCCACGCCACGTTTCGCGTCACGAATGCGAGCGCGACCACTCGAGGGTTAAATAGCAATTCTGCCGTTTTGCGGATTTTCAGGGAATTTCCATATGGAAATGCCCTTTCATGATGATTCCATCGGCGGCCTGGTAAAAAAAAAACCTCAGAGAACCTCAAAAAATCCCGAGGGCACCCTCAGGATTTCTGAGGGCTTCTGAGGTTTTCTGAGGGCTTCTGAGGTTTTCTGAGGGCACCCACAGAATCTTTGAGGGCGCCCACAGAATCTTTGAGGGCGACCACAGAGCACCTTGAGGGCGACCACAGAGCACCTTGAGGGCGACCACAGAGCACCTTGAGGGCGACCGCAGAACGCTTGAGGGCGCCCACAGAGTATCCCGAATCTTTTGAGGGGCCCTTACAACTTTAGAAATTCTGATCAGAAATCTTCGAGGGTGAGCTTCAATCATTTTGAAGACGACCGGAACCAGTGGCGCCATTTGGGGGATGGCAGAGGAGCAATTGCCCCCCCCCCCCCCCCTAAAGGATTTTCAATGTGGCCGAAAAATCAAGTCAGAGTTTTTTTTTTTTTTGAAGATGCACGGCAAAAAAAAATAGGTCATCCAAATTTTTGAAAGCTTCCCCCCCCCCCCCCCCCCCCCAAGGAAAATCTGAAATGGCACCCCTGACTGGAATAACATTTTTACAGGACAACTAACTCGCACTCAGACTTTCGAATCTTAAATGTTTTAGAGGTTATTTTCAATATAGTAACTCGTGCATTTCGGCAACTTTTATCCCATATCATATGATTCCATGAAAAACAATTGATTGCTTACCATGTATTCAAATGGAGGTAAAACATTTTTGCCACACACGGCACAAAGCCACCACTGGTTAAGTAATTAATAATTATAATAATAATAATAATAATAATAATAATAATAATAATAATAATAATAATAATAAAAAAAAAAAAAAAAAAAAAAAAAAAAAAAAAAAAAAAAAACAATGGGTTTTTTCAATGTTTTTGCTTGAGCATGTTCTTTAGGGCCTATAGGTCAGAAAAAAACCAAAAAATAATTTTTTCATCGGCTGGATCCATTTTGGCACAAAGAGGGTTAAAAGTCCAAGATCAAACAAATTCCTGATTAAACCAATGCATTGAGCGAGAAATTCTCATATTATTAGATATACATATTTCAATTTTTTTAATCTTTTTAATTTTCTTTTCTTTTTAAATCAATTAAAACCTATAGTTGTTAAAAATCTAATAAATAATTTTTGAGGTTAATGTTATTGCACTGAACAAGTAACTATTCATATACTAAAGTCAGGGCCCTTACTCATTAGAAGGTTAAAACAATTAAATTATCTACAACAAACGAAATTTTTCTAAGTCCCATTATAAAAACCTTAGCTGCAAAAAAAATATCTAGGCCCTCAAAAAAGTCTGAGCGTAATTTGAAAATAAGGGCTCCAAGGGCATCCTCAGAAATCTTGAGGGAATGCCCTCAAAAGTTTCTGAGGGCGCCCTCAGAGAATCCTGAATGCACCCGCAATATTATTATATTGAGAAATTCTCGCCCATCTGTCATCGCGGGCAGCGTAGCCTAGTGGTAAAGTGCTGGACCATCAGTCGGGAGGTCGTGGGTTCGAACTCCACCTCGGGCAAAGTTTCTGTGTGCACTCCAACTTCTCCGGCTTGGCAAAAGGTAAAAAGTACATAACCGTCGTGATAGGAACAAGAATTTCTACAGAAAACTCGATTAGGCTTTCCTAAATTTTGTTTTTTAGTTACACAGAAATACTTGATGGCCTTTCCTCAGGACCTCAGGACCTCAGAAGTCTGAGGGTAATTGGAACATGAGGTCCTGAGGGCACTTCTGTGGGTGCCCTCAGGACCTCTTGTTCCAATTACCCTCAGACATCTCTGAGGTCCTGAGGTTTTTTTTTTTTTACTAGGGAAAAAAGATTACACCAGTCAATATGAACATTCGACTGTATTTAAAGTAAGCGGCTGGGTCTATAATCTTTTTGTTTACTGCTAAAACCTAGAGTCCCTGTATACTATGAGAGTTGCGACAATACTCTCAAAATGAAGAAGAAGAAGCGAATCAATGGAGCCCCCAAGATGCAAATTGCAAATGGCGGATGGCCATTTGCCTCTGCGCTGTTGCTACTATTTCGCTATCTCTTGTAGGTTAGGTTCAGATTCTTTACAATAACGGTCGTTATTGAAAGAGATAATGTTCTCCATAATAACATTTAAGCAGAGGAAAAATTCACAAAAATTACCGCGGTCACTGTTACTGCAAATTTGTAATGAAAGCGAGTTGGCGAAAAGTAAACAAACCATCCGCCATTTGCATTTTGCCTCTTGGAGCTTTCTTGGCAGCCTAAATCTGAGAGCCAATCAGAAATGGATTCAGCAATGGCGCAACTCTCACAGTATATAGGGACTCTACTAAAACCATCGCTGAACATGAAAATTCCCGGAAACAGAAATATAGGAGCTCCGTGAAACGGCAGCTATGTTAATTAGATGCCATGGTTTCTCGAACTGCCACTCCCCCAATGCACCTGCCGCAATTCTTTTTAGTACACGCATACATAAGAGTTCTTTCACCATTCTAAAAACGAGGTAAATGAGGTAAATGAGGTAAATGAGGTAAATGAGGTAAATGAGGTAAATGAGACGTATGGACTATGGAGTATAAGTAGTATGGGGGCTGCTCTTAACACGCGGTATACTGATTGGTCCAAACGACAAACAATGATGGAGGATAATGTAACATGAAAGACGCACGTTGCAGATAATGTGACTACATATTTTAATTTTCCCCATTTGAAATTGTAATGCATCCTTGATTAGGTTAAAGAGAGCGCGACCGATCAACGGCCGAGTTCGAGGCGACAACTCAAGTGTTGCCGCGTATATTCGTCCGGAATGACGAAAGAAAATAAACTGTAGACAGTGGCGGATCCACGGGGGGGGGCCCCCAAAAGCCTAAAATTTTGCCTTTTTTCAAAAGAAAATGGCCCGAAATTGCTTCCACCGACGCTTCAAATTTCAAAATTTCACAGGCGTCCCCCCCCCCCCAGAAAAATTTTCTGGATCCGCCACTGACTGTAGGGAATACCTTACGAACACTTTCTCACATCATATTTAATCTGGGGGAGACCCCCCTTTAATATTCTCGGGAAGACCCCCAGACCCCCCCCTTCAATATAAGGGGAGATTCCTGTCTATTATGTCACTTTCTCTACGGAAACAGAGATACGTCTCAAATTGGATAAAGGAATCTCCCATGATACCTGCGTTGAACCGATACTAAGCCCAATTCTGAGAGTGAATTTTGTGATTTTTTAGTGTACTTCTTGTAATTTTTACAGGTGTTTAAGCAAGAATCAACTCTTCAGTCCCCTATGGCAAAACATTTGCAAGAGCCCCATTCTATTCCAACGTGTCAGAGTTTCTTTTTTCAAGCCCAGTCAAATACGCATACGTAAAGTTGAATGGAATTATTATTTTTTTTTTTTTTTTTTTTTTTTTTAGCAATCATATTAATGTAAAGCGTCTATTAAAACATTTAATTCAATAAAACGCATACATCAGCACTCATTTTCTCAAGCATCCATCCTCTCATCCACAACAGTGTAATTAGATACTTAAATCCCCATCCTCTCATCCACAACAGTGTAATTAGATACTTAAATCCAGGACCGGACTGGGAAAATTTGGCCCGGGGTGCTGACACCCTAAATGGCCCGGGTACCCGAGCGGACGGTTTAAGGGTGGCACCCCTTACTGCGGGGGGTCGGGGGGTCCTCCCCCGGAAATTTTTTCGACATTTCCAACTCTCAGAACGGAATTTAGTGCATTTCACAGAAGAAGTAACTGCTTATTCTACTGTTTCTCTCATGAATAATTGGTCAAATATAACTCAATACAAATTGAAAGACAAGAGCAGCGGGGGGGGGGGGGGGGAGGGGGGGACGGACGGACACCTGTGGTGAAATGCTACACTTTTGACGTTTATTTTTGATTTGTGGTAGATTTATTCGGTTATTTGTGCTGAAGCTGGGACTGAGCCTTCATTTGAACTACATAGTATTTTATAACTAAGGAAACTATTTTTTGCGGTCAAGTTAAACGATGAGCTACTTTGCCACTTTTTTTCCTTTTTCTCTTCTTTTCTGAGCTGAAATTTGGCCCAGGGTGCGATGGCACCCCCGGCACCCCCAGCACCCCGGCCCTGCTTAAATGTGGGATACTTTAAAAATGAATTAGTATTGAAGTTTGCAAGAGCGGAGAGCCCCATTATATGATTGAATTGAACTACCGATTCTTGCTAAACTCATGCCTTGAAAAATGGTATGGGGTCATGGGGATATGCAATTATACATAGAAAAGCAGCCGAATTCACTCATTAACTTGGACAAAGCGTTGAAGAGATGATATTGTAATGCAGCTTAGAGAAAAGGTGGATTTTTTTTTAACGATATAATCATTGTTCTGGAGAGGATTTATTACTTCAATCGTTCGTGGCCAAATCGAATCTTGCAACATTTCCCTTTGCTTCGATCAATGGGTCTGTTGCAATCTTTTGCTACAGCGGTATGAGGGTTGATTCTTATGTAAGGTCACATCAAAATGTCCTTGAGAGCATCAGAAAGTTCCAAAATCCACTCACAAACTCAATAAAGCGTTTCACAAAATTACAAGATGGCGGTCGAATGAGAGGGTAATAATGGTCGAGTCCCATAATAGCAATTTTCTATGCAGAGAAAAAGGTTCGTCGCATGCGCAGAGAAAGCTGCAACTAGATGGGATTCACCCATTTGTGACCAGCTCATTGCTCAATGCTCATTCGACGCCATCGTGTAAATTGTGTAATTTTGCTAAACGCATTAGCATTTCTTAAGTTCTTGAGTGGAATTTCCAGCAGAACGATGCTTTCAACGTTACTTTCAAGAGACTTTACGGAGGAATCGACCCCCCTCCCCCGTTATAACTCTCTAACGAAATTTTGCATCAACAGACCCATTGTCGATGGAGCTGATAATTTTAAGGTGATTCTTCAGCGTTTAGTGCCGATTTCAGCCACCAGAGTGCAACCGTTCCATTAAAGTCGAATTACAGGCCGAAAGTAATTTACACTTCAGAAAACGGAAAGTCAGTTACTAGATAATCATCTGAAGAGTGTCTCTGCTAAAAATCTCGTCAATATCTTCAAAGATAAGGCTGAAAGTACCAAAAATGAAAAATCGCAAATCGATTATTGTATCGAAATGCGATAGTTCATATTTTGGTGCTTTCAGCCTTATCTTTGAGTTATTGACGAGATTTTTAGCAGAGATACTCTTTAGATGATTATCTAGTAACTGACACTCCGTTTTCTTAATAATAAATTACTGTCGGCCTGTAATTCGACTTTAATCGAACGGTAGCGCTCTGGTGGCAGAAATCGGCACTAAACGCTCAAGATTCACCTTAATCATGGTGCATTTCAAGAATGTATGTACAGCCCGAAATAATCTTTAAAAGCGGCAATTACAGGCGATCAGGAAAGGCAATATTCTTGCAATTTTCGACACGTTTTGTATTGAGTTTGATAATGGATTTTGGAACATTCTGATGGCTCTCAATACTATGCTCGAGTGATTTTATACATCTTTAATCACTTCACTTCACTTCAATCCTCCATAAGGTTGCAGCAAAAGTTTGCAATTGACCCATTCCCATATAATTCGGGTGAATGAATAATGAATGAAATAAAATATTGAATATTTGGATGAAAGAGTAAACAAGAGTCAAAATTGAATAGACGGCATGCGTAGTGCGTAGTCAACGCAGATAAGGGATCGGAAACGCGGGCTGGCCTCCGATTGGCTACGAGTATAAGCGTGGCCGTGGGTCTAAACTGTTTTTGGCCTTATGGAAATTAAACACGGGGCTTTCCTTTCGGGCCGTTTACCTCGAAACCTGTGCAAAATTGACCCGGCAATTAATACTAGTCGATTAAGCAGAATTTTCTCAACAAATTGATAGGTCATAGGTATTAATTTATTGAAAATTCGAAAAGACTGTCTCAGTTAAAAAGTACAATTAAATACTGTGTTTTCATGCTTGGCGTGTGTTTGAGTAACTCACTATTATGTGTAATTTTCCACTGAGGCAGTCTTCTTGAATTTGCAGAACTGGTACTTGTGATCTATCAATTTGTTGAGAAAATTCTTCTAAACCACTTCGTATTACTTGGGACACGTCCCGTGGCGAGGCGTGAAATTTGGCAACAATGTATTTTCTCCATTTAAATTCACCAAAAAAGTCGAACGCTTCAGTCATCGGCGATGACCAGGTATTTCAACCTTTTTAATGTGTTTAAACGGGGAAAAGGAACGTTGCCAAATCGCACGCCTCGCCAATGTTTGCACAGATTTTGAGATATAACGCTCGGAAAGAAAACGCCGTGTTAATTTCCATAAGGCCAAAAAAAGTTTGGACCCACGCATTTCCCTCCATTTCCAGCCAATCAGAACCGACTCTTATCAGCATTGGCCACGCTAGCTCCCAATGCAATTGAGGAGTTCTCTGGAAAAAACCACTTATAAAACAGTGGGTATGCTCGTTCTCAAAAATGCATAATTCAAAGTGTTATCATGCGTGTGTTTTTGGTGAGTTAAACGGGTTAATCTTTTTATCTGATGAATGGTCTCAGCTCCAATTATAGGTATAGGGCTCTTGCAAACTTTTTCTGTCAACAAATGAATAGTCCAATCTTATTTCAAAACCAGCGAAAATCACGAAAACCACACTTAGAAAGGGATAAAATGCAGTAATAAACTCACGTAACTGCTCAATGAGAAAAAAGTGGCTGTTAAAACAATAAGAATAGAACCGTAGTTGTTTTTATCCTTATTTCAATCATAAGACCTATCGTTGCAACAGTTCGGACGTTTGAATCTACTCGAATTCCGATTGTTTATATGGGACATAAAGCGCGGGAATGTACTATCGGAACATTCATTGAAACAATCGGACCTTTTTATCAATGATACAACGGCAAGTTCGTAATGGCGGTCCAATGCAGGTATCATGGGAGATGCCTGTCTATTATGCCATTTTCTCTACGGAAACACAGAGCTATGTCTCAATTTAGATAGGAATCTCCCATGATACCTGCGTCGAACTGCCATTAAGCTCGATTCTGAGAGTGAATTTCGTGATTTTTTAGTGTACTCATCGTCATTTTTACAGGTTTTCAAGCAAAAATCAACTCTTCAATCCCGTATAGCAAAAGTTTGCAAGAGCCCCATTGTCAGGAAAGATCAATCCGTTGAACTCATCAGAAACACACACAATAAAACTTGGAAACATTAATTTAACAGAAAGAGCATAGCCCCTTGTTTTATACGTGGTTTTTCAAGAGAACTCCTCAGTTGCGACTCATTGTTTACTCTTTAATTTGAATTGAAGGAATTCCAGATCGGCAACAGTGTGGCATTATGGATATTACCATCGACTTACATTCGGAAAAAGAGACAAAATCTGTTCCACTGCGTCATTCAAATTCGACCCCGAGCAGCCCTTGCCCTCCGATCACCGGCAATGCCCAGCATCCATCCACCGGTCTCGGGTCTCGGGTCACCTCTAAAAGCCCCTCAGACTCCTCGCGCTCTCTTGATACTATATATATGCAGGAGCGCCGCGCCGCGCCGCCGCCGGGCACACCGACGGACACTACCGCACTATCCGTCGCGTCGCGTCGCGTCGCCCGTGTCAATCAGAAAAGGCGCAACGCATAATCATAATACGACGAACGCGACGAAACCGAGATTGATAGTGATCCCAGGGAATTAACATACAATGACCTTGAAGTAGTTGCATTGGACTCATCCCGAAATAGTAACAAGGAAAAATCTGCGGAAGTAGGGCTGGAAAAACTGCCAAGATACCTCTGATGGCAGCTAGAGTCCCTGTAGACTGTTTTAGTAGAGCGATATATCGTATCGATTGCCGTTCGAGGGCCTCTGCTTCCAATTTTCCAAACAAACTCTGGTTCAATGTAATGTCCCCATGAGCGAACTTTTGAACGGAACTTTAGACTATTAAATCAAACAATTAATTCGACCTATTTGTGATAATTAATTCTCCGTCCTCGAAAATGCCAAATTTTGCCTGGTTCCACCACTAAAACGACTGAAATCAATAAGATATAACAGATAAAATGTTGCATTCGTAGGTTAGAATCGCCCGAAATCCCGCCAATTCCACAACAACAACAATATAGCATTAGGGTGATTCCAACCTCCAAACGCATCGCGTTTAATCTGTAATATCTTGTTGATTTCGGCAGTTTTAGCGGTGGAACCAGGCAAAATTAAGCATTTTCGAGGACGTAGAATGGGGCAGTTGCAAGGGTCCGAAATGTTGTGTTTTTTATGAAGAAAATGAAAGTACTTGATGAGCTGACAACAAAGATGCCTTCAGTTTCTAATTAAGTCCCATTTTTCCGGAGATGAGTTTTTGGCCCAAAATACATTGTTTTAAATGGGAATGCCGCGTGGTGACGTCACTACACACACAAATTTTTGTAACTTTACACGTGTGTATCTCCAAAACCAAGACACTTAGGAAAAAACCAAAGGCACCAATGTTCTCAGCTTATCAAGTACTATATCATTTTCTGTATAAAAAACACAACATTTCAGACCCTTGCAACTGCCCCATTCATAATCGCAAAAAGGTCGCATTAGTTGTTTGATTTAATAGTCTAAATTTCTGTTCAAAAATCCGCTTATGGGGAAAATGCATTGAATCAGAGTCTGTTTGGAACCAGAGATCCTCGGACGGCAATCGATACGATATATCGCTCTACTAAAACAGTCTATATACTATGAGAGTTGCGCCATTGATGAATCCATTTCCGATTGGCTCTCAGATTTAGGCTGTCAAGAAAGCTCCAAGAGGCAAATGCAAATGGCGGAGGGGTTGTTTACTTTTCGCGAACTCGCTTTCATTACACATTTGAAGTAACAGTGACCGCGGTAATTCTTGTGAATTTTTCCTGTTTGAATGTTATTCTGGAGAACATTATCTCTTTCAATAACGACCGTTATTGTCGAGAATCAGGACCTAACCTGTAAGAGATAGCGAAATAGCAGCAACAGCGCAGAGGCAAATGGCCATCCGCCATTTGCAATTTGCCTCTTAAGGGATCCATTGATCCGCTTCTTCTTCTTCTTCATTTTGAGAGACTTGGCGCAACTCTCATAGTATATAGGGACTCTAATGGCAGCGAAATGCAAAAAAAAGATGACTTACTAGTTGACACTTTTACTCAAAGGAGGGACGCACGCTTTTAAGCCATTTGTGTTTAGTACTACTGTAACGCACTACTGTACTTGACGCAGAATCCTAGTTGGATTTCGAGACTCGATACCAAGTTGGAATTACATCAAAATCTAACGAAAGGTTTCGGAGGATACTTTTTTAAGTGGAAAAGGTCGACAACCCCCCTCCCCACAAATGAAGGGGACAATTTGCACCAGACTAGAAACCCCTACATCTATTTTGTGATACATTGATCATACGAAAAAAAAAAAAAGTTTGGGTACAACCGTAGCAGCCTTTTAAAATAGCTTCGCAAAACAAAAGTTCTACAGCTCTACCGCGGAACAAGTTGTGGCTGTACCAAAGCACTACTACGGTATAGAGCAAGCAAGAAGAAGGGCTGTTACTCTACCGAAGTGGTCTGCAACCTTCTCAGGTAGAGGTACAGGGCTTTTGCTCTGCGAAGCTATTTTGAAAGGCTGCTTTGTTTGTACCTAACATAAGTTTTTTCAGTGACGGCAAGAAACTGAGAACACAGAATCTCAAAGCATTTTTGCGCAGACTTTGAATCTTCACAATTCTTGGCTTTTGAGAAGACAAAAACAAAGTTCGATTCGTCTTTTTTCGAAAAATCATAACTTCTGTTCGAGAAATCGTGGAAATAAAAACTAACCGTCAGCGATATTTGGTCCAAGGATGCGGAAATCGGCCCTACACAGGAAAAAAAGGAAAAAACACTTTGGTAGCGCTGACAAAACCTTTGTTAGAAAAATGACTCAGCAAAAGACTTTAGTTCGGCCAACCAAATTTTTTTTTTCACCCAGCAAAATCTCTTTAGTTAAGCGTAAAGAGCCTTTGGTTGGCTCAACTAAAGTGTTTTGCTGGGTCATTTTTCTACCAAAGGTTTTGTCAGCGCTACCAAAGTGTTTTTTTCTGTTTTTTTAGTGATAAACGCTGAGGGTTCATTTGAAACCTAAACTGTCGATCCAGAATGAGCAGCACAGAGGTCTGACTTCCGATTGGTTATCGCGCACATAGGACCTCAACGCTCCAACTCGGATTTGAATGATGAATCATGAGTACCTGCTCGCTCCTGGCTCTCCAAGTCTCTACCCCTCGTGATGGGCGGCTTGCATATTCGTTCATGCATTTTGTGCAATGCATAAGGTCTCTCTCTCTCTCTCTCTCTCTCTCTCTCTCTCTCTCTCTCTCTCTCTCTCTCTCTCTCTCTCTCCCTAATGGCCTGAGCTCAACTCAAGCTGAGCCGTGCAATTTGCACTCAGTGTAGAGAGTGGGAGTAGGAGAGTGTGTGTGTGTGAGACAGAGAGAGAGAGAGAGAGAGAGAGAGAGAGAGAGAGAGAGAGAGAGAGAGGAGAAGACAGAGAGAGAGAGAGAGAGAGAGAGAGAGAGAGAGAGAGAGAAAGACAGAGAGAGAGAGAGAGAGAGAGAGAGAGAGAGAGAGAGAGAGAGAGAGAGAGAGAGAGAGAGAGAGAATCATTTTGTCAGAGCTATTCAAGAGTGTATGAGTGTGTGGTATGAGGGCATGAGTGTATGACTCACATTTTCAAGGTCAAGCTTAACTGCACAAAAGAGGCAGCATCGGCGCATCGCATTGCATCGCAGCTGGCGGCGGCGGCACTCTAGGTACATGATGGAAGAAAAGAAGATCATACGGGGGGCGAGGGAGCGGGGAGCAGAGGGAGGGGGGAGGGGGTGGTGGTGGGAGGGGGGAGGGGGGAGAGGAGGTAGAGCCCGAGGAAGAGCAGAAGAGGCGTGCGGATGAGCTACGAGCTCTGTACACTGAGCGAGGCCAAACTAAACCGCGGGCATGCAGGCATCGACGCGACCGACACGAGAAGGAGAAGCGATGCGTGGAGCGAGCGTGGCCGCGCGGCGCACTGTGCGTCGAGCCAATCCACGCCAAGCCACGCCACGCCGCAGAATAAATTTCTCAAATGCTAAAAAAAAACTCCTTGCACTGGCACGAGGTGATTCCTCTCCCTGGACTCCTTACTTCCCGCGAGAGGACCCCTCACGTTTCTTATGGCAACTGGACTACTCTCAAGGCAAACCTCCAGTTTTTGTTTATTTATTGTTTTTTTTTTTTTTTTATTATTATTATTTTTGCGAGTGCAGAAATCGATGATTGATGATTCTTCGGACCAGAAGGCTGATTCTGCTCTTAGGGTCGAGACGAGATAAGCAGTCGCGAAGCGTAATATTTGGCAACATGTCATTTTGTCCATTTGAACCCATAGAAAAGGTCGAATTCGATGGTCATCGGCGATTCCTAGATAGTTCGATAAATATCATGGGTTTTAAAGAGCCAAATGCAACGTTGCCAGATTGCACGTTTCATCGCCACTGGAGACGAGATAGCGGGAATGGACCAATACCATTGGTTTAAACGGCGTCACTTGACAATGGAGCTGTTGCAAACTTTTGCTACAGGCTTATTAAAAGTTGAATATGGGGAAACCCCCGAAAAAATAATGATTAGCGCAGGAAAAAATCAAGAAATCCACTCCCAAACTCATAAACTACTTTCAAACTCGAGAGCGTAATGGCAGCGGGTCCTGGTCCGAAGAATCTACAGGAGGTGTTCTCGCAACACCACACAAGAAGAAGAAGAAACATACAATGGGTCTGTTGCAAACTTTTGCTACAGCGATATAGAGAGTTAAATCTTAAGTAAAATCGCGTGAAAAGTCCAATGGTTGCTAGTCGCTACCGTTCGATTAATGTCAAGTTATAGGCCGAGAGTAATTCATATTTAAGAACATGGAGTGTCAGTTACTATAGATAATCATCTGAAGAAAGTATCTGCATGACATCTCGACAATAACTTCAAAAATAAGGCTGCAAGTACCAAAAAATACTGCATATCGCATTTCGATACGATAAGAATCGATTTGCGATATTCCATTTATTGGTACTTTCAGTCTAATTTTTGAAGTTATTGACGAGATGTTACGAGAGTCCATAACGCTGTGTAGCAAAATTTTGCAATAGACCCTTTAAGAAGTTTTTGTGGTAAAACCTCAAAGAGCAAGTCTGAATCACGTTTTAAGCAAATTCGGACTCCAACAATGAAATCAGCGACCTAAAAAACCAGCGAGCCAGCGAGAGAGAGAGAGGGGGGGAGAGAGAGAGAGTGTGTGTGGTGTGTGTGTGTGTGTGTGTGTGTGTGTGTGTGTGTGTGTGAGAGAGAGAGAGAGAGAGAGAGAGAGAGAGAGAGAGAGAGAGAGAGAGATAGTTTTGAACGTCTTTCGCGGTGTAAACAGCAACCGAGAAAATTCGAGAGAACTATTTTAATCAACAGGTAACTTTATTTCAAAATTTTTGAAAGCTTCTCCAAAATTAACTTAGCCTATTTGATCCCATCTCCTTTAATACCTTTTTCTTCAGAATACGAGCCTATAAATTAAATTACCTGAATATCTCTTCGGTGCAATTTCATACGTCCAACCATTATTTGATATCGCCCGCATACGTTTCATAACCTTGAAATCCGCGACCAATTATTTTCCAATGCATTAGTAGATTAGGTTACGCCTTCCACGCAGCAACCAACTCAACGTGAGAAATAATCAAATCGACATAAATTTTTACTATGTCACTGTTCACATTGCTGAGCCAAAAATTGAAATGAAAATTCTATAGGTGATCTAATTAAAGCAAATAATGGGAGATACAGAGCCTGACGAAAAATTGGCTTTTTCAGATTTTAAACTGTTTTTAAATTCGTCAGCGTCAGTTGTTTTGTAAAGTTCTATTATGATTGTTCGTCTGTTTGTTTGTTGGTTGATTTGGTGCTTTTCTCCCTCAGCTAAATAGTTCGATTCAATTCCTGAGTTGGAAAATAAATGTTATTTTTATCTCCGCCGCGTCGCGTCGCAATGATAGTTTTGAATTCTCGATTCTCGGAATATTCAATCAACGAAATCAACTCTTCGAGAAGGCTTAGCACGACCCTGCGTTCTAACGTAAACAACAGAGTCCCGACCGGTCCCTACCTCGCCCATGTATAAAAATCAGCTTTCCTTAGGACCCATTTTTTTCAGGAGCTACTGCAGATATTTTGAACATATTTTTTTTTTTTTGTTATACGATTCTTCTGGTTCTTGACGAAAGAAATTTAGCGGAAATCGAGTTTTTTTTAAAAATAATTACGATTTTTTTCCCCCCTTTCCAAAAACTGGTAAGAAAAATTGGACCTAAGAGGTAAAACAACTTTCCTTCAAATCAATATAATCAAAGACGCCCGTGCTGAAGTGTGGAGCGATGAGTATATAAGCTTGAAAACAGTACAAGATCCTTTGAAATACTTTTTATTAATTAGTACCTCAGAAGAAGGGACATCTTTTCTTAAAAAGCGATTAAAGAATGCATTATTTTATCTTTTTACTTGGATAGGTACAGCATTAGTTCATTTGAAGCAAAATTTTCGAAAATTCCGAAATTTTGATCTTTCGATTGATAGTAATCAAGTGAAAATTACTTTTTGCACAAAAAATACCGAGGTCCAATTTTTACCAGTGGCGAGGCGTGAAATTTGGCAACAATGTATTTTCTCCCTTTAAATTCACCAAAAAAGTCGAACGCTTCAGTCATCGGCGATGACCAGGCATTTCGACCTTTCTAATGTATTTAAATGGGACAAAGGAATGTTGCCAAATCGCATACCTCGCCACTGATTTTTACGTTGGACTCACACGCACGGAGAAAAATTTCTGGTTGAAATTGCGGAACGTACTATTAATAATGGGGTAAAAATGAAATTCCTTTTAAAATAATAAGAATTCTTATTGATCCAACGAATTTTTCTTGTGATTCTTCTGAATCATCAGACAGTTCAATTGGGACCAATGATAATTCTCGTTGAGTCAATAAGAATTCTTATTATTTTAAAAGGAATTTCTTTTCACCCCAATTCTTTAATACGTTCCGTAATTTCAATCAAAAATTTTTCTCCGTCTGCAGGAATTTTTTGACATAAATTTCGTTTGGACGTTTTAAAAGTTTCTTTTTGACAAAATACGTAAACAGCCGATAAAAATTTGGACGAAATCACTTATAGACGTAAAACTTTGAACGAATCCTGTCCTGAAATCGATAAAATGCGAGTTTTCATATAGCAGCAAGTCTCTCGTTACCCCACTGTGCGACGAAACACGGAACGCCCCCCCTCCCCCTGCCGACGCGACATAGCGATCGGAGGAAACGTACTTACTCACGTGTTTCTTATGCAAATGAACGTGCACAGGTATTATTTTGTAGGTCGCTTAATGCAGGTGAAAAAGAGCTAAGGACTCTGCGAGGAACGGCGCTATAGAGGGAGAGGGAGAGGGAGAGGGAGAGGGAGAGGCAGGGGGCAAGGTGAGAGAGTGAGAGGAAAATACAGAAAATGTGATCAAGATGTAATTGGATTAAGATAACTAAAGGCAAAACGATACGAAAGATGATCCAATATTTAAAACGATATCGCTTGCACTCCGCAATATGTATCAACTCCCCCCTCCCCCCCTCCCCGTCGATCATTTCCAGCAAACACATAATCTCTGACTTATAATTCCGCGAACTAATTTACTAAGGGCGCAGTTCACTTGAAATCTCCTTGACGTGGCTTGGCTTGTGGAAGACTCAAAACCAGTGGCGTTGCATGCAGTTTGGCAACGTTGTATAGTGTCAATTTAAATCTATTGAAAATGTCGAATGCGAAGGTGTTCACCGAGCACCCGATAGTTCGATATTTTTCATGGGTTTAAATTGAACCAACTGCAACGTTGTCAAATTGCACGCTATGCCATGCGCCACTGACTCAAACTGAGACGAGCCTCGCGAGAAAAATTGCGGCTCAGAGACGCTCACCAAAAACCGGCGCAGAGTTGGCCAAATAGGAGTGTAATCGATTACGCTATTACTAGGTAATCGGTAATCGTCGAACCTTAGGATGGTAATTGAATGTTTTTTTCACTGATAAATAGTAAACTTTATAGTGTTTTTTCGATTACATTTGATTCTTCTGCAACTAATATGATAGGTGGCTTGTAAAAAATCAGCCCTGATTACCATAGAATCATCCTTCGAAAATACGAAGATTATGATTAATCGGCAATCGTGTGATCTATCACCACCCCCATTTGTTCAACTCTAAACCGGCGATGTGTCCGTTGCAAAATTTTTCTACAGGACTAAAAACCGAACCTAAAATAGCGTGAAAAACCACTTTGAAAGCATCAAACAGTGCCAAAATCCATTCATAAACCCACAGTGATGGCGTATTAAGAAAAATTCAAGAATTAGGTCGATAAATGAATGGGTCACCAGAGTAGGAGAGTCTCAACGGGGGGCTTTAGGGGCTTGAGCACCTCCTCCTCAAGTGGTTGAGGTGTCTCATCAGTGGCGTAGCCACGAATTTTTCTAGGGGAGGGGGGGGGGGGGGGCTTGGGGTCCGAAAATTGTCAGGGGGGGTTCAGAGATACCAATTCCGTCAAATTTGTCTGAAAACGCAAAAAATGACCTTTTTTCAGGACAAATTTTAGTGTCCAGAGGGGGGGGGGGGGTTCCGACCCCCTGGACACCCCCATCTCTCCCCTGGCTACGCCACTGTGTCTCATACTCGGAGAATTTCTTCCCGAGCGCAAATTGTCACTTTCGGCAATTTTTAAATGTCCGTTTCCGAATTCCGATTCTTATTACGACCAGTGCGAGTCTAAATAATAAAGATCGGCGTGGCGCCGAACGATTGAGGAACTCACATGGTAGACATGTCTACATTATCTGCGTTGACGAGGTGAAGAGGAGCAGGGCGCAAAAATTATCGGCGAAGATTTGACGAAGCGACGCGTTGCTGCCAAACGGCTCTGTTGCACAGTTTTGCTGCAGTGTTATATGGTGGGTCCAAACCACTCTTAAACCCAGAATCGGCGTTTTCAGGAGAGCAGGCATAAGACGGCAGTCGAATGGGGAATGGGCGAATCAGCCCAACATGCATGCACCACGATCAGTACAAAGATGGCTGACGACAGCATTCGGCAAAAAAGGGACTTACCCGGTGATTCCTTCCCAGAATTCGGGCAAATCGATACAAAACGTAATACAGGGTGTCCCAGACCACCCGTGTAGGTACTTTTTCTCAAAAACGGCTGGGAGTAGAGAGCTGAAACAAAAAATTCAGATAGGGAATTGACCCCAAAGAATTCAATGAAAATATTTTCAAAGCCCCCCGAGGCCCCCCAGGGGGGTTTTGGGGGGGTTCGAAACACATTTTTCCATTTTTGGCGGGAAAAAGCCTATAAAAGGTAGAAAAATAAGTTCAGATTCTGAAAGAGCAACTCATTGCCGACATTTTTACTCCAGTAACTTTTCCCCGAAAACCCCAATTTTTGGGGTTATGGGCCCTTTTGGGGGGAAATTTTCATTCGGCTACTGTGACCACACTATTCAATATTTTTCAAAAAACTGAAATCCATCTGAAAGAAGAGATAAAGACCTTTCGATTGATGTGCCACATAATACCTAAAAGTGAAAAATTAAGGCCCCCAGGTAGATTCCAAAATTTGGGGGTCTTTGGGCCCCCCCACGTGAAAAAAGTCAAATAGCAAGGTATGGCTTGTGATACATCGATCGAAAGCCCTCAAAAAGTAGAATAAGATGGCGCGATTCAAAATCGTCTACAATCATTACTTTCAAAATGGCGGCCATTTGAAAATTTTGGGTGTTCAAAGGAAAGTCTTGGGGAAGGAGTCCAACGATGAACGAAACATAGATTAAAAGGCCTTAAAAAAAGCAAACGAATGGCGCAAACCGCAAATCAATCCGCCGCTTCAATCAAAAGTTATGACCGATTGAAATTTAAGCAGCCTTAAATAGGCCTTATTGAGCCCTTTAAGTTTCAATCGGTCATAACTTTTGATTGAAGCGGCGGATTGATTTGCGGTTTGCGCCATTCGTTTGCTTTTTTTAAGGCCTTTTAATCTATGTTTCGTTCATCGTTGGACTCCTTCCCCAAGACTTTCCTTTGAACACCCAAAATTTTCAAATGGCCGCCATTTTGAAAGTAATGATTGTAGACGATTTTGAATCGCGCCATCTTATTCTACTTTTTGAGGGCTTTCGATCGATGTATCACAAGCCATACCTTGCTATTTGACTTTTTTCACGTGGGGGGGCCCAAAGACCCCCAAATTTTGGAATCTACCTGGGGGCCTTAATTTTTCACTTTTAGGTATTATGTGGCACATCAATCGAAAGGTCTTTATCTCTTCTTTCAGATGGATTTCAGTTTTTTGAAAAATATTGAATAGTGTGGTCACAGTAGCCGAATGAAAATTTCCCCCCAAAAGGGCCCATAACCCCAAAAATTGGGGTTTTCGGGGAAAAGTTACTGGAGTAAAAATGTCGGCAATGAGTTGCTCTTTCAGAATCTGAACTTATTTTTCTACCTTTTATAGGCTTTTTCCCGCCAAAAATGGAAAAATGTGTTTCGAACCCCCCCAAAACCCCCCTGGGGGGCCTCGGGGGGCTTTGAAAATATTTTCATTGAATTCTTTGGGGTCAATTCCCTATCTGAATTTTTTGTTTCAGCTCTCTACTCCCAGCCGTTTTTGAGAAAAAGTACCTACACGGGTGGTCTGGGACACCCTGTATATTCACATAGGCTGGGCGAGGCCAGCAATTTGGCAACTTTGGATTATTCCCATTTGAATGTATGAGAAACAATCAATTGGTAATTGGGCCATGGCCCCCTCAAGAATTGATTGTTTCGCATACATTCAAAAGGGAAAAATCCACTGTTGCCAAATTCCTGGCTCCGCCCATGTATATTTACAATAGTAATCATAAACAATATTGAGAAAGTAAAATTTACTTGAAGAAAACACATGATAATATGACACAAAATGTAGGTACTATGGAGACATTTGTTTACGATTTAACCAACAATTCTCGTCTTTTATTACGACAGGATTTCGGGTTTCGATGCCATTCGAGCGGCTCCAATTAATAGTCGTCCTTTATTTTAACAGATGTTGCATTAGGATGTCATCCGACGGATGATTGTTTATATCACGTCCATAGAAAATACGGCCAACCACGGCTCAGCACTGAATTTCGCCTAGATGTCCGCTTGGAACACTACCGCGGGGTTTTGGCAACATAACCTTTTTGCCCATGTGATGAGTCATGTGTTGCTATGAGTGAAACGGCCCCATCGCAAAAGATATGAAAACCCTTGAGGGCGATCGACTCCATTTTCCAAGCTGAATCGATAGAGGGGTGACAAGCTGGGTTTTGGCGACATCACCTTTTTGCCCATGTGATGAGTGGAAAAGTCATGTGTTGCTACAATTGAAACGGCCACATTGCAAAAGATATGAAAACCCTTGAGGGCGATCGACTCAATTTTCCAAGCGGAATCGATGGAGGGGCGACAATCTGGGTTTTGGCGACAACACCTTTTTGCCCATTTGATGAGCATGAGCCATGTGTTGCTACGATTGAAACGGCCACATTGTAAAATATATAAAAACCCTTGAGGGCGATCGATTCAATTTTCCAAGCTGAATCGATAGAGGGGTGACAAGCTGGGTTTTGGCGACATCACCTTTTTGCCCATTTGATGAGCATGAGCCATGTGTTGCTACGATTGAAACGGCCACATTGTAAAATATATAAAAACCCTTGAGGGCGATCGATTCAATTTTCCAAGCTGAATCGATAGAGGGGTGACAAGCTGGGTTTTGGCGACATCACCTTTTTGCCCATGTGATGAGCATGAGCCATGTGTTGCTACGATTGAAACGGCCACATTGTAAAATATATAAAAACCCTTGAGGGCGATCGATTCAATTTTCCAAGCTGAATCGATAGAGGGGTGAAGAGCTGGGTTTTGGCGACATCACCTTTTTGCCCATGTGATGAGCATGAGCCATGTGTTGCTACGATTGAAACGGCCACATTGTAAAATATATAAAAACCCTTGAGGGCGATCGATTCAATTTTCCAAGCTGAATCGATAGAGGGGTGACAAGCTGGGTTTTGGCGACATCACCTTTTTGCCCATTTGATGAGCATGAGCCATGTGTTGCTACGATTGAAACGGCCACATTGTAAAATATATAAAAACCCTTGAGGGCGATCGATTTAATTTTCCAAGCTGAATCGATAGAGGGGTGACAAGCTGGGTTTTGGCGACATCACCTTTTTGCCCATGTGATGAGCATGAGTCATGTGTTGCTGGGTCATAATTTCGAAACGGGCCAAATGGTGTCCCAACAAGATTACATTTTTAAAAAAGATCAAATAAGTTCGATGTTTCGATTTTTAAGTCGAAGGAACTTAGTTTTATGAGGAGCAATAGTAATAATTGCTTTTAAAGTTATTTAAATACTGATTTCAATTGTTTTATGGTTCAAAATGTCCGTCGGTTACGCGTCGCCCACACGAGTTTTTGGTATTTAACCTAAGTTTTCGACCATATGTTGAGGCTGAAATAAATTTTGAAGATGGTGGGAATGCTCAAAAAACTTCGTAGAACACGTGTAAACCATCGTTTTTCACGAAATTACTTTTCTTTGTGCCATAAATTGTGAAAAATGGTTGTCCCCCGGTTCCAAAATGTCTGTCGGTTACGCACGCATTTTACTGTTTTAAAACATCTTAAAAGTTTATTTAAAAGTGAAACTGGGTAACTTACGATTTTCTCAACCACGCTTTAACGTTCTAAACAGAAATTATCAATATCTGTGCAAATGGGTTTTATTTTGAAACATTTTTACTAACAAATCCGATCTCGTGATTTGCCTATGGTCCTAGTCAGCGGCACTTAAATATACGAAAAAAGTAGGCAATACCGTAAAGTTCCGCCTTGTAATTATTAATTCAATTCAACTACCGTAATTTGCTTTAAAAATCATCAGAGATTATTGTAACAAGTAATATTGTTTTAATTAAGTACTTTTGAAATAGTCGGTTACGTAACCGACAGCGTAACCGACAATCCACAAGTTATATACCATTAGTTCATCATGCGTTTCCGGCTGTTTCCGCGGCACATGAGAAATATCGGAAATTCAGCGGAACCCTTCGGTAAAAAGTCTTTTCAAGTAGTACTGAAAGTAAAAAATTACTCATTGGGTTTAACTTCTGACTTGAAATTTTCACGGAGCATGCACCATGCATGCTCAATTGGCCCGATTTGAAATTATGGCCCTGCTTTGAGTGAAACGGCCCCATCGCAAAAGATATGAAAATCCTTGAGGGCGATCGACTCAATTTTCCAAGCGGAATCGATGGAGGGGCGACAATCTGGGTTTTGGGGACATCACCTTTTTGCCCATTTGATGAGCATGAGCCATGTGTTGCTACAATTGAAACGGCCACATTGTAAAATATATAAAAACCCTTGAGGGCGATCGATTCAATTTTCCAAGCTGAATCGATAGAGGGGTGACAAGCTGGGTTTTGGCGACATCACCTTTTTGCCCATGTGATGAGTGGAAAAGTCATGTGTTGCTACGATTGAAACGGCCACATTGTAAAATATATAAAAACCCTTGAGGGCGATCGACTCAATTTTCCAAGCTGAATCGATAGAGGGGTGACAAGCTGGGTTTTGGCGACATCACCTTTTTGCCCATGTGATGAGCATGAGCCATGTGTTGCTACGATTGAAACGGCCACATTGTAAAATATATAAAAACCCTTGAGGGCGATCGATTCAATTTTCCAAGCTGAATCGATAGAGGGGTGACAAGCTGGGTTTTGGCGACATCACCTTTTTGCCCATGTGATGAGCATGAGCCATGTGTTGCTACGATTGAAACGGCCACATTGTAAAATATATAAAAACCCTTGAGGGCGATCGATTCAATTTTCCAAGCTGAATCGATAGAGGGGTGACAAGCTGGGTTTTGGCGACATCACCTTTTTGCCCATGTGATGAGCATGAGCCATGTGTTGCTACGATTGAAACGGCCACATTGTAAAATATATAAAAACCCTTGAGGGCGATCGATTCAATTTTCCAAGCTGAATCGATAGAGGGGTGACAAGCTGGGTTTTGGCGACATCACCTTTTTGCCCATGTGATGAGCATGAGCCATGTGTTGCTACGATTGAAACGGCCACATTGTAAAATATATAAAAACCCTTGAGGGCGATCGATTCAATTTTCCAAGCTGAATCGATAGAGGGGTGACAAGCTGGGATTTGGTGACATCACCTTTTTGCCCATGTGATGAGTCCAGTGGCGGACCCAGCCCCAGCCCTTGCGAACGCAAGGAAAAAAACTACGGTGAAAATAACCATACGGATACCTGATTTTGGCACCTGCTAGATGTTATGGTAATGTTGACCAGAAGTATACTATATTTTAACAAGGCACTAGGTGATGTTACCTGATTGCATGTCGAATTTACTATAAGTATCGGTAAATGTACCATACTTCTGTTCAAGTTTACCATAACAACTAACAGGTGCCAAAATCAGGTATCCGTATGGTTTTTTTCACTAATCTTTTTTTTCCGTGCGGGGGGGGGGAGGGCGCACTTGGGAATTCTTTCCTCTTAGTGACCCCCTTTCCTTTTTTTCGTATTGGTTTCCCCCTTCCTTTCCCCTCTTGTCCCACTTTTTGGGCCGAACGGTGGGGGGGGGGAGGCGATCGCCCCCTTCGCCACCCCCCTGCAGCCGCCAACGCTTTTCCACCTAGTGGAGCGATTATTTCGCTTAAATCGCGACGTATCGAAAAAAATAAAGAGGACCAAATTGGTTCCTAATAGTGATTCCCATCTGATTTCAGTAATTATTTTTCAAATTTGCAACCCGTAACGTAAATTTGTGCAGTTGAAGGTACAAAACTGCCTGAAAAGTACAGTCAGAATAATGGATTCTACTTTAAAATATTACCTCAAGACACCAAGTATCATGACATTTGGTTCATAATGTTGGTCGCTTTCTCCAAAAACCCCATCAATTTTTTAAAGTTTTGGGGGGTAGCTCAAAAGGGAGGCATTTTTGGACACATGTTTATAGGGGGGAAGGGGAATCTGATTTTGACTTCTACAATACGTGGTTACAAGGAAGAAATAAGTTTCTGATACACCCTGTATACGACACATTTTTATTACGAAATTTCACGATGATTCGTCATCACAGGAACCACACAATTTCTCGGCCCAACATCTCGAATAAGTGAAATAAGTAAATGAATTCCTATAAAGTAACCAAAAGTACGAATCACGTTGTTCATTTGAAATTAATTGATCACAAAGCGGTCGAGCAGGCACCTCAGGAGTCAGGAGTAACCGAGTAAGGACACTCAACCTTCCACTGATTCACTGAGCGAAGTATAAAACTTTTGTTTGACATCTAACAAGGAAATGTACAATGTAAGTACTAAGTACCACCAGTCAATTAAAGAATGGGACCCAAAATATGTGGCTCAGAATGAGCGTTGAGTCCCATTCTTCGATTGACTGGTGGTACCAGGTACAAACATGCATTTTCGATACCGGGTAAGCCGGTAAGTTTTGGTGATGGCATAAAAATTGAAACGACTTAACTACAACTGAGATTGAAGCATTTAATTGAGGTACGTGAGGCAATCGGCGAAGCAAACAATAAAAAAATCAACGTCTCCTCTCAACTCTCTCCTCCTCCTCCACCCTACTCCACTCCATCATAACTTCAATCAAGGTCGGCCATCATTCATGGTCTGCTGGTTAGCGTAACTGACCACTAACTCAGGGATACCAGGTTCGAATCCCAGCTGAGGTGCAGGATATCTCCCATCTCTCCCGTCTCCCCTTTAAAAATATATAAGTTTGAAAAAGGGAGAGGGGGAAATTATCCCCCTGTCTATCCTTCCTTGTCAAACAAACGTGTTTCAATGGGAGCAAGAGAGAGACAGAGAATTTCTCCTTACTCCACTGATTGAATGGTCTTCCGTATTAGAGTCACTATATACTATGAGAGTTGCGCCATTGCTGAATCCATTTATGATTGGCTCTCAGATTTAGGCAGTCAAGAAAGCCTCAAGAGGCAAATGCAAATGGCGGAGAGTTTGTTTACTTTTCACGCACTCGCTTTTATCACACATTTACTGTACCAGTGACCGCGCTAATTATTGTGGATTTTTCCAATGCTTAAAATTGCGGAGAACATTATCTCTTTCAATAACGACCGTTATTGGCAAGAATCAGAACCTAACCTCTATTAGAAGTGGCGAAATCGCGGCAACAGCGCAGAGGCAAACGGCCAACCGCCATTTGCATTTTGCCTCTTGGGAGCTCCATTGATCCGCTTCTTCTTCTTCTTTTTGAGAGTCTTGGCGCAACTCTCCTAGTAAATAGGGACTCTAGGTCACATAAGTTTTAACTTTCGCTATAGATACGGACTCTACACGGGGAAAAGTTCGCGACTTTCAAGGCGCGGCAACACCGCACTAATGGTGAATGGTAAATGCATGAATGCACCACTGAACGTCATGCATATTGCACAAAGCACTTTCCGCGTACATACGCATTTCTATTTAGTATTGTGTGCGCGACCAATCTCATTCCTCCCCCCTCCCCCTCCCCCCTGACGTCACGTCCCGTCCCGTACACCACTCCCGGAGCCAAGTCCCGAGTCTCGTCCCGCGGCGTTTATTTGCAGACCTGCAAAGTGGGCCCCTTTCTGGCTTCACAATTCCTCCCTCCTTGTTTCAAGAGGTTCGTCGTTTGCTTAGAGGAAATGAGATCCCCGCTTTTTCGCGAGCTTTATCGGGCAGATGTTGCGGGAACGGAGGAACGCGAGGTCTCCCCCGACTTAAAGAAATGAAATGTGGGGAGTGAAATTCTCATCAAGGGCTGGGAGGGGGGATGGTGGGGGAGGAGGAGGGGGGAGGCGTCAGGGGACTGCGATTGGTCAAAGGAGAAAGGAGGATACACATATTGTGATTTGTGATTGCACCTATTCATGGATGCGTTTCCGTCAGATATGAAAGCTTCGAGATACGACCGATACACCGGATACACGTTCTCGCAATGGGGCTCTTGCAAACTTTTGCCATAGGGGATTGAAGAGTTGATGCTTGCATAAAAACCTATAAAAATGACGATGATTACACTGAAAAATCACAAAATTCACTCTCAGCATCGGCCGTAATGGCGGAGGGACGCAGGTATCATGGGAGATTCCTATCTAAATTGAGCCTATCTCTGTGTTTCCGTAGAGAAAGTGACATAATAGACTCCCATGATACCTGCGGTGAAGCGCCTTTACAATTTTGCCTTTAGAGCAGTTTTGTGAGTTTATTACTGAATTTTTAGATTTTTTCAGTGTGAATTTCGTGACTTTCGCTGGCTTTTACCTCCAATTGGACTATTAATTTCCTTACAGCAAAAGTTTGCAAGAGCCCCATATTCGTTCACTCAAATCTGGGTCTGTGCGGTATCGGTTTTGGACTATTCACTATTGGTAGATTATGATGGGTTTTTACTACACAACTGCGATTGGACGCATTTCTTTCGACGTGATGCGTGTGACTCGAAAATCAATACCATCTTATCATACCAGAACCCGGGGGTTTGAGGTTATACCAATAGGTTGCCAACTTTTAAACAGGCTCTTGTGGGGGAAAGAGGAATTTTTGCGGTTTTTTCTAGTTTTTATTAATTTTACGGCTGTAAAAACCAGTTCTACTTGGTCAGGGCACTTCCCTGGATGTTCCACAGCGTTTCCGCGAAAAAAACCCACTTTTTTCACAAAATTACGCGAAACACCAAAGGGTCCCCCCTTTCACATCGACCCAAAGTAAGCAAGGGTCTCCCCTTTGGGATTACATATTTTGGTGTGTAATTTTGAGAAAAAAGTGGGTTTTCATGGAAATGCTCTGGAACGTCCAGGGAAGTGCCCTGACCAAGTAAAGCTAGTTTTTATAGCCAAAAAAATAATAAAAACTAGACAAAACCGTAATAATTCCCCTTTCCCCCATAAGAGCCTGTGTAAAAGTTGGCAACCTAATCACATAACCTCAAACCCCCGGGTTCTGGTATGAATCCTGAAATCACTTTGAGAGGTCAAATTGGCAAAATTTCCCGGAGAAGACCCCCGCATCCCCCAACTGAGAGGTGCTTCCCTTCGACCCCCAGTGTGGTTTCCAAACTCCCCCCCCCCCGACAATTTTTCTAGATACGCCCACGGACGGACGGCTGGATACCTTGTTCTTAACCATACGTTGCTAATCCTCGATTCTGATTAGTCGAAACTCCACCTACGTTTAAGTGCCGAGACCTGTCCGTCCCGAATATTATTTGGCCCCGCATCCAGATTCCAGGTTGGTGTCACCGACGTCCGACAGTCCTCAGACCAAGACCTGAGAATCTGGGAGGCATAGAAAAATGTTTAAATGTTTAGGGCAACGAGAACGTCGCGTCGCGGCAAATAGAAGCAATCGCCGGAGTTATTGAAAACACTCAACTGAAACGTCCAGGAGGAAAAGTGAGAATGATAAGTGGAGGGAAAATTATATTCAAAACAGACACACTCGCAAGAACTAGGGAAAAAAATTGAACAAAAAAATAAATAAAAATGAAAGTCATTCATGACAAAGCAGAGAAATGATGGAGGCTTCGAGGTGCACTCCTATATGCTGAGTTCCTTGCGATCGTTGCCAGCTTTCAGATAATATTCACCACACTATGTACTAATTAAAATAGAAAACGGGAGGCCAAAAGTCTCGTAATTGATCCAAACGCACCTGGCAAGAATGGGTAATTTACATTTATCAGCCAGAATTTCGGCGGCTGATACACACTCATTTTTCAGAGGTGTCAAGAAAAGTAGACAAGAAAGAAAATCGATTTGAGAACAGAAAAGAAAAGCGTTGCAAGGATACATTTATGTATAAGATTTCAAGGTAATTTGTAACGACCTTAAATAGAAGAACTTTGGTTCTCGGGTCCGATTACCTAATACCTAGCGCTCATCGATACAGTTGCTATCGAATCTATCAACCACACAGCGGAGCCCAAAGACTATACTCGTAACCAGATAAAGGCACATTTGGCACAATGAGGCAACATTTTGTGCGTTAAATAAACACCGGACCAGTGCAGCAGTCGCGAATCCAGCACTCGCCAACGGGGGAGCCAAATTTCCATTTTCGCCTCTAAATCACCCCCTTTTCTTCTTTTCGTTCTTACTTTCCCCCCTCCTCTCCCCTTTTCCCCCATTTTTTGAGCCGAACGGGGGGGGCGATCACCCCCTTGCCCCCCCCCACCCTGTATCCGCCAATGCACCGGACACGATACAACCAACGAGCTGTATATTTATCTACAGTGGCAATTCAGTGGGGTAACCTGCGTAACCACCATGGGGGATTTTTAGGTTAGGTTTAAGCGATTAATTTGTCCATTAATTCCCATGGATTTTGGTGCAACGAACAGTGGGTGAGCCACGTTGATACC
The DNA here is from genome assembly GCA_011764245.1 of Trialeurodes vaporariorum. Lineage (NCBI taxonomy): Eukaryota > Metazoa > Arthropoda > Insecta > Hemiptera > Aleyrodidae > Trialeurodes > Trialeurodes vaporariorum. The sequence goes on from VMOF01000002.1 coordinate 616,252, forward strand.
GTGTACGCGCCGCCGCACCAAAACACATGGGAATAAATGGAAAAATTACTCGCTTAAACCTAACCTAAAAATCCCCCATAGTGGTTACGCAGGCAGTGGCGCGGATCCATGGGGGGAACGTGCCCCTCTCAGAAGCCTTAAACTTTGCCTTCTTTCAATAGGCCGAAATTTCTTCCACCGACGCTTCAAATTTCAAAATTTCATAGGCGTGCCCGGGTACCCCCCCCCCAGAAAAATTTTCTGGATCCGCCGCTGTACGCAGGTTACCTATTAGACTGCCTCTCTAAATAAACGTAAAGCTCGTTGGATACATACCGGCAAACTGAGATGATATCAAAAGCAGTGTAAACAAGGGCATAGGCGGACCGTGACTAAAAAAAGTCGGGGGGAGGGGCTGAAAAGTGATGACTTTTCTTCTTTTTTTTTTTTACTTCTCAAATCTCAAGTGATGACATATTCCCGATTTTTAGCCCCTCGACCCAAAAAAGTGGGGGGTTTTTCGCCCCCCCCCTGCCCCTGATACGGTCCACCTATGAACAAGGGCTAGTACAGAAAAAAATTCCTGTGCGGGGGGGGGGGGATCCCACTCCAACTCGCCGTGAGGTATCCAGAAAATTGGGAATGGTTTCGAACCATTGTGCGGTGAGGGGGTGAGGGCTGAGGGGCGGGGGGGGGGGGGGATATGCGCCTAATATTGATCAATAAAAGCCTTTCTTACGTATCGAAAAATACTTGGCTCTGTTTTCGGATGAATTTTCTTAACATGCGTAAATCGCAGTTTTGAATTACTATAAACGGAGTTAAAAGAGGGTGCACTCTGCAACCCCCCCCCCCCCCCCGGTTAATTCATACAATCCATTTCTAGATAGAAAAATACCTACACCGGTGAGTGGAAGGTACAGGTCACTGTGCGGTGAGGAGGGGTGCTGGGGTGCCCCACAACAGGCTACAATCATGCAGAGGCTATGCTATTGTTAAGAGTCCTATCCCAAAGTGTGATTGCATAGACGATATGATTCTGGTTTGTACGCCTTATTTTTCTTAGCCTTAAATCAAAAATTGTACTTAATGTAGTTTAGAAATTGGACGGTTTTAAATGAAAGCCCAAGTGTTTTAGCGTGGAGACCCTGACACAGAATTCTACTCCAACTGTCCATGTGAGAAAATTTTGCTTGTTTCTGTCATGTCATTAAAATTGTTTTGTGCAAATCCTTCTAAAAGTAACGGTTACATCGATTCCAGTGTCCAGATAGCCGGTCTAAAACTTTCATTAAGAAACAATTTTAAATTGTTTTGACCCATTTTTTTTTTTAAACTTAGAAGTTTGTAAGTGAAAATCAGGCAAACAAACCGAGCCAGCGTGAAAATGTCAATAAGAGATGTCCATTATGGCTGCTTCCAAGATGTCTTAAAAGCACGTTCCAGAAATACCTTCCATTTTTATTGCTTGTTGGTGAACCTCGTTGGTACGCATTTAAGTTGAAGAGATCGTAGAGGTATTCCGAGTGTTACTTTCATAAAAATGTGATCTTTCCTGAAATTTTGACTTGTGAAATGTGTTGAAGGGGGGGGGGGGGGGGGTTGATACTTATGGGGTTGGTTTGCGATTGACACGCTGAGTTGATAAAGGTATCACAAATGTTGGATTTTGATATTTTCAAAATTTTGACTTAGGGCCTAGGGGAGGGAGGGAGGGAGGGAGGGTGTGTGAAGCCCATGTTTTATATAGAAGTTAAACGGTTGATTTACGATTGACGCGCTGAGTTCAGAGAGGTGTAAAGTAAGTGTTGATTTTAACATTTTGATATTGCCTGTGATATTGTCTATTATCAGTGGGATGGTGGGTGGAGACTAGAGGTCCATCAATTATTGGGATATTGAAGCCGTTGGTTTGCATTTGAGGCACTGAGTTCATATAGGTATCTTAAGTGTTGGCTGTACAACTTTAACATGAATTACCATGATATTGACTTTCTAACAGTTGTCACGGGGGAAGACCCATAAACAATTTTGATACTCAAGCGGTTGGTTTATGATTGAGACATTGAGATCATTTTCTCTCACTCTCACCACCTTACCCAACTGCTATACACTATTTCAATCTACTTTCCCCAAGACATCACTATTTAGCTACTTGGACAGATTCCATGTTGGTTCCAAAGGTAACGCCAAAGGTAATAATTGGTAAAATTTCTCTTTGTAATAGTACTTTTTTCAGAGCTCTGAACGCCTAACTCTAAGAATGGAGATTGCTCCAGCCTTCAACAACACTACAAAGAATGCCACCAGCTCGCTACAGAGAGACTAACAAATATTACGAGCCACACCATCAGTATCACTGGCACTCCCTTCGAAAAGAAAACAAGACGCCTAAGCAGCAACAAAAAGACGCTCAAGGCTCCAGGAATGTCTTACTTGAAGGTAATTCAAAATTCAAATGAACAATACTGACTAGGATTCTCTGCTGTAAAACAATTGATTCCGTTGAATACCATTTGTAAATATGAGAGCTAACAACGTTAAGTAAAAATTTTGGGCAAGCTAAGATTGAACTTTCAATTTTGAGGTTATTGTTTTGTTTAGGACTAAAGACGAAGAATAATTACTTTGAGACATCAGAATGAACAAATCCACTGCTGACAAGACAAAATGCAGACATTACGCATGAAGGGAGGAAATAGTGCAGGGATTATGAAAGGTTGAAGGAGGGGAAAACCAATGCATCTTACTGCGAAATAAAAAAAAGTTCACTTTTGAGAGTGAGAGTGAAATGTTGGGTTAGGATCATCTAGTGCCTAATAGAAACAGAGGCACATCTCAAAGTTTCATAATTCACGCTGTTAAAAATAGTGAGATAAAAAAAAAAGAAGAAAAAAGTTATACGAGGGAATACAAGCTGAACGCTCTATAAAGATAAGTTTACCTGATATCTATTTCGTTTCAGAAGCGTTCACCCAGATTCACATCAAAACTGTGTCATAAGGTCGGAAATGAAACCGAAGTTACAAAAATGAAAATTCACCACGGCGAAGCAAAATGGGTAAAAGACCACTAGTTAAAATGACTAAAAGAATGTAAACTCGATCGACTGCTTAGGGTACTAGATACAAAACACGGGAATGAAACTTTCAGTTAATCGGCTGAGATTGAAAGTTTCAATACATACTGTTGATAAACACATAAAGACTTGACACAAATGGCGGTCAGCGTATTTAAAGAATCACGAATATTATCACACTAACGAAAGCGATAAGGTATACAAGATCCACACGAATTTTCAACAAAACGCTCAGAGAAAAAGCTCAAATAATCCAACTGAACTTGCATCTCACATCTTCGCACGGTTTGCCAAAATTCCTGTAGAAAAAAACGAAAACACAAAAACAACTGTAAACAGATTGGCGAAACACAACAAGAAGAACTTTCTCTTCGTTAGAGGGCAGCACTAGCTAGAAAACGATAGAAAATTTTGTATACAGGGTGTGTCAGAAGAATTGTCTCCTCATCTACTGCAGTTCTCGGAGTTCTCCTACTTCCATCCTTCCTTACATCCTGACCCAGCTAACCCAGCTTACATGAACGTAGCTAGAAATTTTTTTCAGGATGGGACCAAGTTTGGCAAGGGCGTGCCGTGGTTTCCAGAAGGGGGGGGGGATACAATCCTGCCGCCCTCCGCGAACAAAATTATAAATTTGATTACCCTTTTTTTTTTTTTTATTGGTCGTTCACCCTGATATTGCCGCCCTCCGGTGGGTGCCGCCCGCGGAGAGGGTACCCACATGCATCCCCCCCCCGGCACGCCCCTGAAGTTTGGAAACCCCACTGGCCGGTCGGGGGGGGGCACTTGGGGTTCACCCGGAAAATTGTGTTAATATTGACAGGATCGGCAATCTCCACTTCGCAAAGCATAATTATACGTTCCTTCGCAATAAATACGAAAAAAAAACAAAAACAAAATAACGATATCATTAGAAAAAAAAAAAAAACCTATCTAAATAATTCATATTCAAATAATATTACATCGTAGAGAATATAAAATTATGTCTTAATTTTTTTTGTTCGTTTGTTCGTTTTACATTTCTCATTAATTTTTTATTTTTCTACTTTTTAAATATTTGCTGATTTTTTTTAGTAAATTTTAATTTACGTATTTGTATAGCTGCTTTTGTTTCCCCCCTCTCCCCCCCGCATGGACTCTATAAAGTACGTACTGTATACAGGGTGTTTTTTTTATCTCCCCCCCCCTGGTTTTTTTTCTTGCTAATTGAGATAAAATGTTGCGGTTTGGACTATTCTTCATCATTTTGGCTGAATTGTCTTTTTTTGGGGTCGAAACCCCCCCCCCCCCAGCTCCCCTAGGGGGGCCCCCAGGGGGGCTATCTCAAAAATTTCAAAGGCAACCCCTATCTTGTGATACATCGTTCGAAAGGGCATACAATTCTAAGACTTTTGGCGCAAACTGGAAGTTGATACCGTTTTTCGTTTTCGATATATCGAATTTCAAAGTTCGATTTGGACCCATTTTCAAAAAATCATTACTCCACTTTGGAATGTCGGAATTAAATAAACTATGGGTCCAAAATACTCTAAAAAGCAAGTGCTTTTCAGATAACGAAATGGTTTTGACAAAAAATTAGTCCAAATTTGATTTTAGAGCCCCAAATTTTTTTTAAAAATTTTGCCCCTAAAAGGGGCTATCTTGATAATTCCCTTCCACGACCCTTATTGAATGATACGTCGATCAAAAAAGCATAAAAAACTGAACATTTTGGCGCAATCCGGATATCGATATCGTTTTTCGTATTCGAGATATCGAATATTATAAATTCAATTTTCGCCTATCTTCAAAATTCGATATCTCGAATACGAAAAACGATATCGATATCCAGATTGCGCCAAAATGTTCAGTTTTTTATGCTTTTTTGATCGACGTATCATTCAATAAGGGTCGTGGAAGGGAATTTTCAAGATAGCCCCTTTTAGGGGCAAAATTTTTAAAAAAAATTTGGGGCTCTAAAATCAAATTTGGACTAATTTTATGTCAAAACCATTTCGTTATCTGAAAAGTACTTGCTTTTTAGAATATTTTGGACCCATAGTTTTTTTAATTCCGACTTTCCAAAGTGGAGTAATGATTGTTTGAAAATGGGTCCAAATCGAACTTTGAAATTCGATATATCGAAAACGAAAAACGGTATCAACTTCCAGTTTGCGCCAAAAGTCTTAGAATTGTATGCCCTTTCGAACGATGTATCACAAGATAGGGGTTGCCATTTGAAATTTTTGAGATAGCCCCCCTGGGGGCCCCCCTAGGGGAGCTGGGGGGTTTCGACCCCAAAAAAAGAAAATTCAGCCAAAATGATGAAGAATAGTCCAAACCGCAACATTTTATCTCAATTAGCAAGAAAAAAAACCAGGGGGGGGGAGATAAAAAAAAACACCCTGTATAGACTTTATATGTATTATGTTTTTTTTTTTTCTTTTTCAAAACCGGATTCTTTGGGGATGGCCAGACCCCCCCCCCCCCCCCCCCCAATTAAAGCAACGCCCATGCGAACGAGGTAAACAACACTAAGCAAAATACATACATTATATCGGTAAAATGAAACTTTGAAGCATAGGAATAGGAAGTGCTTTTTCGCGTTTTATTAATAGCAAATTCGCTGATCATATTTGCCAAAATTTCCCCAAGTTCTCGAATTTTCGATAAAGAGGAGGGCAAGACTTAGCTTAAAGTCCAATTTCTCAGCTTTCGCTGCGATCACGGGGACAAGCGTAAGAACGAGGTGGCGAACTCGGGTAATGAGAACGTTCATAATAGATTACCTGTACCCTAGGCTGGGCATGGCATGGCCTCACGTCTCGTCTCACCTGCTGGTGCAAGACACCCACTCGTAAAAGCGCCTGGAATAAATGAAGTTACTTATAGCGAGATAACTGTTCCTACATGACGACACTGTTATTGAATAAACCGTAAATTGAAGGCGCGAGAGATTAGAATCATCGTCTCGCCTTGGACGTAATAGCCGGAGCCCCCCCCCCCCTCCCCCGTGCAGTTTCAATCTTCTTGGCCCATGCCCTCCATATCGGGACCCCAAAACCTCTAATTATGGATTCCAATTGAAAGTGATCAAGAATATCAGTTTTAAGATGCTTCTTTAGGGGCCCCATTGAATCAATATAAGAGCTGTCACGGGAGCTTCCATAAAATAATTGGTTAATGGTTCAGGGCCCTCTTCAGAGCCCTAAAACCTCAATCGTTCACCTTTCGAGGTCTTCAGACACAATCTATATCTAAAAACACCATAAGAACATCACTAGAGAGTTGGTTGAGGTGTGAAATCAATTTGTGAATTTGTGACATTCATTGGGGCCCCTAACTAAGAAACTCAAAGGCCTTGCATTCCCCAGAGTATCGGTTCCTTTACACCCTCTGTGACCCAAATTGTGCACAAAAACAGTCGCTGTACTTCTTCAAAGATGTAGTGCCATGGTCGAATCCAGCCGCCTGGACTTGGGATTTTTGCCCCCTCCCCCCCGCCCCCTGTGACCCATCTTTTCTTCTTAATCTCTCTGTTTCACTTTTCTATCCCCTTCTTATGGTCGGACCGAGGGGGTGGGGGGACGCCTCTTCTATCCGTAAATGCACAGTGAGGTCAACTTAAGGGCTACATGCATTAGAGCATTTCTTAGGGGCACTTCAGGGGTAAGAGGCCCACTGGAATGTCAATCAGGAGGCTCCTAAGGGGCCCTCAAACATCATTTGGGTCCTATCTGATGATTTAAGGGTCGTGATCACCAATCAGACCATCTGGACCGAGGCCAGTCTACCAAGGGCCAGCCGGGGGGGGGGGGGGGGAGAAAGACTAGGCAACCGCCTGAGGACGCAATTCGTATTCTAAGGCGTGTCCCCCCACCATTGGGTCATACGTTGTTAGGGGCGCTGTCCAGAAATTTGCCTGGGGAAAAATGTTGGTCCGAAATGGTCAAACTACATTGGTGGATGGTGAGGATTCGAGCATGCTAGTAGATAGTTTACAGCTTCACCATGCATCTAGGAGGAGTGGTATTTCGGACCAACATTTTTCGGCCCCTTAGGGCGCCAGGTAGGCTCAAGCCGGCCCCAAGTCCTCCATTGAATTTTTAGTTCAGGGGGACATAATAAGCAAAAAAAAGGAGGAAACCCAACTCCCAAATTGTTTAAAATGATAGTATTTAATTTCTCTCCTTAACCTGTTTCAAGCTAAGGCAGCAAGGGAGTAAAAATCCGATACAGCTGATGGACTTTTCCACATAAAAATTAGAAGAGACCGATTCTGCTCTTTTGAAGAGCACGAGACGAGAAAGCGGGAGTTGATTGATCCCATTGATTTAATCAGCGTCACTTGACTGCAAAAACAAGACTTGTCACAGTGGTCATGTGATGTCAGTTTAACCAATGGGATTTATTGATTCCCACTATCTCGTCTTGCGTCGTTGAAAAGAGTAGAACCGGCCTGCTGGTAGTCCATATTCCATCAAATTAGTAATCGTAACCCTTTAAACCCGGACCTATTATGAACTCTTCTCATAATTTTTTTATTAATCTCAGTAAATAGAATGAACTTTTCTCGTTTAGTTTGATGTGCACAGTGATTTTTTTAAAAATTCATTTAAAACCATGTTAATTTGGTGGTACAAATTTGTACCACCAGTAGACAAAGGGTTAAAGGATAAAATAATATTACAGGTAACAATTTTGAATGTTAAAGGTACTTTATTAAAGGCATAAGAAGAATAACAGAGACTTAACAAACGAAAGAAAGCATTGCTTTTGGTCCATTTCTGGTCACTAAAGCATGTTAGAGCTCATTTCAAGCACTTGCCTCATGACCTTGGATAACAGCCAAGCAGAGGAAAGCAAACTTATAAATGCGAAAAAGTGTAAAATAAATATTAAACAAAATCTTTCAAAAACATATAAACAACAAAAATAAAGTCTTCACTTAATTTTCCCTTTTAGCAGAGGTATAACTGTATAAGGCAGTGGATACTGGATAGGCTTGTCTGCTTAGCTGGCTATCCAGGGCATTCCTTTTCTCGGAAGACAACTTTTCCTTGCTTTCTTTCTCTCTCTTCAGAGAAACAAACTCTTGCATCTTAATCAAATTACTGAGATATATTCCTGCTTACTTGTGCAACAAGCTATATATTTATTGGGAGTGACAGTCCAGTGGGAAGTCTGCATAATTGCTAAAGACGATTTTTAAGATTAGGATTCAGATGTAATTTTTCCTGTCTAATACTACTCTCATGGATTTTCGTGTCAATAAGCGACGATGAGGCAGTGTTGCCACACATACCGGCTTCAGACCATACATTTCCCATAGGAGTCAAAGTATAATATGCAATATGCAACTTTTCACCTGAAATCTGGAAACACTTGCGATGCGAGGCAACAACAATGATGCTTGACGACACTAAAACACATGGGACGAGGTAGGGAAAAGAAAACTACACATCAACTCAAACCTAAAAATCCTCCTTGCCTGTTTTGCACCTTACCCAAAATTCAAAATAAACTGCTGCTCTGATTAACAGAATAACTCATTGCCCTTATGACACAGATTTTTGCAGCCACAACTTTGTTATTCCATCAAAGAACTTTATCACTATCACAACTTAATAACGACGAAAGTATGCAAATTGATTTGAGATTAGGCCAGGGTCGCAAACCAAAATTGGCTTCCAACTAATCATCACTTGTGAATTATAACTTGAACTAAAACCATAATCCAGCAATAGCCACAAACTGATTGTCAATAGTAAACTGAAATGAAACACCACCAAACTGATGTTCTGACCAGTTCAATTTCCTTGCAGTTTACTCAAAACTAAAGATATAATGATTTTCCCTAAGTCCGCAGACAATATGCCAGACTGATATGGAATATATGATTAGCAAGTAAGACAAATCGAGTGCTGTTTCCGTCTGAAATTGGCGACAGTTGCCTTACCTGCTCCTGCAACTCAAGTATTGATCCGACACCTCTTTTCACAACTGGCAATTATTTCATTTCCTCAGTAAACACGGATATATAAAAAATTGACTTGAAGCAGTTTTAATCATTTGAACGAATAGAAATTATCTTAAAGGTAAAGAAAGGATACTAACTTGAATTCTGCCAGAAAATGTAATGGCTCTTTCAGTTGCCCACAGTCTTGTTTAAACTAAATTTTCTTTTATAAACATGTTTTAAAATTTTAAAATTCAGTTGAGACTTTAACCGTATTTGAACTGGTTCATCACACTTGAACGAAACCGGAAGCAAAATGCAAAACACGAAGTCGAACCAAACCGGAATTGAACCAAAATAGCAGATGGTGCAGTAAACCAGTTCAGATTTAGTTCATAGAATAATATTGGTATACAACCCTGGATTGGGTAGAAAAAAGCAAAGACTTTTAATACTGTTTAGACTGGACATAACGCCAATATTGGGGCGGGAAAACTGGTAAAAACTCTTATTTTTACTCCTGGCTATGCTGCACCCTGATTCACAGTATGTGCCAAGATTTCTGGAAATACATTGAACATTACTTTCTTTTAAAAATGAATTAAAAATGTACTAAAAAAAAAAAAAAAATTCTACAAAACTCGGTACCGTTTGAAAGCTCATGATGTGCAAAGTACAGCATCCCGTAGGAATGAGGAAAATTGACCCAACTTTGAACCTCTGTAGAATGTTTACGATTGAAAAATTAGTACAAACACTGGCTCAAACCGCAATCTCCATATCATAAGCTTTCAAGTGGTACCAAGTTTTATGAAAAATATTTTTGCTAGTATTTTAAATTAATTTTTAAAAAAAGTAATTTTCCCATTGACTTCAATGTTTTGACGAAAATCTTAGCACATACTGTGATCGCGGTTGCTTAACAATCGACTTCAGCAAGCAGGCGATATGTCCGGTGTAGATAGTGTTAGAAATCTTTGGAAAAAAGGAACAATCAGATGGTATAACGCTAGAGAGGAAACTGAAAAATATTCTAACTAACACAAAAGAATGATAAATGCAGAGCGAGCTTTTGCAGATGAGAGCACTTAAAGCTACAAAGAATTCTTGAGAACAGAGCTTTGTACTCCAAAAATAAATTCCAATTTAATGGAACATTTTGCAAAATTTGTACGGCAATTCAAAAAATCAATTCTGAGGTATAAACAAAAAAATCTTCATTGTTAATGTTAGAAATTTTGTCTACCTACAGCAACTAGCACATGTAAAGTCTTACTATCACGTTCTGAACGCAACACATTTTGAAATTTGTCAAAACCATCACATTTATTGCTGGCACAACAAAGCCCGTGATAATACGATAAGCGCACATTACACTGCAAAATTTGTTGCTGGAGCAGAATCATTTCAAGTATCAGGTACTGACAAGTAGCGATGCTTGCTTCTGAACTGCATCAAAACGCGTTGGTTAGCACGGAAATTTGACTCGTTGCTAATCAACCGCTCACCGACACGTTTTGATGCAGTTTGGAAGTAGGCACCGCTACTTGTCAGAACTCGATAGGTACTCAAAATGATTCTGCTCTAGCCCAGCGATGATTGCCACAGTCTAACATCAATCTAAAGAGCGACTACTTTATGGCAAATGCAAGACAATAACAAGATTGTTCATAAGTTATCTGCTTAATCCTCGAGCAGACGCTTCATCCAGCGATATATTACATGCGTGCTCCGGGCACAAAAAATTTCAGAAGGGTCCAGTTTTTTCAGTAGCTGCTCAAAATGAGGCAAAAGACATGTTCATTTGAATTTGATTTTTTTTTCATAGCATATACTTTAATGTTATGGTGACTTACAGTAAAAATGAAGAAAAAAAATTGTCTCCTTCAAATTTTCTATTTTTGAATGGAGGCAAGTATGCATGATAGAATCTTTGATAAGCGATTTTAAGAAGAAGAAAATGTATCCTTGAAGTTCAAATAGAAAATAGAATTTAATGAAAATTAGCTTTTCTAAGGAAAAAACAAGACAGTTACTTTTTATCCCGTTTCATGATAGAAAGAAGAATTCACTCTTTGTGGTTTTCCGTGTGTGCGTCATAATTTTAGAAGAATCAAGGAATCATTCTAAGTACAAGACATTTATCACCATGTGATCAACAGCTTCTGAGGTATAGGATTAAGAATGGTTGATTAATGACAACTGCACGACTGCTTGAGGATTAATGAACAGAGGGTTTACTTCTGCTATTCATGGAATTAATTTTGAAGATAATTTTCTGATATTCAAAAGCAGCTCTGATTAGATCCATGAAGTACAAATTTTAAAGCAAATAGTATATGATAACAAGAAGACTAATTTTTACTGAGGTTTGATTACGGGTATGAAAAATATGAGGTACAAAATTTAGTCACCAAGATTAATGAAATACAAAATGGTAAAAAAAGTGAAAAGTATACTGACAGATGAATTTTGATGTGGCTAAAATTACTTAAAAAATATTTAATTGTACGTATAGTTTGTCCGGTTCTATTGCATTGGTTAAAAATGCACCAACTCACTTTTATTAAGGTTTTGATCGGGAATGGGACAAAGAAATAGAATGAAAACCACTTTTAATTAGTTCGGATTCCATAGTCCGATTTAGAAAGATTACCGCTTAAAATCGCCATTGGCACTAAGAAAAGCTGCGTTCTTTAATAAATAAAAAGGCAAGAGGAGGGAACAGGGAAGAGATGATGACCAGAAGTAAGAAAGGGACGCAAAATTGAAAAGACGATGGGAGAGAAACTGTGTGAAACAATGTTTTTCTGATTTCAGAACAGAAAAACATTCGGATTTAGCAGTTTCAGGTTTGCACTTTTTCACATTTTTAAAGCAGTGCGAGGGGAAAATTGGGTCTGTAGGATTCAGAAAATCGAGGCTGTTTCCCAGTTTAGACAGGAAATGGTTGCATTGGTTTTCACAGTAAATTTCAAAATTGAAGTTTTCGTTTAGTTATGTAGTTATAATCGTGACCTTAATAAAAGCTAGTGACTACATCCACGGTTTAAAAAAATTGGTTACAATGCATAGCATCTATGGTGCATAGGCCCTCTCTCCAAGAAGCCTCAAAATTATTTGTCCATAGCACCTGTATAGTGTAGGCATAGGCTCTATGCTCCTTAATGTAAAGAGTTTTATATGCTTAAATAGCTATTTGTGTGATTGTAAGATGAATAAATAAGCTTAAAAAAATGGACCTACAAAATGATAAAGGAGCATGGAGCCTACCATTTTAACAAAAATAGCTCTAATTGAATGGACGACAAAACAAATTTTAAGGCAAAACTTGCAAACAAAATTTAGGCTTCTACAAAGAGACATGTGTTTGGTTCAAGATTTTTCAAGCCAGGTTTTATCACTTTCAGTTTTCAAAACCTCTAATTTTAAAACCATACTGATTTTAAGTGAGCAGTGAGCTATCTGAATCCTGATTTGAGAGATTTTGAGCTTAGCAATCGAATTGAATTGCACCAAAAATCAAGAATGTTTTTGGATGAGTTTCAATCGAATAAAGTAAAAAAAAAAAAAAGGAATATAAAATTAGATCAACAAAGGATGCAATAAAATTTGTACAGTAACTACTAGGAATATAAAATGTCAAGAAAAAAGGACAGATTCAAAAGATCATTATTTTAAAATTAGAGTTACCAGATCAATAAAGTTACAAACAAGGCAAATTGTTATTGACAGGAATTAGATTGATAGAAGTTAGGTTGAAAAATGAGTTACAAACTTATGATAAAATTCACTAACTAGAAAATGCTGAAAATTGTGCGGTAAATGAGACAAAATTCTACTACAGAAAACACCGATAAAAAAATTGACTGATTAAAGGGAGAGCTGATCAGATCTACATTGTGATAAATTTTAAGGCAATAGGTAATTGACAAAAATCAGACTATTCAATTCAAATCTGTGATTTAATTCAAAGACGCAGAAAAATGCAGGACTATAGTAAATAAAGCCTCAAAAATGAATTTAGTTAAAAATTCTGAACGAGTTTCGAGACAAAGAGAAGATTAACTTGAGAGAAAAAAAAAATGCAGCAATTAGATTGAACTAAAAAGTTTTTGATTGAAAAAAGTAAAAATATAAAATTATGAAAATATTATGATCGAGGCAAGATGCATAGAGTATTATTTTTACTCAATGTATAACAAATTAGGTACTTGGTTTAAAAGATTTGGTGTGCGATTTGATTTGTAAGGCACTGATTCCTTACCAGTGGCGGCCTATGCAATACCTTCAATGATAGATTTCCTCCATTTCAACCTGTGAAAAATAATTGATTATTGGTGAGGCAATCTGCATTTGCATTACCCAGAAAAAAAAAAAATTGCATAGGTTCACACCAGATTCCCGGATCAAGGGTAAAAAGCCATATCGTCCCCATTTAAATCAATGGAAAACATACAGCTTTTTCACCCTAATCTGGCGACACGGTTCGCGAGGCAAAAGAGAACGGTTGCCAGATTCCTCAAACTGCAGCTGTCCCCTGTAAGGATATGGATGCACAGGTGCACGAATGCACAAGTGCACGACGTCGAGCTCAAAAAAGCAGACGCATGGAACATGACCATGACTCTACCGACAGTAGAAATGAAATGCATCAGATTATGCATAAAAAAAGGAAAAATTGCAATAAGCAAAGGCAGCAGGAATGACTGGATAATGAGGGCCGGACGATACTTCTCACCCATTGAGTCTGTATCCAGAGTAACAGCTTAGGCGATCAATGGAGGAACTGACGGCAACTCTTTGAAAAGAATTTTGGAAACTTTCTGAAAAAGAGAGAGGAAATCACGACTACTAGAAGTAGAATGAAAAAAATGGAAAGCAGGAATACTTCAACGTAGATTAATGTAAGCCCACGTTTTAGCGTAGGTGCTAAAGCCCACTTAAATATTTTTCCAGGAGGCAGTTAAAACTGCTTTGCTTTCTCATTTAACTCCATAATAATGACTCATCTATGACTGCAATAATTTCCTGTGTTTTTGTATAATTCCTCAAAATATTTTGGAAATTAGCGTAACATATACAAATATGGAAAGCAGGAATACTTCAACATAGATTAATGTAAGCCCACGTTTTAGCGTAGGTGCTAAAGCCCACTTAAATATTTTTCCAATAGGCAGTTAAAACTGCGTTGCTTTCTCATTTAACTCCATAATACTGATTCATCTTTAACTGCATTAATTTCCTGTATATTTGCATAATTCCTCAAAATATTTTGGAATTTAGCGTATTATATACAGAAGAGTTCAATAAGTATGCTGACTCAATTTTGCCTGACAGGCCCTGTAGAGTCTATATGCTAAACTATGTTAACTTATTCTGGATGTATGATTGTCTATGGTCAGGGAAAACTAAACTGATATCAAGTTTCTGATGCTTCGCACACACATTTTAGTGGCTGTGCGTTGAGGTAGTTGAGTATTTTTTGTTTTCTTCATTCTTGAAAAGCACTTTAGCACAGAATACTGCAATCAGAGTGGAAACTTTAAGCAAATTTTATTTTGTAACCGAGTTCGGTCACTTGGTAACTGTATAATATGCTTGAAAATGTGTATAATATTTGTCAGTTATGTTTTTTATGTAATTTTTATGTTATTTAACATCATTTCATACCATGTTGATAGTAGATAAGAGTGATATTGCACGTATGAAAATTATTCCTGTCCCAGATTTTTGTGACCTGGTCACGAATTCGTAACCTACCTCGCTAGGTAGGTTTTGAAAACCGTAACCTGGTCACAAAATTCGAAATCAAAGATGGCGGACACCCATTTGATTGCACAGTAAAAAAGTGGCCGAACCTGGTTACTATATGCTTAATGGTTCATTTTGAAGCGTTACTTTCTGGTTCACCATCTTTAGAAGTTCAGAACTATCCCCATTTAACGCAACGCGGAAGGCAGAGACAGAGGATATGTCCGTCATATTGAAAAATTGAGGCATTTTTCGGTAAATGGGCGTATGGCGAAAAAACGACTTTCGAGAAAAACGCGTTTGAAAGTTTAAAATGTTATAACAAAACATTGTAGGTGCGTCCATTCGAACGATTGTTTCGTGGTTATTTACCGTTCAACATATGAATAACTTTATATCACCTGTTAGGTCACATAGTCAGGATTTCAAAAACGAGTTCTCCAAAAAAAGGGCGTAAATCGCCATACACCCATTTACCGAAAAATGCCTCAATTATAAAAATTTACCAAAAAAATGTTCCCATTCTGATTGTATTACTCAGTGACAATATTTACTCACTTTCTGTGCCATCTTTAGAGGAGAGGTTCTTTTAATTTGTCTTCAAAATGAAACTCGTGCCATTAAGACGTCAACGGGTCAAAAAACTCAAGATTTGAGCAGAATTGACCGGTTGAAAGTTATAACTAAATCCAAAGAGGTAAGTACAATCTATGGACTGACTTGTTAAGACTGATTCAGAGTATTCTATTTTGTTTTCATGGAACACTCCAACCGCGATGGCTAACCGTAGTAAAAAAAACACAAGGGTTTCATTGTGGTTTCTTATGTTACATTGTCTTCCAATTTAAAATATTAGCCTAGAGTGTGTTAGATGTTCATTATTCTTGGTTTAAAGAAATAAGGGGGAAAGTAATACCTTCCTTCTTTAAAAATCTACTTATAAACACGCTAACCTGCATTGAAGTCAGTGAAAGACATTCTGAGAGTAGCGAAAAGAAAAATCCAGATAATTTAACTTGATGCTTACTAGCACGAATTTGCATTTATTTCTTTCTTTCTTTCTTTCTTTCTTTCTTTCTTTCTTCCTTTCTTTCTTTCTTTCTTTCTTTTATCTAGGCTTTGTTCGTTTATTTTGAATAAATCAAATAAATAAATAAATAAATAAATAAATAAGTAGTATAAATTAATAAATAAAATAATTTGCGTGCAGGAGTTGAGGAGTTGTTTAGAAAGACCATGTATAAAACAGAGAGTATGCTCGTTCTATAAAATTCATGTTTCAAAAAGTTATTGTACATTATTGTGTTGAAATTCATGTTTTAAAGTGTTATTGTGTTATTGTATGAGTTAAACTGATTGTTATTTCTTACCAGATAATTGAAGCTTAGTCTATTTGTCAGATAAAAAGAATAAACCGTTTTACTCATGAGAACCACACACAACAACACTTTGAAAAATGAATTTTTGAGAACGAGCATACTGTATGTTTTAAACGTGGTTTTTCCAAACAACTCTTTAATTTCATCTGTGGATTGGGGGTATGGGGGTATAAAAAAAGATCTATAGCAGAGGTTTGAATGGCAATGTGATAAGAAGAAGGGAACTAATAAAATAAAACAATTTACCTTTTGGCTACGCTTCCATGTCGTCAAAGGTCCGAGAGAGTCGATTGCTGTCTATCCGTCTCCGCTGACTGCGGCGCACAGCGTCAGCCCTCCGATATGGTTCACTCCTTAACCCAAGCAATATATCTTCCAAGGCACCATTGTAAACCTCGTCTTGCTGAAGCAAACGTTTCTCCTCCACCAGTCTCGCTTTGCTTTTCAACTCACTGATAACAGCTTCCTGAGAGGAGGAAAATTGCTCCAAAATTAATCACCAATGATAAAGTTATAAGAGGAAAAATATATGATGCGCTGGCTCAATGGGGCTGTTGCACACTTTTGCTAAAAGCAATTTAACAGTCGCTTCTCGTGTAAAAAACCTTGAAAAATAACAATGGCAGCACTAAAAGCGTCCGAAATCCACTCCTAAACTCAATAAACGCTTTCACTTGCGCGAGCCTAATGGTGGCCGAGGGCAATAACAATGGGAGATTCCCATCTAACAATACTGTGACTCCATCAAGAAGTGACCAATAAGAGACAATTTTCATTTGACACCGGTTTCACTAGGTGTTGCGGTACTATTCATCCGATGTGGATCATCACTCTGATGACTAATTGCTCTGTGAATCATCCTTGTCAGCATAGAGAGAGTGACGAAATTAAGATAGGAATCTCCCATTGTTATTGCCCTCGGCCACCATTACGCCCTCGCGAATTAAAGCGATTATTGAGTTTAAGAGTGGATTTTGGAAGTTTCTAGTGCTGCCATTGTTATTTTTTGAGGTTTTTACACGAGAATTGACTGTTAAATCACTTATAGCAAAAGCGTGCAACAGCCCCATTCAACGCCTGGAAAAGTTTAAAGTACAAACTATCATTGGTTTCCTCTTGCCTTGGTCTAATAATTCTTGCTTTATTTTACAACCAGGGACTTGAACAGAGCCACACTGTGAATCCATTTTATGCCACTCGAAGCATTATTTTGAATAAAATCTCTACTCGTAACATAAACACGACTGCGATTAAATCGGCGATTTCATATTTAAACTGATTGATAAAACGAAATACAAGTGACGCTATTGGGCAAGAGACCGATTTGGGGAGGAAATTGTTTAAAAACCATTACTCAGTTGCTCGCTATGCAAAAGTGTCTCCGGGGCAACATTTACTTATCGAGTGACTGGACGATGGTTATTATACGACTTCCGTCCTAAATCGGTCTCTCACCCAGTAGTGTCACTTGTGTTTAGTCTTATCAATCAGTTTAACAACGAGGTCCCCAATTAGCTTACTGAGGAGATTTGTAGAGCGAAAAACCTCAATTTAATTTTCGGGGAGAATCTGAGACCCTAAAAAATAGAAAACGGGTTTTATCCATTTTTTGGAATTTTAGAAAAACCAGGAAGTTACAATGCACAAAGCTTCTTCGGTTTATACATTTTTTGAACGGACAGTTTATCACCTAAAAGAGAAGCCACTCAAGAAAAAGAGAAAATTTAATCTTAGTATTATTCTGAAGCAATAAGAGGCTGAAATGGTGCATTTTACAAAGAGAACATTGTCTGGAAATTGCCCTTCTCTTCACTAATATCTGAAAAGAAATCAAAGAGGGACATTTTGTCATTTTTTTATGGGTTGTCTTAAGATGATACCAGGGTCGATAAGTTCCAACTTTGGACACCACGTCGCGCTGCTCAAAAAGCCAACAGTTTTTGGCTAAAATTGACGAATTCACACTAAAAACACAAATTTCAGGAACGTCAGCACCTGAGAGCATACTTCAGGAAGATACCCTGAAAGTTTCAGGCTGAAACACTCAAAACTAAAGCCGGAAATTATGAAATACGAAACTTCCCGTAAGCCGCGATGAGTGCGAGTGAGGCAGATAGAAGTATCATCACTCGCGCTCACTCTCACTCACTAAGCTTATGGCGAAACGAACTTCATAATTTACGGCTTTAATTTTAAACCAATTTTGCTCATTTTGGGCTCAAAAAATCCATACAAAATTTTTGCAGGTGCTGACGTTATTTGATTTTGCGTTTTATCTATGGTATCAGTTTAAAACGCCAAAAACATGACTTTTCCAAAAAGCGACTAGTGGCGCTATCCATCGGATTGAAATCTGGAAAAGTTTCGCCTGGAATCACCTTAACTGTATTGATTGATAAGAAAGATGTTTGTATCCCCTTATCTCTTTCCCTTCATTTTTTCTGATGAAGTGTTTGGATGAACCAAACTACCAAGTGTGTTTATGAAGTGTGTTTGGTGTTCCAATCAGCCCTATCATTCCTACACTTGACGCAATCAGCAAGAATAGGATAAATAACACATAAGGTGTGTGGAGTGAGTCAGAGAAACAGCACAAACCTAGGGTTAGCGGATTTCAAGTTATAGTGCATAACTGAAACTGCTTGGTCACCGTGGAACAATTTCAGCTTTAAAATTTGATTTTGTTTCATGCGTTGTTGCATGTCACAGGTGCATGGTGTTAAGCAATTCGAATCTTGCTTTTTCCCTCATTTTCCATGAGAACTCTCAATTTTTCCATGCTGCCTTGAAATCAACTCACTGCAGTTTGAGCATGTGATGACTCAAACTTCATGCAGTTGGTCATTTTGGAGAAAACTCTAATTCCGTTCCCAAGTTTCAGTTTTGAATAGGTCAATTGCTCGCAGCTTTACGTTCCTCTGAAATTATGACTGATGATAAGAAAAAGAGGCTGTATTACTTTTGAATCATGCCACAATGCAAAATCACGACATTCGGCAACAACGGCTCGGACCTATACTATGGCGTCATCGAGTTTCATGCCATTACCGTCATTTTCCAATTCGTTTTTCAACGAGCCTCAACTAATTATTACTTTTTCTCTATTACAGAGGATTTTAAATGAGTTCTTGTTGTTTTCATCGCTTTTCTCATAACATTTTACTGTAAACTTTGGAATTTCTGACTTCATAGCAAAAGTGAGCAACAGACCCATTTCCTCATGGAACGGGCTGAAAATTCAATTTCCTAGATAATTCCAAATTTTTTCCCTGATAACATCAAATTCCTTGACAATTTTCCGTGATTTTAGATACCCTGAGGTGTCAACAATCCAAATTTTGGGTTCTCATTCTGTAATCTACAATCTTCTTTCTTTAATATTTAATGTTTCATACTCAATCTTCAATCCTCAATAAAACTTAAGCTCAGCCAACAAACTCTACGCCCAACTTATGTCTTAAAAGAAATTGTGATCAAGACTGATTTGAAGACCTTGTACATAGCTTGCGTACGAACATGATCAGTACTTAAAGGAGGGCATGGAAGGCATTGTACTGATGGATGGTCCAGCGTTTCAGAGATTAGTCGATCTGATTTTGTAGATCTTCAGAACTGACAAAAAAATTTTTCCCGCTAATATTAAATAATGAGTTACAAAAAAAAAAAAAACCAGTCAGTTTACAGAACTTAAAAGCAAGATGATTCCCTTCAAATTGGAACTGTGCACAGAGAGGATGAGAAGGGTACGGTGAATTAACCCTCAGTGCAACAGGAAGCAGGCAAAACTTTTACACGGACTTTAGCTTTTTAACAAGTCACCAAGACGATTAGGATGATTTTTACAATGAATTATTGAGTAAAAGAGGATTCGTAAGAATTCAAGTCCAGCAACATTCACAGCTTGCGGTAAGCTGCAAGCACCTTCCCATTAATAATCAGTGGTGTTCAAGTGGTAAGATTATTCAAAAGTAGTAGTACCGTCAAATGGGGTTACTTGGGACTACAGGCTAACATGGGACAGATCAAGGAATTTTTGCGTTAGTGTCTGTGGCAGCTTTGCCATGTTATTTTTTGTGATTATATACATCATAGAATAAATTTTTGGAGCAATAATCACAAAAAATAACATAGCAGCTGACACACTAACGAGAAAATTTCCCGCACCATCCCATGTTAGCCTGTAGTCTCAAGTAACCCCATTTGACAGTATCACTCGTTACCCATTTTGTACCCGAAACATAACCCTGGTGTAGTGTTTTAAACCAAGAGTGCTGGGGTCACACTTTCGAAATTTTGAAGCTAGTTACCCAAAATCAGTCCTATCCTTTAGTAGACATTTAGTACGGTTTCATAGCGTCATCAAAATCCATTCCCTAAGAATGATTTCAAAATTTGTACGGCCGTAAGGGTAAGAAAGTACAACACCTCTCTCCCCCCTCCACCTTTTGAGTTTATATGTTTTGACTACGCCATTTTGTACCGTTTTGTAACTTTAATAAAAACTTTGGTACCGACAGTATAAATGTCACTTTAGATACCAACAACAAGTTTGGTACCAACAGTATAAATGTCACTTTCGATACGTTCAAAGATTGATGGCGCGCAACAAAATTGACCAGATGACAGAGACAAATAGAGACCCAGCAGAAAGCTTGCGACAGGTGTCCACTTTTCTGGCTCAATTTTGGTCGGAACTCATCGGAACAACAGTCAACCTATTGCCTACTGTTGACTGATGAGCATGTGTTTTGCATTCGACAAGCAAAACCTGTTTCTGTTTCCGAGACGGCGAACCAATCACAGCCTTTTGTTGAGCTTCACCATTCAACAGTAGGCAATGTTTATCATTGCAGCCGCTGACTCCTGAACAAAACTGTGACCGCTAAACTTGCTTCACTTTTCTAACACGGGAAGCATACGGTGTGCTGGGTCTCTATTAGTCTCTGCTAGATGAGATGCGATGTACATTCATGACACTGAAATCTCTGAAAACTTCAGATCAGGAGTTGATTTGTTACGTAATTTGAGCAGGTTGTAAAAAGTGCTTCATCAACTCATTCTCAAGTTTTGAAGTTTACCATGTACCTGAGGACCAATTTCTGTTTCTGTTTGTCTTTTCACAAATCTATGATTAAAAACATGCTACATTGATAGATAACATACACTTTTAAGGTGGTTGCCAGAGATTCGGTGTTAGCTACCTATTAATGTATGTTTTTTGACTTAAGAGGATACCTATCAAGCTATGTAGACCAATAAGTTTCGAGTGAAATGGCTTTTTCCTTTTTTGACACTTAAAGAATGGAGACTGTTCCTAAATTCCATTAGGACAAGCTTCCGTAAAAAGAAAAGCAGAAATTGAGTCTACAAGAAGTCCAAGTTAGACAAAAAAAAAATGGTGGTAAAGAAAAAATGGTACTAGTTGTCCAGCCACCAAAACCATTCGTTCATACTGCTGGTGTTTAGTAAACAACTGGACTAATTGTGAGAATTTACAGAGGAAGAAGAAAAGCATAAAGGTACGGGGAGGTGCTTCAGAGTTTAGAGAGAAGACAAGAGTGGTATCGCACGAAGCATAACACCTGAAGAAAGGAACAACCTTAAGAGCATAACCTGCTCTCGAGATTTTTTTTTTCATCACCCCCCCCCTCGCACCAA
Source organism: Trialeurodes vaporariorum (assembly GCA_011764245.1). Lineage (NCBI taxonomy): Eukaryota > Metazoa > Arthropoda > Insecta > Hemiptera > Aleyrodidae > Trialeurodes > Trialeurodes vaporariorum. Next base: position 638,039 of record VMOF01000002.1, read on the forward strand.
ATAAGTATTATAGGTATGATAACATTGTACAAATATCCCTAATTATATTTCAATATAATAGGGATCAGTCTCTTGATATTCAGTTTCATCTTCCTTCCCTTGAACGCGAGACTTATTATCAACTCACAGATTCACCTTTCGTTAAACAATGCATATTTATTTCATTTCTGGAAACATTGTCAGACAGAATTTAGAGGAATCGTGAGGTTATGTCTTCCCAAGGGAGCCGGCAGAGATTTTTTTTAGGGGATGGGGGGCAAAACCTCAAAGCCAAATTTCAAAAGAGGTCAAACCGTAGATTTTTGTAAGTGTATGCTCGGCTTCAGCTCATGTTTGAGAAAATCGGCATAACAATCAGTAGTTTCTAGATTCCAAAGAGGGTACGGCAACGGCCGCTTGGACTCCTACCAGCCCCCAGTGTCTAACTTATTAACTCTTGGGTCCTCTAAAACTCACATAATCATCAATTAAACTTTCAATTCCATCCTATTCTTGTTAACAAGTTAAATCTTACCGCTCAAATTGTTCCGCGAGTTTATTTCACTTCGCTCGTGTTTAAAGTATTTCAACATACTAGCCGCATAGATATTAATGCGTTTTATAAGTTTGTCACACAACACCTTGTTAAAGGATACAGAAACATGAACGCAGTTTGTTCCATGCAGCTCGATACTCAAGCGTATAGAACAATTTTGTTGGGTAGCATTCTACACCAAAGCAATAAGGGTTAATCAACTGGATATTTAAAATATTAAGCTCTAAGAATGTGAAAAGAGGAATGCGGTGGAAAAAAAAAGAGGAATAGAATCAGGCAATAATGTTAAAATTATTTAATTCATGCAATTCCTCCGCATGAGAAAAAAAAACGACACAGGAATGACAAGTGTGAACCATGGATGGGAGGTGGGAGGGGAGGAAGGATGGTTGAAACTAGGACCAAGTCACTTCAATTTTATTGAACCCCCAGGCTTCATTTCCCCCTTCTTTTAAGATAGAGGGTGGAGGAGGGAGGACTCTCCGCCTTGATGAGGACGTGCAAGGCTGCAAGAGCCCTTTACCAGACAAACAATTGATATCGATTTGTTGGGGATCTGTGTAACCCCTGAGATTAAGATTACAGATTTGATCAATTCTTTTAAATACAACCAAATGTTTTAAACAACTAATGTTATCTTTTCAGGCCACCAAGGAATCATCATTGAACACTGAAAGTTCCATAAAATGGCTGCACAGCTCATATAGCATCTTTTTCAAGCTTCAAGGCCTTGAGTTAACCATAGGAGGCTGTCCCAAGAATGACTGGACTTAACAACAGTAGGTTTGAATGAAAACATCAGCTTCCATCCTCAGATAGGGCAACCTGATTGGTTAGGAGCAGTAAGAAGCTGATGTTTTCATGAAAACCACAGAAGTGTCAAATCCAATCTTTTCTGGGACAAGCTATAACTTCCCCTTCCCACTTTAGGCTCTTTGTTTCTCTATTGGATAAATTAACCTATTGACATGTATAGGCGAGTCTGACTCGTCCTTGGTCTGCCAGGACAAATATGCATAGATTAGACGAGTTTCACTCGCCCAGTTGCCCAGTTAGTTACTAAGCAGCCTTTAACATCGTGGTTCTCTGTTTTTTGAGAAACAGCGCCACAGGCATAAGTTTTTTTTTTCTTCTTACCAATTCGTAGAACTGACATTAGTCACAAGAACTTAATCTCCAAATTTTTTTGAGTTCCATAAACAAAAACAAGTGTTGTCTGTTACCAATGTTATGTATAAATCTTATCCTCAAGTAAAATAATAATAAAAAGAAATTAAAAAAAAATATGAAAAAATATCAAAAATTGACTGGGTAATAGTTGGAAACTGAAAATAACATCAAGTATAACAATGAGGGTTTTATCCTAAAATTAATTAATACTTCTGGGCACTGCGGGCAAAAATGAATTCACATTTCAAGGGGTAAAGACATTCACTTCCTACGTCTTATATTTTTACAAATAGAGTCCTCTGATAAATTCAATAAAATCTCACTCAAAGCTTCCGGCCGTGTGGTTTCTCAAGTTTGTGAACTACTCGCTCCTACCTCATGGCAAATCTCCTTTAATAATAAACATACCTACTACTTCGGTACTCATCCTTGACCCAATAATCAAGTAGGTCCAGCCTCCGAAAAAAAAATAAGGCACAAGTGACGGTCGCTCATCAGTAACAGCAAGAAGCCCACATCATACACACCCTGCTTAAACTCCCACGACATAAAATTAATCATCACTCGAATACCATATATGTATATTTTGCTCTATTGGTAAACTAAACATCAAATGAAAAATTTATAACACAAACAGGAAGCATATCTACACCTAACCCCACCCAGGAAAACAATGAAAAAAATAAATAATAATAATAAAAAAAAAAAACAAATAATTATGGTATGAAGTAATGTATACTTGATTTATTAAAAAAATTTAATATGGTTAATAGATTTTGCTTCAAGTTAATGAAGAACATTGTCAAGAAAAAAAGAAGGCAGTGAAAAATTACAGGTAAAATTGAGATTGTTGTAAATGGTTATAACAGAGAACTTTAAGAATTCTGTGTAAAAACATGCGATTGAATAAATAATGACTGGTTTTGGGGGGGGGGGGATTAAAAATTATTTACAACAGGATTAAGATTCAAGGGAAAGTATTGGAGGTAAAAATTTACAATTCAAGAGAGGCAGATATCAGTGGTTGAAATACAAAATTTTGGCAAGTTTTGTGAAAAGGCATGCAACCAAGAGCAACAGTGCTTTAAATTTGAAATTATTGTGAAGCAAGGCAGATATCAAAAAAACAAAATTCTACCTGCTGCTTTTTCTGATTCACTTTATTTCGTTGAGTAACGTTTTCGCCATTGTTGTTGTTCAAAGCTACCTCTTTCGCTGCTGCTTCTAGCCGTCTCCTCTGCTCATTTTCTGTATCTGCTGCCTGTAAAGCAAAGAATCAGAGATGAAATTAACATGAATTTCATCAAAGTTGAGCAGTCTTCTAAATAGTGGGAGGTTTAAGTAAGTAGGACGGGGGAACTCTGAGTTTTTACTCCATTTTCAGAAAAAAAAAAACCTCACTTCTTTTCTTTTTTTTTCTATCTCTTCCATGGATTTATTTTTTTCTGTGTTTTGTTTTTTGGGCCAGTGCGAAATTTTGCTACAGGCGATTTAAGGGTCAATGGGTCTGTTGCATACTTTTGCTACAACAATATAGAACCTTGATTCTTATGTAAAATTCGGCGAAAATAACGATGTGCACATTAAAAACGTTTAAAATCCACTCATTAACTCAGGAAATCACTTCAATTTCAAACAGCCCGCGCTACACTAGACACTATTTGCACCCGTATACTACTACATAGACGGAACCACCGTGCATAAGTGAGCAACATCGTAACTACAAAATTATGGAATTTCCTTCTAAATACATGAACTATTGGCTGCATTTGCTGTCTGGTCTTTTCAATTTATCAAAGATTACATAATAATGTAAGAAATGTACGCATCTAAACCAAACATTCCAATGTTTGTAAGTTCTATTCATGTTTACATAAACGAGATGGTTCCATCTATGTAGTTTTAAGTCGGTGATATAGTGTCTAGTGTAGCCCGGGTTGTTTGAAATGGAAGGTATTTTCTGAGTTAATGAGTGGATTTTGAAAGTTTTTAATGTGCGCATCGTTATTTTCGCCGAATTTTACGTTAGAAACAATGAGTTATATTGATGTAGCAAGAGTACGCAACAGACCCATCTAGATGTAAAAACCTCAAAAAATAACGGTGGTAGCACCAAAACTTACGAAATCCACTCCAAAAGTCATGAAAGACTTTCAAATGTGATAGCGTAGAAGCAGAGTTGGGCACTAATAATGGAAGATTCTTATCTGTAGAAATGGTCACTCCATCAAGAAGTGACCATTGAGAGACGACTTTCCTTTGACTTCCGTGTCACAGTACCATTGTTTGAAGGTGAATCTCTCCTCTGATGGCTCGTTAAGGTTCGATGACAGATCAGTGTGTTGACTGCAAGGTGGACGTTTTTGAATCTCTGCAAATCATCTTCGCTGCGAAGATACGATAACCCTTCTTCTGCGGAGTCAACATTCTGATCTGTCATCGGCCTTCTTTCGAGGAGCGAACCCTACTCTGCAAATCTACCTCCTCAGCGAAGAAAGAGTGACAAAGTTAAAATAGAAATCTCCCGATATTAAAGCCCAACACCACCACCATTACGCTTGCACGTTTCAAAGCCTTTAGCTAGGTGACTTTGTAATTTTTCAGGGCAAGCATCTTTATTTTTGTTGGTTTTAGCCTCTGAATCAACTCTTAAGTCGCTTTAAGCAATAGCTTACAACAGCCCCATCCACTGGATAGCACCCAGTGCTGGCTAACATAGAGTCAACACCCTTCTCACTGATGTGGTTGGAAAAAAAAGAAAATGAACATATACAATAGTAAAAATAAGAATAGAAGGAATAATACCATTATACATAGATACCTCTCATGAACCCTTCCTTGTTGTGTCTAAAAGGGTATCTCCACCTGCGAATTTAAAAGCGCGAATAAACTGATTGAGCCAATGAGCTGCCTTGAAGTCGATAGGTCGAGTCCGATGTATCGACAACAAAGGAGCTCATTGGCTCAATCAGTTTATTCGCGCTTTTAAATTCTCAGGTGGAGACACCCCTTAAGAATAAACATGCTTTCGATTAGTAAATTATCAGAGCATGGAAAATTGGGGAACTTTATCTCTTTATGGGAGCTTCCTCTTCAAATAGTAAGTTTTAAGTCAAATATTCTGCTTTAACTGGGGTTAAAAATTGTGTCATTTGACCTTAAAACCCATACGTGCTCGTTGGGTCATTAATGACCACTTGCTGTGTTTTACTTGGACCAAACTGCAGTAAAGTTAGGCCAATTTTACACAAAAACCAATTTTGGGATTTGACAGTATGTATAATTCTGCTTAACCAAATAATTTTTCATTTTTTCAACTCCAAGCTGGTGTTTCTCTTAGAAAAACACCTTAAAATTTCAGGTAAACACAAATGGGCATAAATGGGTTAACACAAACTGAGTAAATATCATTAGCATTTGCATCATAAGGAGCCTGGAAACAAAAAAATGATAAATCCAATTTTGGAAATTTTTCCAATAATATTTCCAGATGATAAATTAACAGAAGTTTTTCATCACAAAATACGTACATGTACAAGCAGAGCCATAAGTCCTGCGTCAACGAATCGACGGAACCCGCATTACACGTAAAATGAATGCTCTCTTACCTTTCTTTTCTTTTGTTCTCTCAAGAACAAGATAGGTTCGGGCAACGTGTAGTGTGGGTTGCGTCGAATCGTCGACTCAGGACTAATGGCTCTGCTTGTACATGTATTATTTTCAAGTTGAGTAAACACAAAGGTTTATAAATAAATAGAGACAGATGATTTTAAATGGATGACTGATGACTGATGAATATCTTACCTTGAAGGCTTTGGTAAATCTCACTAACATAGAAAAGAAAGCATTGGCATCGGTCATTTTTGGTGATTCGCCAAAATATTCGACACATTCTCTGAATGAGTCTTGGCTGACTTTGGTATCATTTCTCAACCGCCGAAGTTTCTCTTCAGAATTACTCAGGAAGTCTCGAAGTATCGATTGTTGATTTTTATGCAAAGTTTCTTTCCTTAAATCACTCTCTTTCCGCACCAAATCCATTCCTTTTTCCAGCTCTTGGACATCAGTTATGACATTTTCCAGAGAAACTAAACAGATGGAAGTACTGATTAATATGTTATCAACAAATATCACCTCCTGCAGGAGAGAGCATTGTAAGAAAAAATTAAGGGGGGAAAGGGTGACAAATGAGTTATTTAGTAGAGGTTATCAAGTACCCAAAAAATACCCAAGTTTCAAGTTTTTAGATACTCGAAAAGTGCTACTCTAACAAACAGAAAATGTGGGCAATTTTACTTTTTTTTTTTTTTTTTAAATGAAGTCTTTGAAAATCATAATTGCGCGTTAAAAATTGAAGAGAATTCGTTTCATCTCGCCAGAATTTGTGCAACTCCTACCGCTCACAACGCAAAGATTCGACAGTCTGTGAAAAACTCAAACACAAAATCCACAACTCTGTTCTGAAATAGAGGTTAGAGGACACAGCTCGAAGAATTTCAAAGCATTCAAGAAACTTGAGGCAATGAAGAAGCAAAGCTTTGACAACCCCAAAGTTAACTAATTTCTTCCAACCAAAGCATCATCAAACTTTGATGTTAGTTTGAACTTTTTTCTTCCCTTTCCCAACCCAACCCGACCCCGATTGATTTTTGGTCCCGGTTTACACCCCTGCGTCACCACTGTAAACATTGAGAGCTTTGAATTTGTCAGAATTCATAATCAAAATTAGGTGGGTATTGATCACAACATCTTCACACAAGTCTTACAAGTCTTCCTGGGAGCGGGTCCTTGAAATTCTTGAATTTCGATTAGACTGGATAGAAACTTAAAACAGTGATTGGTGGAGACGAATCACTTAGTTGCCGAGTCTAATCAAAATAGAAAATTTATCTAATTGAATATCAGATGTTCATGACTGTCTGACAACCAATTATACAGATAGATTCTGTTTTTTGATTAGACTTTGGAATCACGTGACCAATCACCAATTTTCATTCTTATCCAGTAGATATTAAAGTCAGGAATTTCAAAGATGCCTGGCCTCATACAACTCTTCACCATGACTATAAGTACTTAGTTACATCACAAGCAAAGACAAAAAGCAGTCCTTGGTCATTTCTTGAGTGATGATACTTTTAAGTTCAGATAAAACGAGTTCAAAATAAGCAATGATGCAGAGTTACATACCAGTAGCTGCCTTTTCAATGTACATTAGCTCAGAGTCAAACGAAAGTAAATGCGGAAATTTGCTGCGAACAGTCGCAACAATGTAATGTAAGAGTGATATTCGTTTATCCGTAGATTTGGTATCTGACAAGGTATCTAGCGATTGCAATTTAAATCCATAAGCAGGTCCTCGTTTTGAGCTATTCATATAGTTTCCAAACGCTAAAACCACTTCCAAAACATGTCGGAACTTCTTAGATTTCTTTACGGAACTAGACGCAGAAATGATGGCGTGCACTTGCTGTTTACAAAGAGTGAGAAGGAGAAAATTAGAAGAAAATTAACAGAAAACAAAGGTAGATCAAAGGTTTACAACATGGTAGACCAAAGAGAAAAACAGAGCAAAAAAACTCTGATCAAATAGTAAATGACAACAAAATTAAAGTTCCAACAAGAATCATACCTTAGCCCATAATTTTAATAAGTAAGCTGTAATGTTCATATCCTGAAGTTGCACGACAAAACATTACAGTTCCAAAGATATTTTCAAAGTTTTAAGCTTTTTTCCAACATTAGAGAGAATCGCTTCTAATTTGTAGACAGTAAAATATATTTGTTTACCTATCCAATGTTTAATTGATAGATCTTACGCTCTACTGTTCAGGTTGTATGAAACAGAAAAGATCCAAATAAGTCTGCTTAGAGTATCCATCGTTACTAGGGGTACGCATAATTATTTACTAATTTAATTTCAACGGGACAGGTCCCAATTACATGACAAAAGTAACAGAAAATGAGCTACTTAAAAAAAAAAAAAAAAAAAAACAACACCCTTAAAACAACTTAAAATGAGCATATATTCAAAAGGGGTTAAAAAATCTAATGTGCAAATTATTCTTTGGTAAGTTTTTGAAACACTCAAATACTAAGACTTGAACTGAAATTTTTGAAATAAAACTTTTAGGAAGGAAAAATAATAGAGCCACTAGAGTTGTGCTAGTACTCGACTTTCTCGAGTTTCTCACTACTCGACTTGAGTTACAAGTTCAATACTCAGAAACTTTTGAATTTTTTTTTTTATCCTGCCGCAGTCATACTTCAATCTTTTCGTTGTATTTTTCTTGCTCAGTAATAAAAATTCAACTCCCACAAAACCACGATAGTATAAAGACCCGATGAGCCCGCTTGAGCTCATGCATTTAAGGACGTGAAATAAAATTCTTTTGATCGTGCCGCCTTGCAATAAAGCGCACACAACCGGGACATCGTTGCCACATCCTTCAGATTCGAGCTAAATTCTAAACCTCCTCTGTTTGCACTGACTGTTTTTCACGATTTAAAAGGACATACATGGGCCAAACAGATAGATTTTTCCTTGAGTCTGAGTCAGTATCAGTAAGTATGTGATGAATCCGGGTTGCACCGGTCTCAGAATAGGTTTGCTGCCCATATCCTGACTCTTCAGCTTGGCAAAAGTGCACTATGTTTGTTTTTGTTTTTTCCCCAATCTTTCGTTTCCCATTACAGACGACGTTTGATCGTCCCTGCTAGCAAGTGCCTTGTCGCAACATGATGAAAGTTTGGTTAGGTTCTGAACGCGAACATGTAACTCGTCAAACAATTTTAGTTTAATGAAGCGTATTTGTTGACATCGTGGATAGTTGTAGAATCAGAATTGGATGAGGACATTAGAATTAATTAGTTCGTTTATCCAAAATTTAAATGAAGTTTGTTAACCTGCAACTGAATTTTCATTTTTTTGTCTTTAGAGACTATAACTGGCTATGAACCTGACCAATGTTTAAGAATGTAGATGACATAAGCTTTTAAATAATGAAAAATGTAGACAGAATTAGAAAAAAATTGGAGGTCGGGGAAACTGGAACTCAACTCTTAACTCAAGGATTCAAAATTTGAAGCCTCGAAACTCCACTTGAATTGAACAAATTACTCTCCGCACAGCTCTAAAAATCACTATGAAAGGAAGAAAATAATGAAGTTGACACTCACCGGCATGATAAGGTGGAGATTATCGAGAAAATTGCCCATATAACTCATTATTGAAAGTTTTGTAGACAACCTCTCTATTCGTGCTAAAGACATCAAAAATTTATCTTCCTCTGTGAGAAAAGAAGTATCTTTCCTTTCCGCTAGGTATTCGCGATACAATTTGGTCTGCAAAAAAAAAAAGTAAATTCATAACATAATTATGAAGGAATGCAGAGGAATGGACTTTCATGGTCTTAGTCTCACTCAGGCACTAGTGCTGTGAAACTTAAAGTTACTTCCATCGATATCTACGCATTCCGTCTTTTTTTTCTTCTTTGCTGTTTGTTTTTCTAGGTATCCTATGGCTATGTCTACGTTTGTTCTAATCAATTTTTTGCTGTTATTTATAATAATTATAATTATAATAATAATGATAATTTATTGCAGGGTATTGCTTGGTTCAGATTCCTTCTGATCAGTCCATCATGTTTGATAAATTTTGAATCTTTTGTAAAAGCGAGACTCCCTGCAGGGTATTACGGTAAAAAAATAAAAAAGATGCAATGTTTGACCATGGGATTTAGAGGTACAGTTAGCTTTCAGTTTGACTGACCAATGTGGACTAAATAAGTTTGTATAAATATCAATCTCTGTTTTGCACCAAAATGCTTGGAAATTCATGTTCTTTCCAATCGAGTAGCAAAAATAAGGGTTTCCATTTGAAATATTCGATCAAGGAGGGGAGGGGATGACCCTTGTAACCCCTACAGAGGGATTGGAAACCCTCTAAAAAGGTTTCGCCCTCAAAATAATGGAGCAAGTGTTTCAGGATTTGTTGAAATTCGTAGCCGCCCTCAAGAACATTGAGGGGAGTCTTTTTCCTTACACCTTGAGTAACTAGAAAACACAATTTTTTTTATTTAAAGAATTTGGCTGCTCCAGTCTATTTTACATTAGTGGAGAAAACAAAGGAAAAAACCGAGTAAAGATGAAGAAATTGGAAAACTTACTTCTTGTTCTGATGGAACCATACGTTGAAGTATTTCAACACTTTCTAAAGGAGCTTGTTTCAAATCTAAAGCATTCACAGCAACTATCACACGATCCACCGGCATTTCAATCTTACGCCTTGATATGGCTGCGAAAAAGTAAAGTTTTACTGCAAAGGTCAATATTTTAGGAGGGAAAAAAGCACACGTACACAGATATATCTTATTTCAGTCCCCTTGCAGCAATATGCAGGTTCCCCTTTAGCTGAGGGCGAGTAGGGTTGGGCATTTAAATTCTCGACTGTTGATACAGACACTCTGCAGGGATGAATTCGTCAAAGATCCGGCATATTCTTTTTGGGAAATGGCCCCTTGCCAACAGTAGATTTTTTTACATGGATCAATGCCGCTCGCTGAGCTGAGCAAAAGTTCTCACGACACCAAAAAGTTTTGCACAATTTAAGCTCAAAGTTGATAAATGATAATTGGAATCGGCATTTGTGCGTTTCTCGGAAAAGGACAGGTGATCGCCGTGACTGTCCCTCATAAAACAATACTATAGTTGAATAGTTCACACTCAAACCGCATGCATGTAAAGTGTCCTTTCCCCTCTCTTAACTATCCACACACTGTTCTTTTACTCACTAGAGCAAAAACTAGAGCATATTTGTTTTCAGTCGTGAGGAGCAATTTAGGCAGGTCTCCAAAAAGGGTTACAGTTGGATAGAGAAAGAGAAAAAAAGTGGAAGAGAGATGGCGTTCCGATGAGGCTATTGGGACGGTCTATAGTGCGTAAAAGGAAAGTGTGAGGATTGGCAGGAGAGGGGAAAGGACACTACACGTGCATGCCGTTTGAGCGTTAACAGTAGTGTTGTTTTATGAGGGACAGACACGAAAATCACCCGTCCTTTTCTGAGAAACACACTTCGTACTAATGGCGATTCCTAATATCATTTATCAACTTTGAGCTTAAATTGCGCAAAAATGGTACTGCGCGTGCCGGTAAAAACTTTCGCTCAGCTTGACGAGCAGGGTCGATGCAAGTGAAAAAATCAACTTTTTGCTAGGGGCCATTTCCCATATGGAATGTGTCCAGTCCTTTGAAAAATACAATTTTTTTTTACAATTATTAATAATGCTACAGAAACGAGCTCAGATATGGGAAGTATTTCACATAAAATTAGCTCATCAATGAAAAGATTGATGAAATATTCCTGCTAAGCAAATTTTCTTCAGCAGTCAGTCAAATATACAATACTCTTTGACGTTCTAAATATTATTTTGTTTTTCTCGACACCTTAAGTGAATAAAAAAGATTTGAATGCATATGGATTAACAGGTTAGAAGTAATGCGGTGTCACAGACAGACACACAGATGGACAGACATTTTTTGGGAATAAGATTTCAGAGCTATGGGGGACATGAAATGCCAAGAAATGGAAAGATCCCAACTTCCAAATTTTTCATGATGACAATATTTTCTCTCCCGGGGGAGGGGGGGGGGGGGAGAGAACAGTCGCAAATATTATTGAAATGAAAGCCAAGAGTACAAATCTTTGCAAGCCACGAATCAATGCAGTCAAATCGATAGATGACTTGTCGAGATTTGTACTTACAACTAAACTTTTGATAATCTTTGTAACTATTACTATTATTATTTACCAATATTTATTCACCTATAAATTTAACCAAACTTGCGGACTTGACGATCCAAATTTTTGGAAAAAGAGCATTCATTGGCTGATTTTTATCATAAATTGATTGGTGACTAAGGGCAGAACTAAATCGCTATGGAATCACCTTAAATCAGATATTCTGCAAGTTGGAAAAAACTAATAAAAAAGTGTGCCTAATCAATAAAACAGTGAATTAAAGAGCATTTACCTATATTTCGAAGTCTTGTGTGTTCCAAAAGAGAGATATTTTCTGGTTTCTTAAATCGTTTGCTAGGGTAACTCAATAAACCATCACCTATATCCATATCTCCATTGAGTAGTGCTCGACCACCCGGAGTTATTTTAAACTTCTCTTCAAAATCGGAGAAATCAATCACAGTAAATAATTTGTCATCATCTAATTCATTGAAAATTGTGCCTCGAACCTGAAAAACAAAAAAATTTGAATGAAAAATTGTGAAGAGAGAAAGGAATGAAAAAAATTATAAAATTGACCGCCATATGACGTACAGGCGTAAGTCGAATCCATTGTTTCAAGATGATCTTTCACATGTTAATCTTTTTGAGAAAATGCATGTACGAATAAACACGAATCTTTCTTCCTACATTCTTTATGAGTCAAAAAATCTCAGAAACATACTCACAGAAGTAATTGAATGATTGAAACTGCGGTTGAAAAATGTCAATTAAATTGAAAGTTTTGAGACGTTGGATTTAACTTACGCCTATACGTTAGATCAGCGGCTCCCAAACTTTTTCGGACGCGGCTACAAACTTCATCGCAGCCCCCTTGTACCAAAAAAAAAAGAATGGTCTCTGTAGAAAACTTACTCGTCATTTAGTCACTAAACCGTCCACTGTAACATTTTACAGCTAATAATTTCAATGAAATTATGCTGAAATTTAATTTCGTACAACGAAAAAAAAAAAAAAATAATAATACTTCCTAACGGCAAATTTTGACCACTTACAGCTTGCATTTTTTCTTAGAGGAATGAGTTTTCTTCATTTTATCTATTGAGAAGGAGTCACAGCAATGATCAGCTAATAATTTAAAAAGTTTTGGACGAACTTGTTGCCGAATTTCACTTTATCCTGAGACAACAGAGACCACTTACCACCTATCTCGCCCATAGAGGCAACTTTTCTTTTTGGGGTCGCAACAAAGCAACGTCCACAACCTTTACTTGACGAGCAACTGGGCAGTGGTTTTCAAAAGACATCTGCCCCAAATCGGTCTCTCAACCAATAGTGTCACTTGTATTTAGTTTTATGAATCCGTTTGATTATCAAGTCCCTGATCAGCTTGCTGGTATCCTTCTTTGCTCATTCTATAGATCAGTTGCACTGTCAACAGAATCTACTTTTGATGCTTGATTCTTAAAGATTTTGCCGAGAAAATAACAATGATTTTTGTTCCATTGAAATCCGTTCAGAAATAAGCGAGATATAACCATTTGAAAATGACGGCATTATTGCGTCATTACGTCGTCAAGTTTGGACCGATTTGCATGTTCATTTATTCACTGTAAAGTGACGGATTTTAAAGTTAAATAGTTAGAAATTTCTTTGGCAATTGTTGTTCTTTTTAAAATGACTCCTTCTTGCATCACTGCGAGCTAGGTGGAAAGATACACGGGTGGCGGGCAATCGCGGAAAACGACGAAATGACGCAATAATGTCGTCATTTTCAAATGGCTATATCTCGCTTATTTCTGAACAGATTTCGATGGAACAAAACTCATTGTTATTTTCTCGGCATAATCTATAAGAATCAAGCGTCAAAAGTCGATTCTGGTGACAGTGCAACTGACCTATTTGGTCTACTCACATCATTTCTAAAAAGGCAGAATCAACTATTATCTATGAAAAAATAATGGGACGGACCTGATTTGGCTTCAAAGCAATCCAATTCAATGTTGGGAGTTTATATTTGGTTTGAACTTTTCTTTTGATTGTCATGGCACCGTCTGGCGCCGGCATCATGCCAGGTGCAGGAGGAGGAGGAATCGGTATGGACGATGGAATGTAGAGCGGTGGTGGAGGTGGTGGAGGCGCAGGAGGCGGTGGAACTGGCGTTAAACTGATTCCACTACTAACATTACTTTTTGTACTACTAGAACTACTATTTGAAGAGGAACAACTAGATACTCCGCTACTGGACACACCGGATACACGAGATACGCCACTTGCAGGATCTGCACAAACAACAAGGATAAAAAAAAAAAGAAGGATGAATGACAACTCACTACTTTTGATTGCTAAAGCGATACTGAAAAAAATAAATAGTTAAAAAAGTACAGAACAAAATGATTTGCTAAATTAACCTATAATGGGGCAGTTGCAAGGGTCTGAATTGTTGTGTTTTTCATGAAGAAAATTGAAGTACTTGATGAGCTGAGAAGAAAGATGTCTTTGGTTTCTAACTAAGTCCCATTGTTCCGGAGATGAGATTTTGGCCCAAAAAACATTGTTTTAAATGGGAATCCCGCGTAGTGACGTCACAACGCACACGATTTTTCACAACTTTACACGTGTGTATCTCCAAAACCAGAACACTTATTAGGAAAAAACCAAAGGCACCATTGTTCTCAGTTCATGGAGTACCATCATTTTCTTTATAACAAACACAATACTTCAGACCCTTGCAACTGCCCCATTTTGTTAAATTAACTCAAATGCTAAATCAGCAATTCATTTTGTCAGCTTTACAACTAACTTTGCCCAACCAGCAAATCAAATAGTAAAAATAACAATTTATATGCTGGAATAACAAATTAGGAAGTAAAATCAGCAACTTATTTTGCTGATATAACAAGCTGAATTGTTAGATCAACTAATTGGGTTAAGTTCTGTATTTTTATAACTATTTAAAATTGCTAAATTGACATTTTGTTTAAAAAAAAACACCATTATGTGGTTGATTTTACAACTATTTTTGTAAACTCAACAAATAAATTGCTAACTTAACAGAAAACCCTGGTTGATTTAGCAACTTTCAATTTTTGTAAAATCAGCAAATTTTGAATTGTTGCTTTAACAATTGATTTTTTTCAGTGCAACATTTTCAAAGGAGCAGCTGAAAGCTTTAAGCTTTCGAGTTCATACACAGTATACAGGTCAAATAGCTGCAGAAATAACAAAGGATATTATGAGATTTTGGTTTTGCAAAACAATAATTTGGTAATTATGATTTTCTTTATAACGTGATTCTAGGCAGAACTCTCTGAGATTTTAATTTCATAAAAAGCGCATTTTGTCTTTTAGGGATAATTTGAATCAAACAACAAGAATGCAAACATTTTTGTATAAAAATTAGAACAATTTATGAGCTTTGACTTCATCTAAAGTCAGAGCAAACGTAAAGATTTCTAATAATTTCTGCCTGATAAAAGACCAATTACCAGGAAAGATTAACAAATAAATAGTTTGTAAGCGCATTAATGGGTGCTGGCAGAAAATTTTCCAAAGGGGACAAAATTCTAAAACCAAATTACGCGAGGGGGGGGGTGAGGAGCCCTACATATTAGTAAATTTTTGCACTCTGCCTTTGCACCCAACGCCTATGTATATTGAAATTCAAAAAAGCTAAGAAAAGAAGGCACATATAATGCTACAACTAGTAAACATGAGAAAAGAAATTGGAAAAAAGTGTTTTAGGTCTTTGGTTAGGATTTTCAAACAAAGTACCATAAAGCAGTGTGAATAGGAACAGTATCTTTAAAAAGCATGGATTTAAATTTTTTGACTCTCATCTCATCTCTCTAGGGTAAGTACGAGGGATTTGAAAACAAGACTTACTTGAGTCAGTCCGCGCGATAAGTTCTTGAATTTTACCTTCTAACAGAGATTCTCGGTTTTGACTTTCTTGCTGCTGGTTATTAACTACCCTCCTCAAAGTTGCTACTTCTTGTTCTACCACTCGGCGTTCTTCCGCAGCTTCATCTCTTTCTTGCCGTGCAGCGCCAAGAGCACTCTCTAGAGCTGCTAGCTGCGCCAGAGATTCCCTTTCCAATTCTGCTAATCTTTCATGGGCCTGTGATAAAGAAAAAAGAAAAAAGAAAACAAAAAACAAATCAATCAATTGATGAGGATGGTGGTTTTTTTAAAAGATACAATTTTGAAAAAAAGATTGCCTTGAAAGTTGGTTCCAAAAGGAATATTACTGCACTTTAACCTCATCCTTTACTGCAAAGGTCTTGCTTTATTCCAGCAAGACAAGACGTAAAATAGGGTGAAGTAGGATAGGAAAAAATGCTCCACAGCCAAATTTTGAAGTCCCGTCATCAAATTGATGGTTTTCAACAATCTACCTACAAAATTTTTATTTTTCTATACAGACGATTTTTTCAACATTTTTTTTTTCGGAGGTCTTCTTGAAATACCCTCAGAAATCATCATGCCAAAGTTGAGGGAAATCATTTTGACCAATCTACGGGAAAATAGGAAATGCATTGTGGAGGGGTGTTAGCTTCATATTTATAATAATAATAATAATGAGCCTCGGAAGATAAAAAATTTAGTTCAATGAGGATTTTAAAGAATTGAAATTTTTGAAAATTTCACAAAACATCCCCATTGTTTGCGGAAGACACTTGGACAATTTAAAGAAAGAAAAAAAAAAAAAAAATGAAGCAATCTCCCACAGATCCTGTGACAAAGATACATGAAGTATGGCAAGTTTTACGTTGCACGAATAGCTTCAACAAAATCCCCTTGAGACACAGTCAATAGGGTGTTCCAGAGCTGTTTCTATTCTATTATTATAAAAACCTTCAAGTTTCAGTTTTGATTTTAAGTGGTTTACTTACACGTCCTAACTCATCCTCTAACTCGGCAACTTTCTCCAAGGCAGCAGTTTTAGTTTCACTATCTTCCATTAGGGCTCCTACATCAAAAACGTTGTCTAGATATGCAGATATCTGAACCTGAAATGAAGAGGATGAAAATCAAAAACTAGAAATCCCGATTGAAAAGGTTCCAGGGAAAAACTATTAAGTGAAATGATATTACCATCTGAGATGAAACAACAATAGACCTCATTTATAAAAAACAGACCTACTAGTATTCAGGCGATGCCATTTAACCTTGACTTTTGAATTCCCTTCAAAATAATCTGATTGATGAAATTGCCTGTTATTTTCAGGAGCAAGACTTAACGTAGAGACGAAAACTTCCTGGAAGTTTCAAGAAATTCTTTGTACTAAGTCTAATTTCATAAAAATATTAAAGTCAAGTGAAAATGGCAACATTTACAGTTCAGTAGGTTCCTTCAGTATGAATGAGTTCAAAAGGTCATTTGTGGATTCAACCAAATCCTCAACAGGACTTAAAAAAAAATTGCCAACGGCAAAAGTAATGCAGTGGATCCTAAATATTCATCACTGTTGCCGGGCAGGAAGTGTTATCAATTATGAGTTTTAATGCGCTAAAAGTGCATAAAATAATGTGATCTAGTGATCAGCACTGTAAAATAGCGCACAAACACCCTTTGATTTGGAGAGCTACAGCTCTTTTCACAAAAGATGGCAGATGACAGCTTGCTCACCTTTCTTCGCCATAGATTCATTTGCGTCTCTGCGCATCAAAGCCAGTGTGCAGAAAAACAAATTCGCCCACTGCATAGTAAAGAAGCCGATCTATCATCGGCCAACTTTCCTGAAACGACCTCTACATATGGTGAATGGGTCTGTTGCAAACTTTTGCTAGAACCATTAAGAGTGTTTATTCTAATGTAAAATCACCTGAAAAGTCCATTGTTTGCATCAGAAAGTCATAAAATGCAATAATAAACTCACAAGAGGCGTTTAATGAAATCCAATATGGCGGATAAATATAGAGCAATTTGTATATACATGCACCACCAACATCCAAGGATGGTCAACTTTGACAACCTCGCTGGAGGTAGAGGTTATGTGTTTGTTTACGTTGTGATTGGTTGTGATCTATATTGTGAGGTTGGCTATCCTTGGATGTTCGTGGTGCATGCATACAAATTGCTCCATATTTTCCCGCCATCTTGGATTTCATTAAACACCTCTTGTGAGTTTATTATTGCATTTTATGACTTTCTGATGCCTCCAATGGACTTTTCAGGCAATTTTATATTGGATTATTTTCTCGTAATCGTTGTGGCAGAAGTTTGCAACAGACCCATTGACTGCATCATCAAGGTCACATCATGCAAGAGAGAGTCTGTGTTGGAGGATCTGGTCAATTGGCTCGAAGGGATCTTCAAAATACAAGTTGGAAGTTATTGACGTTTTTGCTGCGGTGGCGGCTAGTGAGCGTTCAATCGTAACTTTTCTCCCATTTGAGCCATTGCAAAAGTTTTGATTATTAGGAGGTTTAATTGAACTTTTTATGAATTGATTCTTTTCCAAAGCTTTGTGGAGTAGAGCTTCCCAAACATCGCAGTTCTCAATTATCACTGATCTGTCGTAAGAAGAATGAGAACATCACAGGGACACTGCTGTTGGGTGTTGGTGTAGGCATATTGTAAACATATACACTGTGGGGCCGCAGAATACTGCAGTCAGAACAGAGACTCCCATAAAAGCCAATGGAAACAAGATTTGAAATTTACCAGCATAGAACGGCAATTGCCTTCTCACATTTCAAGGCGATATATTTTTGATTAAGCGAAATCACAACCTGTGAATACCCACTTTCTTACTTGGCAGACCTGCTGAAACCCGAAGTGAAAACTGTTTCAAAATGAATTCAGGTTTCTGTTCTATTTTGTAAAAGGCTTCAGGGTGTAGATTTTGCAATGAACATTACTTCTCTCGGAAACCTGTCTGCAACATGCTTGACCACTCAAGCAAACAGAGCCCTTACGTGCTGCAATATCGCAACCATTGATGGGTTGAACAAACAATTTTCATGATTTCCTAGATTCCAAAATCTCTGCGTAATCACCTAGATATGAAGAAATATTTTAAAAATATTTTTAAACCTTTGAAAATATTTTGAAAATATTGTAAATATTGTAAAAACATTTTAAAACATTTTAAAACATTTTAATTAAAATATTTTAAAAACATTTTAAAAATATTTTTGCCTCTTGAAAATGTTTTTAAAATATTTTTGTTAAAATATTTTGAAAATGTTTTCAAAATATTTCTTCATATCTGGGCAGCAGAGAATCAAAGAGCTAAAATGAGGGGGGACAGCTTAGGAGCATTAGTAATTAGAACTGAAAAATTACCTGTAATTCTTCACTTTCCGTATGCCTTAATCGTTCCAAATATTGATCTAATCCTAATGTACTAAATTCATACTGCAGATGGACTCGAAAATTCATGTTTTCGACGGAATGTACAATGATATTAACAAACTGCATACAAGCTACCATAAATTCCATGTGAAAAAGTTCATAGTTCATAAAATAACTCATTAGAGTTTGAAACCTTTTGGTCTCATGTAATGCTTCTTTAAAGTTATCAAAAGCAGATAAGATGATCTCGTGACCTCCTTTGACTAGACAAATTGCAGCAAGCAGCTCAAGAACCAATGCTTTTGTCCTGAAAGGAAACAAAAAGAAAAAGAATAAATCATGACACTATAACTTATTGAATCATTAGTACATTTCACCCTTATTATTTGCTTTGTTTCTATATAAAAATAAGACTTCAAACACTTGTTTCAACTTGAGATAAAATTGTTCTTAAAAAAAAGCTGAGTACCACAGTGAACCAATCATTACAGTTTTTGATGCATGCATGACTTTTTTCTGATGAAACTTACAATTTTAAATAAAAACGCTAGAGCTCACGGGCTTAATTTACTAATAACTTTGAAAGGAGGTACAATATTTATGAAAAACTTATGAGATTGTATTCGAGAAAATTTTGCACCTGAAAGGAGCCACCAGGATATGAAGAATTAAGTCAGGTCCATCTGCATGAGATCTTGGATGTTGATTGAAAAACAACATTAAATGAATAAATGAATGGACCAAATACATTAACTCTATCTGGTCAAGAAACTACTCTCTATTCAAGACTTGAAGATATCACACTCACATCTTATTATTTGCCCTCTCCATACTAGTTTCATGGGCTTCTGAATCTGAGGGCGATTCAGCATGCATTTTTTTTTGAAGGGGTGGAATGGGGGAATGGGGGGGCTCAGAAGGAAATAAGGCCGAAAATAACTTGACAGCCTTCTTCTTCAAGTTAATCATGAGTGTCCAGAGACAATACATAATAGAGACCACGCACTATCTACCTTGCCCATGTTTGCGCGCAGTGGCAACTTTTTTTTTTCAGGGTCTCAACAGAACACCTTAAACAAGGTCCATACGTTGACTAATAAGAAAAGTTGTTGAGAGTTTTGCCAAGTGAAACCGAAGCACCGAAATTGCATCAGTCAACGGGGACCATGTTGGATGGTGCTTCCTGTATTAATTGAGCTCCGAAAAATAAGTCAGCCACCGCGCGCACAGCTAGTGTGTGGTCTCTATTATACATTGTCTCGGTGAGTGTTCACCTAAGAGATTAAACCCATTCATTGGTCAGGTTTACTAACAAAAAGTATCAAAATCAGCAATGAAAAATCTAAGAAACTTGATTAACAAAGAATTGAAACCTCTGTTTTAGGTTCCTAATTAAAAAGAAAAAATTGAATTAGTAGATGGATAATAAGTAGGGACATGAAGATTTCGCGAACGCGAATCGCGCGAAAATTATCGCGAATCGTAAATTACATCAAAATCGGCCAGGACCGGTACTAGTGTACGTGTGGCAACCTATAGATTCTAAATCTAAAACGCGAAATAACACGAAATCGGGCATTTGCGGCGAATAAAGTGTAATCGGGTATAGAACGCGAAATAACGCGATTTCAGCCGTGAATATCGCGATTTTAACCGCGATTTCCGCCATTTTCACGCAATTTTCATGTTATTTACGCGATTTTTGCATATATCACGAGAAATCTTTTCAGTTTTCATCATGGTCCAATGCAAGTTCCGTTTCCGGTTCCGTGCCGTTCGTTATCGATCAGCAGTGAATTGTGACTGTGGACCGAAAAGGCGGGTATCGGACCTCTTCCTAACCTCAAACAATAAACGTTTTTCTGTTTTCGTCCACAATGCCATAGAATTCTCAAACTCGAAAGATGTGAGAGTCACAGTAACGCTTCGGTGGTTTTTTCCTTGAGAGTAATTTTTGTAAATCCCTGTCTAAATATTAGTATTTTAGTGTTTGCTTTTTGTAAATAAATACATCATTTGCTATTAGTTGCATCCCTTTGGAGCCATGCCAAAATCTCCTGTGACTGCTACAACCATAGAAAGAGAATTTAAGAAAGAAACCCTCCAAAACTATTGGGAAGCTGAGACTAGCAGTCACTGAACATAAGGAAGTGGCTCTCTTACAAAGTCATTTGAGTAACCCAAGCTCGCGTGTCGCTATTTTGAAATTAATAAAGAGGAAAACTAATTTTCTTTGTCAGAGCTTTCATTTTATTCACTAGATTAAGCAAAAATGAGTCAAAACAGGAAAGATCTTTAGATTACAAAACAAAAACAAAAATTAAGTTGATAATTGAGGGAGAAATTTTGTTCGCGTATATTGGGTGGACTCGGAAACGGCCTGTTAAAAAAAAAAAAAACGAAAAAATAACGACGAAATCAGGGTAAAAACAACGACGAAATCAGCCAAAAATAACGACGAAATGGGCAATTTTATAAAACGAAATCTTCATGTCCCTAATAATAAGTAGAAATAAACATACCTCAGGCTTTTGTGGACTAAACTTAAAGCTATGCTATTGATTGCTTCTGTGTGCTGAATCACCATATTAAATCCATACTGAAAAAAGAAAATAAATGAATAAAAAACACTGAAAATAAAGAAACTCATAAGCAAAAATTTGAAAAGATTTTTTTTGGAAAGAAAGAAGTTGAAAGTGCCGATTCTCGCCACTAAAGCAACAAGCAACTGTCCAAGGCCCATCACATGTATGCTGCGTAGAACTTTAGTATCTATGCAGCTGACTTTAGTATCTTTAGAACTGTTGAAATCTTCCGTGAAAAAGGACTGCTCACAGTTCCAGCATTAATAATTAAAAACTTTGTTAAAGTTTATGCAGAAGCTCTTCAGCTCAACTCAGTAGAAGTTGAAGCACAAGTATATGATACCAGAAATAAACTTTTAATATCTCGAAAAGAAGATGATATTTTAGGCAGAAAGGAAGGAAAATGTATGGTAAATTACCGGAAAACTTGAAGAAAAAGTCTTCCCAAGTCGGATTTGGAAGGGAACTTAAAAATTATCTAGTAAATGTCTGCCCCTACAGCATTAAGCTATTCCTTGAGGAAGGATGTAGTATTCTTAATCCTTATAATTAGTTTAATTAGTAGTATCTATACTTTATTTTGACGCATTGTACTTGCCATTCTTGTGCTCTTAAAACAATAAAGGTCTATTATTATTATTATTAATAGTAGTAAAAGTAAAATTCAGCTGCCCCAACCATGTGCTCGTTATGCTGGTGTTTCACAGCTAACGACTGGACTGAGAATCCAAAAAGAGAAAAAGCAGGAATGGAGGTATTATGACTTTCAAAAGTACCCTGGTCGAAATTTTTTCTCCTTCAGTTATCGATGAGCTTTGAGCAATTTTGTGACTTTCAAGGGTTCAAAGACTAAGCAGAATGCCCATTTCAGAGTACATTTTGAAAAATCGGAAATTCTATTAAAAACAACAGAAAAATTTAACGATGAGAATTTTGACCAGAATACTTTCTTTTGAAAGTCATAGTACTAGGCCTGTGCGGTGTCCAGTTTTGTGCATCAAAGTTCGATGTCCAAAAATTTTATCGATACATCACGGAAAAAAAAAACTGCGATGAAAATAACCATACGGATACCTGATTTTGGCACCTGCTAGATGTTATGGTAATGTTAACCAGAAGCATACTACGTTTTGACTACGTACTAGGTGATATTACCTGATTGCATGTTGAATTTACTCAAAGTATCAATAAATGTACCATACTTCTGGTCAAGTTTACCATAACATCTAGCAGGTGCCAAAATCAGGTATCCCCGTATCGTATAGTTATTTTCACTGATCTTTCTTTTCCGTGATCGAGACAAATTTTAAGTAGACAATGAGAAATCACTGAAACTCATGATATTTTTTTAAACTTCTGAGATGGTTTTAAGAGGAGAAAATGACGCATAGGTCTGTTTTTAGTCAAAATATCGATAAATAGCGAGTTTCGAAGCATCGATTGACATCAACAATAGCATCTAACCTATTCCTTGACAGGAAAAAATTGAAACTTCGATTAATGCATTGAACATCGCAAAGGCAGGCCTACATACTACCAACAAAAGTACCTTACGGCAAGGCAAGAGGAGCTACGGGCATGACACCCCGAGGAGAGGAGGAATCTCAAGAGCACACAAGAACTCGTATGCACAAATAAACAAAAAAAAAGTAGTAAATCAAAGTGAGAACTTTTTGACAAAAGCAAGGTACAAATTATATTTGAGTGATCTAAGTAGGGAGGAGTCTTTGATTTTTTTGTAACAAAGTTTGGGGGGAAAAAAAAAATTGGCAGCATCTCAAGAGTCAAATAAAAATTAAGAATGGGAAAATCAGAAACTTGATGTACAAACAATGTAACGCATACTATATTAACGGTATATAAGCATGCTTACCTTATTATTCATAATGGCACGTAAACACATAATACAAACATGAATATCATCCTTGGTATCACCCATTTTTAATTTAGCAGCATGTTTTGATTTGCGTTTTAATGCAGGACTGTTTAGAATATCTAGCATCGGCCTTTTAGGGCCACCGGGTAATCCATTGTGAAAACTATCTGATAAGTGAGTGGTTAGAGAGATTTGATGACTTAAAGAACTAGTCTGACCTAAAATCAAACAGACAATAGAAAATGACAATTTTAATTAAAAATAATAAATAAATTATTTCCTTAAAAGCAAAGAGGGTGAAAAGAATGAAAGATGAAATGCTGAAAATGGTTCTAAATCTGGGTCAGACATTCTGTAAACAAGCTTTCCGCCTTACGAAAATCTAAAATGATAAAGTGAAAATTTGCTTTCTTTTGGCTCACTTCCAGAAAATTCCAGGCAATATATATTTAATGAGACTTTGTAAAGAACAATCAGTTGTCAATTAATGTGCTGCTCAACATTTTTGTAAACTTTCCTGTCCACGGAAAACATCGTTTTGCCTGTCGTGCCACTCAAATGACGGCTGTGGTCTTGATCTAGTCTCAGTACAACACTGATGAGATGAATAATGGATCAGTTGCAAACTTTTGCTACAGCATTTTGGAGGACTGATTCCTGCGGAAAATCACTTGAAAAGAGCAATGAGAGAATCTGAAAGTTCCAAAACCCACTCTCAAAACCTCCATAAATGCATTTAACAAAATTACAAGATGGGCGGGTGACAATGGAAAAGTCCCACCTAATTACAGCAAACTACGATGAGGAAAGTGATTTATCATAGAAAAAGCTGCAATTGGATGGGAATCCCCCAATCTCATTTGCCACAATCTCACTTGACCACTATTTTGTAATTTTGTTAAATGCATGTACTGAGCTTAAAAGAATATTTTTCAACTTTCTGATGCTCTCATCGTTGTTTTCAAGTGATTTTACACAGCGATCAACCCTTCAAAACGCTTTAACAAAAGTTTGCAACGGACCCGTTGAGCCAAATTTATTTACAATGAATCTGTTTTCAGCACTGTATTTACAGCGCTAAAGCTCACAAAAACAAACCCCACACTAACACTTTACATTACCCATTGACAAGTGATTTAATTTCACAAAAGTTGCTGGCATTGGCGGATACAGGGAATTGTGTTTCTCTCTCTCCTTCCATTTCAACTTATGTGTTAGAAAAGGACAGCAGAGGGGACCATCACGTGACTTTAGCCCCTGTGACGTTTTCAAATGGGAGGAGAGAGAGAAAGACAATTCCCTGTATCCGCCCGTGTTTGCTGGGCAACAATGCTTATGCGTTCACTCTATGCTTATTGCCAACCTATAGAAGTGAAATCAAGACAGTAGAGTGAAGCGTGCGGCGCAATCTATCGAAAAACGCTGCAAGCTCTTGAACTTGTCCTTCCGTTGCTATGAGATAGCCAAATCTGTAGAACAAATTTTTTCAAAGTCATCTGACTTGTCTATACATGTCAATGGATTAAGACTAAAGTGCCTAAAGAAATGGTAAATGGCTGAAATAATGATGAGATATAAAGCAAATTTTTGCGATCGAATATCATTCACTTCAAGAATTGATGATTGCTAACTGATGCCACTGATCGGTGAAAAATCTAGCCAATGAGAGTCGAGAATAAACTTTTGTATGATATGCCACGGCCGATACAATTACAGGCTGGAATACTAGGCCGATGTGGCAACGCTTCGGAGTCCGGATTTCTTGTTCTTGTTACATGTTAATGTCAACAAAGATATTTTGTTTATTATACTGTCTAATGATTTGAAATTTTTTTAGCACTTATTTTAGCCTTTCCTCCTTCCATTGTCCTTAACAACTAATTTTAAAGAATTTTTTCAAACTGCTTATTATAGGTCTAAAGTTTCCTTGTTTTGCCCATGTTATCCGCCATTAGGATTTCGGAGTCGTTTTAAACCGTACTAATGGTCGAAAAATGAAGTCAAAGTGTATACAGTCGAAAATTTGGGGGCCTAAAAATTCATAGATGTCAAGTTTACATTTTTTAATCAACTTTTGAGGAAGATATTAAGGGTTACATTTACATAGGGTCTTATGGCAGCAACGAGGTTTCCGGACTGCGACCTTGAGAGTTTTCAGTGTTGTCACATTCAGTATTCCAGCCTGTAATTGTATCGGCCAGGGATATGCTCATGAAAATGAAAACTGCGATAACAATATTCTTAAACATAACCTCTAAATCAGCTCTGAATGACACGGCCATTTTTAACAAAAAAGTAGCGTTTTCGAAGCTAAAATTATGTTTGTCTCATAGGAAAATCAATTCTGTGCATGGTCTGTAGAATAAACTTTATTTGATAAGTTCGTCGTTTCCAAAATTATCGTGGCGAAAGGAGCCAAAAAGGAAAGAAGGTGAGATTTCTGACACCGGTTGCAACAATTCGAAATCGAATCTACCTCCAGAGGTAAATTCAAAATTTCCAATAGTAGGAATTCAACGGTCTCCGGTGAGACCAACAAAACAATCAAATATCATCAAAAGAAAATGCAAATCCATTGAATATCATACGACGGTGAATGATATTCAATCATGAAAATTCGCTAATAGAGTTACAGTTACCGTTTAGAGCTGTATTTAGATGCTCTTCAGAGTTGCTTTTCGAGTCATCCAATTTCTCCTCACACCGCATCATCACTAGCCTGAAGCTTAGGTAATCGATAAGAGATTCTAATCCATGATTTTCATCATTTAAAAATTCTCTGACCCATCTGAAAGCATTCAAATTATGTTGTGAGAGGAATTGAGTATTGACACGTCTAAAATTATGACAAAACTTTTTCAAGAGAAAGGATAGTAAGCAATGGCAGCTCTTGCAATGTGGCAACAATGGATTCTCTCCATATGAACCTATGTAAAATAATCGAAAATAATCGGTCTTTAGTCCCTGAGAAATCGATACTTTTGCATGGGTTCAAATGGCAAAAAAACATGGGTGCCAAACGGCACCACCCGCCACTCACAGAAAGTGTTTCATCACTTACACAGTGAAAAACTCCACATTATCCTAGTCAATCTAGCTTAAAGAACAGGGTTTTCGGCGAATAATAATTAACATCAAATAAAAGGTTCTCTGCAGAAAAATGTTGGTAGTCAATTTCAAAACAACTCAAGAAAAAGCCACCAAATTTTGATTCAGGGCTTTGGAGCCCAAGCCGCGGTCAAAATTGCAATTTGCACCTCTCCTTGAGGAGACAGTGAATAATACTTTCACAAATAAAATTTATCATTCAATAACTAATTCAAGATGGTTTTAGCACAGACGGAAATTACTTTTTATGATTACAGTTTAAATTATTGTGACCGGAGACCTGGGCCAGAGTAGCTCCAGTTTCAGGTTGCAATAATTCAAACTGGAATCTTGGAAAATAAATTCTGTCTGTGCTAAAACCATCTTGAATTATTTATTAAACGACAAATTTCAGGTCTGAAGGTATTATTCATTGTTTCCTCAAAGGAAGGTGCAAATTTCAATTTTGACTGTGGTTCTCCAGCTCCGATTGCCGCTAAAGCCAGGGAAAAAAAAAATATTAAATGAGGACGAGGGGGTCAAAACTACTAAACTTAAGACCAAAATTTTGTGAGTTTCGTGAAAACTATAGATCTGAAGTAGAAAGTGAGCTGAGTTTTCCTTTTTTGGGCCATTTAAACCTCCTATGATCAGCTATGATCGGCGCAATGTGAGTTGAGCCCTGAGCCAAAGGTCAGTTTAAACCTGAAAACTAGAGAATAGCAAATACAGGCTGAGCGCCAAACTATCCCTCGCGATATTGACTTTGTTGTTTGGTTAGGAGCAGAATACGCATTGAATGACAATGGTCAAATTGCTGCATTGCTACATTATGGAAATCTACCCCAACTCTTCAGGGCTCAACTTATATTGCGCCAACTATAGCTGGAACCACTGTCCGACTTCATGTCTTCAATCAACTAGGGTACTTTTCATATAATTTAATGTATTAAAGATTAATTGCATATTTATTCATTCAATCACTGTTTTCTTAAATAGTTCAATGTATTTTATTTAGAATTTACATTTTAAGCTGCTACCAGTGCAGAAAGGAATGTAGGTCATTTCAGCGCAAGCATCATAAGAAGTTTATCTAATCTAATCTAATCTCTCTCTTGTTCTCTCTCTCTCTCTCTCTCTCTCTCTCTCTCTCTCTCTCTCTCTCTCTCTCTCTCTCTCTCTCTCTCTCTCTCTCTCTCTCTCTCTTCCTCTGTTTTTCTATCAAATTCCCTTTCTTTCCCTCTCTCTTACTCTCTCTTTATCTTTTAATAGTGTGTTGGCGAACATGAAACAGATCAGAGAGAAGAACAGTTTTTGAGATGCAGGGCATTTCACTTCATAGTTGATAGAACTAATTCAGCAATTGGAAAGACTTATTATAGAAAACAAGCCAGCAAGATCATCGGCGAATGGGAATGTCTTGAAGTGCACTGGAGAAAGTGCACAGGCGTAGCTTAGACAATTTTTCTGGAGGGGGCCAAGTTTGGAAATCTCATCGGGCGGTCTCGGGGGACACCTCCCAGCTTGGGGGAGGGGGAGGTCGCACTGGAAAATTTAGCAAATTTAGCCGCTCTCAGATGCGGTTTCAGGCTATCTCCACCTCGCAAAGCTTACTTTTATTTTCCTTCACCATGAAAAAAAACTAAAAAACAAAAAAACCAATCTTAAAATTTTATTTACTGGTAGTCATAGATTTGCAAATGATGGTACATCGTAGAATATGAAAAAATGCCTGAACAGTGTTTTTCATTTCGTTATTTGTTTTACATGTATTATTATTATTTTTTTTAACCATCTC
Source organism: Trialeurodes vaporariorum (assembly GCA_011764245.1). Classification (NCBI taxonomy): domain Eukaryota; kingdom Metazoa; phylum Arthropoda; class Insecta; order Hemiptera; family Aleyrodidae; genus Trialeurodes; species Trialeurodes vaporariorum. The sequence continues at coordinate 666,129 of VMOF01000002.1, forward strand.
TGTATTTTTTTTTCAACATCAAATTTTCTGGGGGTGACAAGCCCCCCCCCCCCCACGAAATACCGGCAAAGATGAATGAGTATTGGACATAGTTTTGGCAGATGTAAAAACAGTCATACCGAGGGGGGGGGGCTTGTAAACATTACTTCACACGGACTTAAATGGCCCAACCAGAGCAGAAAAAACTGTGCCATTACGCTGCAAGTTTAAAAATAGAATAGAAAACTGTTTTACAATGCAAATGCTGTAAAGATTTTGAAACGTGGGCACAAGCTATTTTCTATTGATCTCTCTCCTGTCGCACGGAAAAAACGCACAGTATTGGACACCGTATCGTTTTTTCAGTGCATCTATCAGTTTTTGTACACTTCTTTGTTCTAGCGATTTATTAATGTTAAAAGTGTGAATGAAAGTTGTTCTTAACAGCTTGAAATAATGAAAAAATAAATAAGTAATTAAATCACGTCAACAAGCTTACTCAATATGATTAGTGCGCAAAGATATTTCCAGATCACGTAATACTTGGGTTGAAGTGGCATCACTGACCATTTTTCTTTTCTAGAACACATAGAAGAAAAAGAAACAATTAGATTTATAAGAGACAGAGTTGTGAATGAATACAACAGTTTGAGATTTGAATAGGATTTGCCAGGAATATTGAGAAAGGGGGGGGGGGGGAGGGGCTGCAAGAACATAAAAGGATAGAAATAGGAAATACAAGGGTACAAAAATACAATCAAAATTAAAGAAGATTAGATACGTATATGCTACAGAACAGGTGACATAGAAAGGATATTAATTAAGTATAAAGAAATAAATAACACAGGAAAGATAAGGAGAACCGGATCGTTGAAGCATGGTTCGTGGCAGATTTTTTAAAAAAAAAATCAAAGAATTTCAAGAACTTAACACGGGATTTCAAGGACTTCCAACAAGCAAAAACATAGCCACTTTTTAACCAATATTCTAGAGGCAGACAAAATAAATGGTGTGATTCTCAGTTGAGGGTGCATTAAACAGAGGAAAACAGTAGAAAAAAAATTAAAAAAGAGAAAAGTTCAACAAAATGACGAGCTGAAGCCAGTCATTTTTAAGGATTTTCAAGTACATTTGACGACTTTGTCAAAATTCCAGGATATTATGAAAAACGAAAAAAATAATCAAGGATATTCAAGGACTTTTCGAGGTGCCTCGAACCATGAGAAGAGGCAGGACCAAGGTAAGTAACAAGAAGCATACACTGAGAAAAATACTTCGGTAAAATTTGATCAACGAAGTTTTCAGTTGTAGGAACCAAAATGTTCGGTCCTGCGTACCGAATGCTTCATTAGTAGTACCGAGTATTCGGTAGGGGCGGAATTTGGGTTCTACTTACCGAAGTCATTGGTACTTACCACCGAAAATGTTGGTTTCTTTAACCGAAAACTTCGGTGATCAAAATAAACCTAATCTTTGGTTCTAACAACGGAGACATTTTTCTCTGTGTAGATTTTAACTAAAAAAAACTCAACTGGAATAGAAAGAAATACAGAAAAGAATAGGAATGAGAAAAAGAATAGCTCCTACTTAAAAGGTGCTCTTAATAGCTTCTTCAATGTACATGTTGCGTATTGTGACAAACGTTCAACTCTCCACAGATAGTGCCATGCCTATATTTGCTCTTGCAGTGCAAAATCACTGTCCTGCAAAACAAGGCATTATAGAACTAAGAACATTTATCGCTTGCCTTACTTCCACGAGTACGTTGACCACAAAAATTTAAATGACCAATTCTTGAGATATGCTCGTCTAAAACTTGCATTATTTTCTTTGATGCATTAATAACTGTGCTATTTGGACGACTCATAGCATCAGTCAAGAGATTCAATACTCAATTTATTGCACTACAAGAAAATAGTGCCAAATTCATTCGTAAAAAACTCCAAAACTGGTCATTAAAATTTGTTCAGCCCGTGAGAGCATTGCCTCAGGAGACACTTAAAAATACAACACATTTCAATTTCATCAAAATTCACTGGGAGCAAGTTCCCTTAAGCCACATCAATCTCCTTCATAATCTTGTTTGTTTGAGAGAGTTCTTTATATTTTCTAGATTTTTGCAAGAGCCCCTGGTTGAGATTGAAAATTTAGGGCTTTGAAAAATTTTAAGTCCTAACTAAGGAAATTTTGGGACAGCAAGCATAGTTTTGAATTATAGCATTGAACTTCATCAGTTGAGCGTTTTATGGCCACACAGGAAAAACTTACGACAATATGCACAACAAAAGTGTGATTCATGGAGCATGTTAAATTTTTTGGTGCACACAAACATCAGCTGAAAACTGGACTTTCATTGTTGCAGTCTGTTGAGGTAATAGACAGAAATCTAGACATACTAGCACAGAATAATACAATCAGAACGGAAACTCCCATAAGAGCCAATGGAAGCAAGTTTGGAATTTAACGGCACCAATAGGCAACGCTGTGGTCTTATATCCCAACATGGCGGACGTGTGTGATTTGTGTTGAAACTCATTTATTTCTGTAAATTCTGGAAAGAAATCTTAAGTTTCTGCCCTCACTTTTATTCTATTGGCATTTCAGAATGAAAATTTCGCGGATCATGTCCTATATTTTTTTTTTTTAGCGCGAATCCAGATGTAAACATCCTACATCCCAACATGGCGGACGCGAAATGAATTTGCTTCAAAATCCGACAGAGTTTCCATTCTGGTTGTATTATTCTGTGATATTAGTCCCGATTGCCAAAAATCCAAGTAAAAAAAAAAGTTGGAAAAAGAAGGTATGGAGGAATCAGATTAACCAATGTTAGGAGTTGTCTTGGTTTGAGCATGAGAGTAAAAGTTTTAGATAACTTAGAGGCAGAAAAATAATAGAAGAACAAATGAGTACCTACCCTTGCACTCCGAGAGGCTTTCGGATCTAAATAGGTGCGTAGTTTGCTCAAATAATGAGATGGTGTATCTTTTGCTTGAACTCTTTCCTGAAACAGAGAAGGTACAACATTTGAGATACCCAAGTTTTTACCCAATTACATAAATAAATTAGCTGAAGGAAGGAATAAAAATCAAGAGGGCAAATTGACTACTAACAAGATAATTCTGACCATGAACGCATGAGCCCTTGAAATGGGAAAACTCCCAATAGAAAGATTTGTAGTCTCAAGCGTTTTACCACTGTGATGTGTTTTAACAGTGTTTAACTGTGGCGAGCACATGCAAGCATGAGTAATCCCTGACTCAGCTTCCTTCCTGCCCCCCACCATAATTCAAGCTGTCTCTATTCCACTTTGCGGCAAGCGATTATCTCAAACAAATTGCCTAGTATTGAAACAATGCAAGAGACCAAAACTAACAGGGGTTTTCACCATCTGAGGTCCGTAATCATTTTTAAAATTTACTGTACATAGCTGAATTTCGGCTATCATAGGAAAAAGATGACCCGAAAAGAACAGCCAGATAGAATTTCTGAAGTTTACAAGGTCATTCATTTCTTCCACCTAGAAAAATGTGCGGAAAATAAACTATCATGATATTTGGTTTATGGTCTCCCGGACGCAATAATAATAATAATAAAAAAAAAAAAATTCAGAGGGGATCTTTGAACACATGCTCATTGGGGAAAAAAACTGCCTGAAGTTGACCCCAAAAATACACTTCCGAGGTTTGACACATTAGATCTTAAACACCCTGTATGACTCATAGAAAACATAAAAACAAAGCCGAATGTATTCAATTTTTCTGTACCATCCTTATATGATGGGCGTTTTCATATGTTCAATGCCTTCTGCTTTATTTTTAATAAATGATGCACGTCATTTTGCAAAGACCTTCCTCAAACTTACATCAAGAATTCCTCATCTTAGTTTGTCAAAAATGTTCTTACATTCTCAAGCTTTTAGTAATTAGTCAATCCAATGGATGGATACGGAGCACAGTGCAGAGGGATCTCTGATATAAAACTTGGCCACATGAAGTTTATTCTGATAGCAAAACAATAATTTCCAAGCAATGAAGAAATTAGTAAGGAATCAATGAATGCTTACTTGATCACAAATAATATCCCATTTCTTTTCATTGTCATACTGCTTCAGGAGTTTGGCCTTATCCGGGGGTAAATCCATGGAGGCCTGTAACAACGAGAAACAATTTTCAGACATGAGAAGAGTACATATTCATAAATTATTAAAGTCACCAAACAAATAATGCAAGAGGATTGTTAATTGATAGCAAATCACCAACCAGAAGAAACATAGAGAGGAAAAACAAACGGAGCTACAATTTGGAATAATGTTTCATGAAAAGAGTTTCAACTGTTCAAAGCAGAGGCGATCATAATACAACCTTGAACGTTGTTGCTTATCCATTGAAACCCATGGATCAGGTCCAATTCAAGGGTGTTCACCAAACACCCGATAGTTTGATCTTTAAACATACGTTTAAATGGACAATTTTGCTACATTGACAGAGTTAACATTATACCATCGCTGCGACACAGAAAAAGACATTTTCTAACAGTGAAAAAATATTTGGTCTCGAGTCTGGACAGCACCAAAACTATTCTCGAGTTCCATTAATAAACATTAGTTCTCAAAAAGAGCACTATATGTTCAAATCAACGTGTTATTTAATTCATCACTATTGTTCATTTTTGCTGAAAAACTCTTCCAAAACAACTCCTCTTTTAAAGATTACACACTCTTCACACAGTTCACACTGAAAAGTTGTTTTGACAAAAAGGATCGACAGAGCTACAGAAAAATTTGGTTAAAATCACAAGGTATTTTGGTTAAAGTTTTAGCCAAACTGTTTTGTTTTAACGAAACGATCTGTTTTCAGTTTTGCCTCAACGACTTTTTTTAAGGATAGTTAGGATAGTTTTGGTGTTAGCTAGACCAAGCAAGAATTTTCTGTGACAAAGTACTATTGACGAACTAAAGATTGTCGTGAGATTTACATGAGCTAAGTTTCGCCTTCAAGGTTCAGGTTCGGCCACTCTTCATACTCCTCAAACCTTGCAGGCGGCCAGTGCAAGTGGGGCTGGAAAGCCGTTGCAGATCAGTCCAACACTCATAACCATAACTGAAAATGTGTGAAAATCTCGCGAAAATCTTTAATTCGTCGATAGTACTTTGCCATGATGATGAAGGGAAAAACAGAACTTAGAGAATACAAGCAACCAACACTTCTTCAAACCATGGTATGATTGCCCCCCCCCCCCCAGTAAAGTTCTAAATTCTAGAGAGAAACCCCAGGGCGGCCCAGGCGCCCCCCTAGGGATATATGATACATATGTTGATTCATCGTTCAAAAAGGAATGAGCATTTGGACCCAACCCGCTGGTCAGTATCGTTTAGTGCATTCGAGAAATCAAAAGTTAGACTTCAATTTGGTCCTCTTTTTCAAAAATTCGTAAGTCCCGTTTCAATATTCGACCCGGGACGAAATCTCGGGATTTAAAACATTGTACTAATCGGTTCCATTGAGAAAAAACATCAACATACAGCTTAGGCATCACGCTGAGCAAAAAAGGGTCTAAGGGCCCCCAATTTGAATTGAGGAGGGGGGGGGACCCCACGTACTACATACAAAATATCAAAAGATGACTGATCAAGCCTGTGACAGATCATTCCGTACATAAATAAGCCTTTTCACGCCAACCGACAGTACAGATTTTCTCTTTCTTATTCGTGATATCGAATGCTGAAGTTCGATATCGATCTATTTCCAAAATTTCCTAAGGATAAAGCCCGATTATTATACATACATAATTCAAGAGACCTTGAAGAACACCGCGCACTTCGTCGCAGACCGGAGGTCGATATAGTTCTTCGTTTTTAAGATATCTCAGGTTAAAGTTTGATAGGGGTCTTTACCGGATATTGAACTTTGACCCGCGATATCTCGAAGACGGTGAACGAAATCCCCTTCCAATTTGTATCACCACTTGGTTTAAAACGACTCACCACACAACTAGGGTTCACCGTCAATAAAAGTTGATAGTAAGTCGAAATCGAACTTTCACATTTGATATACCTCAAATACAGTGACGATACCATAAAAAGGTGCTTGCGCTTACGCGACAGCACATAAAAAAGAAGTCGACCTTCAGGTTGCGCGAAGATGCTAAATTACGCTCTTTCGAACAATCTATCACATAGCATGACCGGTCACTCTGTACGCTATTTTTGACACACGGGCAGAACAATTAGTTAAATAGCACATGCAAAGATTATAATACATTATACTGGGTGTTTCAAGAAACCTGCTTACTGAGGTTTCCTCACACGGACAACCGGGTCGATGTCGTTTTTATTAGAATTAGAGACGTCGGCAGTGGCGTCGTGTTCAATCTGCCAGCAATGTATTTGGTCAATTTAAACGCAAGAAAAATGTCGATCTAGTGGAGGTGCACAGTTCACTCCCTCCCATCGATAGTTTACGTGGGGTTTGAATGGAAGAAATGCAGCGTTGCTAGATTGCACGCGACGCGACTGGACGTCGGTCTGGTCCCCTTTTACAAAAAATTATAACTCCCGTTTCAAAATTTGCCAAGGAAAACTAGGAGCATAATTTACTTAACTAATTGAGCGCTTTTCGGGGAAAAATATGGCTTCGGAATCAAACTAATCATAGTAAGTTTTCTGGCCCAACATTTTTTTGATCTAGCCCAACATTTTTTTGGGGGAAGACCGAGGGGGAAGGAACACCCGTGTCCCGTATGCCAACAAAAACTGTGGTGATCCATATCTTGTGATGACTTATCATATAAGAAAGAAAAAAAAAAAAAAAAAAAAAAAAAAAAAAGAATAGAGTGTTTCGGCTTAAATTGAATGACGATGTCGTTAAAGAGACCATGGGGTTGCTGTCAGAAAATGTCGAAAGAAGGTCGAAAGGTCGAAATGGAAACTTTGAACTTCGATAAATCGAACACAAAAAACGGTATCAACATTGCATCAGCGCCTAGATTCTCTATTATTTTAGACCTTTCGAGTAACTAATCGCAAGATCAGGGGCACCATTTGACACTTTTGATGCAGCCCCCCCCCCCCTCCTCCAAAGGAAGAATTTATTGGTTGAATGGTTTTATTTCAAGGCTGTATTTTCCCTGAAAATCACTAATTTTCTAGTAATATGAGCACTTAATTTTTATCCCAGTGGATTTTGAAACGGGAGCTATGGATTTTTGGAAAATTGAACCAATTCTATAGAAATAGAAGCAATAGAAAATATAATTTGACTTTCGACACCTCAAATACAAAAAACAATATCAACCTACAGTTTAAGCCAAAATACTCAACTTTGAATGCCCTATGCGTTCATCTCATGAGATAATTTATCATTAAACAAGGGACGCTATGGCGAAGCGTAGGTCGCCGATTCTTCGATAGTTTTCATGGATTTAATGGACCAAATGCAGCGATGTCGTCAGATTGCACGCTTCGCCACTGCGCGGTCGCTATTTAACAATATTTGCGAAAAATCCCCAAAACTCGAATTTAGGGGATTTATTGTATTTTCTTCCATAACAAACCTCAAGTCCAAATCACCCTGCAACAAAGTTTTCTCAATTTTGCTTGAGTACATCCACTCGGGAAAACCAAAGTGGGTACCAGAGGCGGATTTACATCTCTTGAGGCCCGACGCAACCTTAAATTTGAGACAACCATTAGCTGCAGGATGGGGTGTCCGGCAGACTTTTCCCCAAGAAAGAGGGGGAATAGGAGGCCTCCACCTTGTCAGCAATTGAAAAGCACCACCAGAATGACAGGTCTGCTCGTTAGTCTGTATTCCCATTTAAACATACATTGCCGATGCCCTGAAAGAGCAGAGGGGACGCTTGAGAGCCCTGCGCCTTGTCAGCGACTAAAAGCCCACCAAAATAACAGGTCTGCCCGTAAGTCTGTTTTACCCTTTGAAATTACATTGGCGGTGCCCCGGAAGAGCAGAGGGGACATTTTGAGAGTCCTGCGCCTTGCCAGCGATTAAAAGCCCAGCAAAATGACGGGTCTGCTCGTAAGTCTGTTTTCCAATTTAAAATTACATTGGCGGAGCCTCGGAAGAGCAGAGGGGACATTTTGAGAGTCCTGCGCCTTGCCAGCGATTAAAAGCCCAGCAAAATAACGGGTCTGCTCGTAAGTCTGTTTTGCCCTTTAAAATTACATTGGCGGTGCCCCGAAAGAGCAGAGGGGACGTTTTGAGAGCCCTGCGCCTTGTCAGCGACTAAAAGCCCACAAAAATGACAGGTCTGCTCGCAAGTCTGTTTTACCCTTTAAAATTACATTGGCGGTGCCCCGGAAGAGCAGAGGGGACATTTTGAGAGCCCTGCGCCTTGCCATCGACTAAAAGCCCACCAAAATGACAGGTCTGCTCGTAAGTTTGTTTTCCCATTTAAAATTACATTGGCGGTGCCCCGGAAGAGCAGAGGGGACGTTTTGAGAGCCCTGCGCCTTGTCAGCGATTAAAAGCCCAGCAAAATGACGGGTCTGCTCGTAAGTCTGTTTTCCCCTTTAAAATTACATTGGCGGTGCCCCGGAAGAGCAGAGGGGACGTTTTGAGAGCCCAACGCCTTGTCAGCGATTAAAAGCCCAGCAAAAAGACGGGTCTGCTCGTAAGTCCGTTTTACCCTTTAAAATTACATTGGCGGAGCCTCGGAAGAGCAAAGGGGACGTTTTGAGAGCCCTGCGCCCTCTCAGCTATTAAAAGCCCACCGAAATGACAGGTCTGCTCGTATGTCTGTTTTCTCATTTAAAATTACATTAGTGGTGCCCCGAAAGAGCGGAGGGGACGTTTTGAGAGCCCTGCGCGTTGTCAGCGATCAGAAGCCCACCAAAATGACAGGTCTGCTGGGTGCCCATAAATAACTGTGAGTGGGACAAGGACAAAACACATAGGACTTTCTTCGAATGAACTGTGATTGTAAATTAATTCAAAAACCGTCTTACGAATCCGTCTTAAAGACGTTTTTAAGACAACTTTGAAAACGTCTTACGAATCCGTCTTAAAGACGTCTTATAAGACAACTTTGAAAACCGTCTTACGAATCCGTCTTAAAGACATATGAAAGGCGTCGGTCACAATGCTCTATAGGTTACGTCTCGAGGAAGCCTAGCTTTCCAAGCTTGCTTGAAAATAGTCAACATTTTCAAAATTTGTGAAAATTTGTAATTTTTAAAATTTGAGCAAATCTTGGTAATTTTCAAACTTAATGAAAATTGTCGTAATTTTCAAAATTTATGAAAATAATGGTAATTTTCAAATTGTCGAACTGTGGACATTTTCGTAATTTTCGAAATTTTTAAAAAACTTGTGAGTTTTGCAAATTATCAATATTTAAGGACTTGAAAACATTGGAGTCAATCTTCTAGCTATCTTGGCAGAAGACGGCTTCAAGACGGATTAAAGACGCTTTATAAGTCTGGATTGAAAGACGTCTTAAAAACCACTTTGGAAGTCGGTATTCAAGTCGTCTTGGAAAACGTCTTTGAAGACAGATTTAAGACGGATTAAAGACGCCTTGTAAGACTGGATCGAAAGACGTCTTAAAACCCACTTTGGAAGACGGATTTAAGACGGAATACAAGGTGTCTTCTAAAATCGACTTAAAGACGCATTTAAGACAAGCTTAAAAGACGTATTTGGATCCGCGACCATAAGACGGATTTAAAACGTCTTTAAGACGGAATGAAAGATATTGTTACCTGGGTTATTGTTTACTATCACAAATGTGCATTTGAAAATTAATACCTTGTTTCTTAGTAGACAAAATAAGGATTAAAATGGGAACTAGGCCAACAATAAATAAGAACTTCCGAGACGTTTCGGTGCACTTATGTTTTAACTTAATGTTTTTTTGGACATTTAGATTGTAATTGTTTTAATCATGTTTCTTGGGGGAAACCCACGAGAGCGAGTGAGATGGAGCATTTATTGTTTGGATCCAATTTTTTTCGTAACGTCACTCGAAACAGGTCTATTGTATGCAATGCTCAGAGTTTGAATTACACTCGGCAAGACTATTCGATATTTTGTGGTCTTTTCGGGTCTTCAGGCATGATCTTAGATTGTTAGTCATCAAAGACCTGTCATAGATTCAGCTGCCTTGAATGTCTGAGCGCGCATAAAAACTGGTCGTAATATGAGAGAAATTTTCATGCGCGCAACTCGAGAATCGCGGCTTCTTTCCTGCTGATAGCATCGCCCATCGCATCGTTTTGCAGCACATGTCACGAATACTTCAAAATATGGTTTGGCGTTGCGTTTAGAGGAGAGGATGAACGGTGCGAGTAGAGAGGAAGGGGGGGAGGGGGAGAAGAATGCTCAAAAACATCACGAATAAGTTGTCGAAAAAAAAAGGGACGAAATCAAGACAATACTGCGCGCGGGAAGGAAGAGTCACGTTTTGATGCGTGATGCAAAGAGCTCTGAGATGACTTCATCGAAGCTCACACGACGAGAATGCATAAAAAAGTTTGAGAATTTCACATGATACAGGATGTCGCAGCTGTCGCAAAACTCTCCCAAAGTAATTGGTCTGGCTGGAAAAAGAGACGCTTGAATTTCCTAAACGGGGCTCTTGGAAATAACTTTGCTATAAGGGTCATTCCATGACAAAGTGAGCCTGAGGGATGGCCTGAGGGCTGAAACATGGGCAGATCCAGCAATTGTAACCTATTTGGAGCTTCCCACGTATTTTTTTTTTAACGTAAACTTATGGCCTTGAAAAAATCGCATGACAGGTGTGAGTAGGGGTTTTTTAAGGGGTCCTAAAGCTTAGACGAACGATACGGATAAGAATTTGTTTAAAAATTTTCAAATTTTACGAAAGAAACCGAAACACTCGAGGGCCCTTTAAAAAAAAATAAAAACACTTTTTCATTATTCTCGAAACTAAGTGTGTACAGCGCTCGGCGAAAACGGGACTAGAAGCATTCTGTTTTCCTGGAACTATAAGCGAGCACGTTGAAGAGAACAGGGGAGCGGAGTGTCTAGACACTCCCACAGTTCCACTCAACCCCCCCCCCCCTCGCAGAAGTATTAGGAAAGCTTGGAAACTTGAAGTCCAGTTTTTGCGGAAACCATGGTTCATATCGAAAAAATATAAAATACCTATTTCCATACATAGAATTTTCAAGTGTCAGCAGACTAGTGGCGGCAAGTGGCCAATCGCAGACCACGTGGTGAGGGGGGAGGGGGAGGCTCACGGGGCCCCCAAAACCAAAGCGGGAAAGAAAGCAGAAAAAAGAAAAAAAGGAAGAGAAATAAGAAGAAAAAGGAAGTCCAAGAGAATTGAGGAAAAAATAAAAAATGAAAGGACTTTTTTGAAATTGAAGAAGATTATGTCGTATTAAGGGACCGGGACCGCATGTCTCAAAAACCGTCTTCAGTGATTTAGCTGTTTTGAGCACTGAGAGTGAAGAAGCTGAAGCAGCCAATCTTAATGAAATCGTTAATAAACGTTTACTATTGATAAAACGAAGATCCTTACAGTGACGCAATCAAATGTCCAAACTGGGTGGGTTCTCATAACCAAACAATAATATGTAATCAAAGAGTATAAAGAGGATTTTTACGCTTTAATGACATAGATGTCTGCCCCCTATGAACACAAAACAAGGGTCCCCAGACACAAACATGGAGTTTTCCTTGTAACTGGACCTCTAATCACGTAATTAACACGTCACCCTTCATAAAGTGACCTGCCGAGTTCGAATTTGGCCTTAGTTTTTATCGAAATAATCTAGTTTTTCCACAATTTATACTTTAACGTGAAAAATGCTTAAAAGTAGAATATGCGGAAAATCAGGACGAGTTACATAGAAAATTATATCATTTTTGACATCAGCAAATCTCAAGTATGATGGAGTAGCACAATTTTCATGTAATCAACAAGAAGATTCATTGAAATACATTAAAATTTAGTTACAAAGAGCACTGATGTTTGGTGCATGACACGGACAGTTACTTATGTCGCTAAAGAGGCCTGGGCCCAAAAAATGTACGGTACAGACGGTCCTGCACCCAGATGATGTGCACCTAAGGCCATTTAAAAGTGTTAAATTAGATTAAAATATAGGAACTAAGGAACTATAGGTGGATCGTATTGAAAGAACACATAATTACTGGACGATGATTATATTAAAGATAATTAAAATACTTAAAACGATTATCACAGATATAAAATAATAATTATTTCAGGCAAGAGATCAGAAAGCAATGTGCCATGCCGGCCATGGCGAACGAAGAATATTAAGTAGGCCTAAGCAAAGATTACATTTTTGATCTACCGATGAACCATCGACTCAACAAAAAGCACAGGTAACCGCTCACCATCCAACGTCTTTTGGGGACCGTCTGTACCGAACATTTATTGGTCCTTGATTTAAAAAGAGTATACTCATTGTATGTAATAAATGTTCAAAATGTTGTTTGATTTTTTTTATTCTAAAATTACAGGTATTATCTTCTTTATGAATTTTCCTGTATAGTGCTACTTGGGTTAAAGTTGAATGAATTGATTGCACAAGGATAAGATCTGTGGAAAGGGAAGAAGGGGAAGGGCAGAGAGGGGTGGTGAAAAGAGGGGAAGAGGATTTTCAACAACCCAAGATGATACTTTTGAAGGTCTCGGATTATTTCTCACGGGGGCCCCAGTTAATTTATAGCAAGGGGCCCCGGATTCCACAACACCACCCGACCACTGTGTGTAAGTAATCAAATTAAAAAAAATTGAAATGACAAAATCAAATTTTGTCCTTCAGAGCTTCTGGGTCCTCCAAAAATCCCTATGAAGACTGTCATGCAAATGTATCAATGCCGCACTAATGGATTTTACGTTAAAAATTACGAGGGCATTCGAAATTTCGTTCCAACTGGTTGATAATAATTGTAAACTTGATTAGGGCTCCACTATAGTAACATGACCTCAAAATCCTGCAATCCAGAATGATAGGATGGTATTGGCTCTAGCTTTCATCTGTTGAAAACGCATCAAGATGCATGATTGGTGACCAGTTGGTTAGCAAAGCGATAAGAGTCAGGGCTGCCATTTTGCGAACAATTAATGCTATTTTTTAATTCACCGATGATTTCATCGGTTGAGAAAAGGTTACTCAGTTCAGTTTAGTGTGTTACTGTAATGAACTAAAATACTCTTATCTGTAATCTTTTCTCAACCGGTGGCGTCGTTGATGACTTTAAAAAACTTGCGGATATTTTAATTAATTAACAGAGTTTCCACAGATTAAGGAAAGATTATAGATGCGAGTATTTTCGTGCATTACAGTCATACACTGAACTGAACTGTGTAATCTTTTCTCAACCGGTGGCATCATCGGTGTATAGAAAAAATAGCATAGATTATACGCAAAACAGCAGCTCTGATAAGAGTTGTTCAGAACTAGCCACTCACTGATGCAATCATCATGCATTCTTCGAAAAGTCATTCGGTAGTTACAATTATTTATTAATTTCGAGGATTTTAGCTCTCACATTCTTCCTGATTGTAATAATTGCGCATTCCAAGCATTGCACCAATGGTTTGGTTCTCTAGAATTAAAGAATATTTTTTACTTCCTTCATTCTTTTTTTCACTTTTTTACCACAAGTTTATTAACTTTGATTCTTCTTTCTTGCAGTCAGACTACATGCCTTAGCTAGAGCAAAAGCTGTATCAATACCTGAATAAAAATGATTAATTTTGGCGTTTTGAAAAAGAAAAGAAAAGAAATGCAATCAAACCTACTCGTTACCAGTTAAAACATACCCATGTCTGCTCTATTTGTGGTGGAAGATAAGTGAAGCATTTTTTTATTCTCCGGAATCCGCACCGGTGCAATAACCTGGAGCTCCAGCTCTAGTGCATCGGTCTTCAACTCCGATACACTGGAGCTTGCACCGGAACAGCTCCAGGCGCATCGCACCGCTATTAAAAAAACACTTTGGTGTGCTACGGCGCTGGAGCACCAGAATAAAAAAACACTGCGGTGCACTGGAGCTGCACCGATACGCGCACCGGAGAATAAAAAAACACATCAAAGGTGTAAACAGAACATTGCAATCTGCTAAATCAGCTCTGCTTGGTTGTTAATATAGGGCTTTCACAGAGGAAAAATGGAATCGAAGATATAGATGCATTATTCAGTGTGATTTCTCCAATTGATGTCGCTCTGATGTCTCGATTGTGATCCAACAGACCAACACAAGAACATAACCTCCAAAATTGATGTATCAGGTATAAGCAAACAATCCATTGATTTTTGACAGAAATCTCTTTCAGTTCAACAACAAACCTCTCCCACATTAAAATAACGCAGATTATAATGGCTATAAATAAGACGGATGAGTTCTCAACCGCAATGCCATTTAAGAGGTTAAATTTTTTAGTTGGGTCACAGTCGAAGACATATCTTGGATAATGTCTTTGGTCACAATAGACATATCAGAACAATAGATCAGAACCGCAACATCATCACCAGATGGGTCTACTAAAGAATCGACTAAACAGATTATGAAGGGCGAACGGTGTAGCAGAATTATAGGAACGAGCTGGAAGGCCGTGTAACTCTGCCATCGAACTTAGCTTTTCTATAAGATCATAAGGTAAACTCCTTTCAAAGCTCATCAAGCAAAGTGAATATACTCCTTATACAGTTTTACTTTGCTCTACCTCGACGGACAGTTTCCTCGTGAATTTTCAAATCAGTTTGTTGATGCTATCAAAAGTAATAGAGTGCGAAATAAATTATATTCAATTTGGGAAAGACATGTTGCTATCAATACACCATAATCACATTTAAAGCAACTTACAGAGCAGACTTAATAAGAGTACACATATTTAACTAGCAGCCATGAGCAATGGAGAACTTATCATCAAACAAGACATATCAGTGAGTGGCTGGTTTGCAAAGCGTCTACGACAGATGTTGAAGCTGAGATCTCATCATTAGAAGGTCAGACTATAGCACGGTACTTCTGCTTTGTTCCAATCGATAAATTTTTGGAGCTCATAAAAAACATTCGTTGGTGGGTTAAATGCCACTGATGTTCACTTTCCAAGCCCCTCCAAACACAGAGAGCTTAGGATACCAATTGAAAGCTTTGGTATAGTTACATCATCAAGCACTTCCGAACACCGCTTGGTGTCACCCTAAAATGTTGTGCCATCTCCATCAAAAACAACATACCATGCCCAGATCCAAGCACAAAAAACTCATTACTAACCAGCCCCTCTTTGATGCGGCTTAATCACACTTTATGTATTTGGTGGAATAGAAACCATTAGCCTCGTTTATGCGAGCATCTCAACCCGGGTTCTAGAACCCGAGTTGAGATGCTCGCATAAACACTTCTGATCTTGCTGAACTCGGGTTCGACTCGACCCCGATTCAAACCCGAGTCGAGTCGGTGAACTCGGGTTGAGATTTCACGCATAAACACCTCGGAGTTCAGAACCCAGGTTCACGCGGCATCGATGTCATCAATCCGAGCGAGGTTAAACACGCGTCTTATGCGGTCGCACTTGTCCGTACCGCACCAGGCATCGCCGCCATTTTGTCAAAAATGTAAACAAACACAGTGAAGAAGAAGAAAGAAATCCTTTGAACTCGAGTTCAAATACACGGGTGTTTATACGCAAATCCAAGTTGGACCCAGGTTGAAACTCAACTCGGGTTGACTCAACCCAGGTTCAGATCTCTCCCATAAACGAGGCTATTACATCTCTCACTAGCAAACAAAACATGTCTACACTAGACGGACATCGCAGAGGCAAATACCCACAACTATATTGACCACTTGTAATGACATTATCAACACATCTGAATTTCCAACGAGATATATTGTTAGAGCTCCTATGAGACAACAAGCATAAAAATTGACAAAGGTGGATATTGTGGAAAACGATGAATTGAAGTTGAACGAAGAGACCCATATATTTTAATATCATTTGTCAGAGAGCCAGGTGGAGCATAATCAAATTGGGACTTCAATCAACGAAAGTTGACAAAGGGTAAACAAGTGATTGACATGAAAACGATCAACGAGGTAAGAAGATAGTACTAACCAAAACGTTGGTAAATCGCCTTTCAAGCTCCATTTTATCAGGCATCGGAAGCTGCTGGGTCCTGATGCTCATTCGGATATTGTGAGTGCGAGGAAATTCCACAGGAGGTGGAGATTCCGTCTTGGATGCTGCGGAGTTCCCCATACTTCGAGACACATATACACTTGAATGAAAACTTAAGGCAAAATAAAACTAACATATAAAACTTCACTTGGTTGAATAACAAAACATTACTGACACAAGCAACAGGTAACTCGCGAGTCGCGACCCATTTCGGCGCGCGCGTACACAAACATTTCATTCACTGTCCACGATGAATGCGATATGATCCTTGGAATCTTGGATCTGTCGCCTCGCGTCTCAGGTTTTCTATACTTATCGGTCAAAATCCAAAAACGCAACCTTTAGTCCCATTCCCGGAAAAGAAAAGGATCGAGGAAGTGATGAAACCGTGATAATTCAACAAGACTTGACACCATCGACACTTGATGCATTGATACATAATAATAAAAGTACAACAAAACAACCCAATCGACATGAAATGCTCAGGCACTCGCGGACAATAAATGCAACATCATAGAATAATAAAGATTACTCCGTAGTAGAAGCGTCACTCCCGTAATTCAAGGCCAAGAAAGATTATGAGTCAGCAGCAGCCGTTCCCTTTTCATAGACAGCCGGATTCTTCCACTTTTACTTATACTGATAAAGTTTTCCTGTTTTTTTAAACGCTGCTTTTGACTGAGGTTAGGTCACAGTGGTCGGGATTTTACACGGGCGCTTATGGGAGCTACCCTGGTTTTTTTTTTACCTTTTGAGCCTTTACCCGATCGAAAATATATTTTTTTTTTTCTGGTGAAATCTTGCTCCTCTTTTGAAGTTGAACAATTTAAAAAAAAAAAAAACTTTTTTTTTTTTTTTTTTTAAATTGTTCCGCAGATCAGGAGAAAGAACACTAGTTCAGCAAAAAAATCGATTTTTGATCGGAATACATCAGAGTACAAATAATTTTTCTCGTTGAAAATTTGAAACTGTTTCTAAAATGAATCCTGCGATAACGACAGTTCTCAATATTATTGTTTATTTGTATCTCCACAGGCGGCGCGTGTATGGGGGTTCACTTTTTTGAGGACGCAGGGCTAAACTAGAGTGTCTTGACTCTTTCATATACAGGGTGGTCCAAAAGTCCCGGGACGGCTTCACAACTCTTGAACGGCTGCAGATAAAAAAAACCAAACTTGAGGATGTTTATAACTTAATACGAACTACTTTTTGGCGTACCCAAAAATTCCAGGGGGCGCTCGTAAAGGGGGTCGAACCCCCAACTCAAAATTGTCAAATGGCAACCCCTATCTTGTGATACCTTGTTCACAAAAGGGCATAAAAGTTTAAGACTTATAGCGCAAACCGCAGGTTAATATCGTTTTTAGTTTTCGATATATCGAAGGTCAAAGTTCAACTTGGACCCATTTTCAAAAAATCATTACTATACTTTTTGAAAAGTCGAAATTTAAAAAACTAGGAGTCCAAATTACTCTAAAAAGCAAGTTCTTTTCAAAAAAAATTCTGGCTTGGACACAACTGTAGTCAAAAGTAGGTTTTAAAGCCCCGCCCAAAAGTTTTTGACCTTAAAACTTCCGTGTGACGACTCCTACCGAGTGATCCATCGATGAAAAGGGCATAAAAAAATGAGCGCTTTGGCGCAGATCGGAGGTCGATAACCCTTTTCGCCTTTGAGATATCGATTGTTAAAGTACGATATCTCGAATGCGAAAAACAATATCGACCTCCGATTTGCGCCAAAATGCTTATTTTTTTATGCCATTTTCATCGATGTATCACTCGGTAGGAGTCGCCACACGGAAGTTTCGAGGTATCCACCCTTGAGGGGCCAAAATGGCAAAAACTTTTGGGGGCTCTAAAACCTACTTTTGACTACAGCTGTGTCCAAGCCGTAATTGGGCTCTTGCAAATTTTTGCTGCTTGGGATTGAAGAGTTGATTCTTACGTAAAAAGATGTAAAAATGACGATGAGTACACAAACAAATCACGAAATTCTTTCTCAGAATTGGGCTTAATGGCGGAGAGACGCAAGTGTCATGGGAGATTCCTATCTAAATTGAGACATATCTCCGTGTTTCCGTAGAAAAAGTGACATAATAGACAGAAATCTCTCATGATACCTGCGTGTCTCCGCCATTAAGCCCAATTCTGAGAAAGAATTTCGTGATTTTTTCTGTGTTGAACCGCCATCACAAACTTACCGTTATAGCAGTTATGTGAACTTGTTACTGAATTTTAGACTTGCTCAATATGATTATCGTGATTTTTGCTGGTTTTCTTTATTAGATTTGACTATTCATTTGCTCACAGCAAAAGTTTGCAAGAGCCCCATTTTTTTTTTTTAAGGAACTTGCTTTTTAGAGTAATTTGGACTCCTAGTTTTTCAAATTCCGACTTTTCAAAAAGGTTCCGACTTTATCGCGAAAAATGCTTAAAAGTAGAATATACGTAAAATCGGGGCGGGTTACGTACAACATGATATCATTTTTGTCATCAGCGTCTCAAATACTATGGAGTAGCACCATTTTCATGTAATTAACAAGAAAATTCATTGAAATACATTAAAATTTAGTTAAAAAGAACACTGATGTTTGGTGCTTGTCGCGGACAGTTATGTCGAAGAGGCTTACTTGTTGTTTCGTCGTTTCCAGCTTCTTGACGCCAAAAGTAGCGTTAAAAGAAGCAGGTTCAACAGGGCCTCTTACAGCAGCCGTATATTGAGTGATAGGTTAGGTTTTCAATGTTTACGTTTACAGATCAACAGATGACTGTTTTCAAAATCCATGCAAAAGCCCAGAAAAGCCGAGTGGCTGCTGTTGCGGTGTTATCTACGCAAAGTAAATTTACGTGTTCATAATTCTCCCTGGCTGTGGTAGTATAGCCATTATGGTCCTCTGTCATCCTTTTGTCAAGTTAAAGTAAAATACCTAAAGTGCTCTTCAATGCAAATGCTACACTGCTGATGATAAATCATTTGTAAAGTGTCATACGTCTTCATAGGTCGACCTATCCTCTGCTTCTAAGATGAGCTCCGATCTAATAATATTTATCGATCAGCACCAAGTCGCAAGTACCACTCTCAATTTGTCGTATTACCTCAAAAAGTAACCGTCCAAAGATTAATGTTCAGTTTTTTTTTTAACTGTAAGCGATAAAAGTTGAGAGTTATGCCATCTCCTTACAGAGTCTCGCCTCATGATTCCATTGGTGCGCAGTCATCAAACGTGCCCTATTATGGAGCAGAAAGAACTCGTATCAACGTTTCAAACAGACATCTTAACGTACCTGCTTTCAGCCAAGCTGATGGCCATCAGCCAACTGACTCCAATGAATTGTTTGCAGATGAACAGGTAACAGCTTTTACCTACCGTCTTTTGAGCTATGGCCAGTAATGTTTTCTTAATCTGATCCTGTAGTGGTTGGCTGTAGGGCTGGCATGATTGGGTCTGTTGGGTGTGCCTCTTATACCCGGGGTGGAGCCGCCGTTTAATACCCACATATTATTTTAACTGTAAAGCACCGACAAGCTTATGGTCATATCTCCCAATTCCATCAAGTTTCCGAAGTGCAATTCTGTGTAAACTCATGATCAAATGGAGAAATGAACTGTGTACACTGATTTTTTCAAAATTTTAAAATTGTCTCTTTTGAAGAAAAAACTTTAGAAAAAATATCCAATTTTATTTTGGTTGAGACCTTACTCTGTTATGCATCATTTTAAAGTTCCCATAAAGATCTTTAAAATGAGACACGTTCGTAACCATCCATGAATCGATTGACTATTTGACCTTGTCATAAGACAGTTATGAAATCTTGTCAAATACAAACCATTTGACTTTATGGTTGATCATACAGGGTGTCCCAGACCACCCGTGTAGGTACTTTTTCTCAAAAACGGCTGGGAGTAGAGAGCTGAAACAAACAAGTCAGATAGGGAATTGACCCCAAAGAATTCAATGAAAATATTTTCAAAGCCCCCCGAGGTCCCCCGGGGGGGTTTTGGGGGGGTTCGAAACACATTTTTCCATTTTTGGCGGGAAAAAGCCTATAAAAGGTACAAAAATAAGTTCAGATTCTGAAAGAGCAACTCATTGCCGACATTTTTACTTCAGTAATTTTTTCCAGAAAACCCCAATTTTTGGGGTTATGGGCCCTTTTGGGGGGAAATTTTCATTCGGCCACTGTGACCACGCTATTCAATATTTTTCAAAAAACTAAAATCCATCTGAAAGAAGAGATCAAGACCTTTCGAATGATGTGCCACATAATACCTGAAAGTGAAAAATTAAGGCCCCCACGTAGATTCCAAAATTTGGGGGTCTTTGGGCCCCCCCACGTAAAAAAAGTCAAATAGCAAGGTATGGCTTGTGATACATCAATCAAAAGCCCTCAAAGAGTAGAATAAGATGATGCAATCCAAAATTGTCTACAACCATTACTTTCAAAATGGCGGCCATTTGAAAATGATGGGTGTTCAAAGGAGAGTCCTGGGAAAAGAGTCCAAGGATGAACGATACATGAATTGAAAGGCCTTAAAAAAAGCAAACGAATGGCGCAAACCGCAAATCAATCCGCCTCTTCAATCAAAAGTTATGACCGATTGAAACTTAAAGGGCTCAATAAGGCCTATTTAAGGCTGCTTAAATTTCAATCAGTCATAACTTTTGATTGAAGAGGCGGATTGATTTGCGGTTTGCGCCATTCGTTTGCTTTTTTTAAGGCCTTTCAATTCATGTATCGTTCATCCTTGGACTCTTTTCCCAGGACTCTCCTTTGAACACCCATCATTTTCAAATGGCCGCCATTTTGAAAGTAATGGTTGTAGACAATTTTGGATTGCGTCATCTTATTCTACTCTTTGAGGGCTTTTGATCGATGTATCACAAGCCATACCTTGCTATTTGACTTTTTTTACGTGGGGGGGCCCAAAGACCCCCAAATTTTGGAATCTACGTGGGGGCCTTAATTTTTCACTTTCAGGTATTATGTGGCACATCATTCGAAAGGTCTTGATCTCTTCTTTCAGATGGATTTTAGTTTTTTGAAAAATATTGAATAGCGTGGTCACAGTGGCCGAATGAAAATTTCCCCCCAAAAGGGCCCATAACCCCAAAAATTGGGGTTTTCTGGAAAAAATTACTGAAGTAAAAATGTCGGCAATGAGTTGCTCTTTCAGAATCTGAACTTATTTTTGTACCTTTTATAGGCTTTTTCCCGCCAAAAATGGAAAAATGTGTTTCGAACCCCCCCAAAACCCCCCCGGGGGACCTCGGGGGGCTTTGAAAATATTTTCATTGAATTCTTTGGGGTCAATTCCCTATCTGACTTGTTTGTTTCAGCTCTCTACTCCCAGCCGTTTTTGAGAAAAAGTACCTACACGGGTGGTCTGGGACACCCTGTATTTGTACGATCGTTGGACCTATACTGCCGTGCTAAGGAAGAACGCCGTAATAGCCAAAAATAAAAAAATTGAGTTAGACACGGAAATCTACTATTTTTGAAATGCACTTTCACGTGGTGAAATCAGAATTCACTTATCTCTATTAGTTTCTGAGATATAGAGGGGCTGCCTGCCGTAAGTACGCCGAAATCGGTACCTTTACTCAGGAGAAACGCGGTAAGCGCCAGGTACATGTGCAGAATGCAGTATCTCCAGCTGAGCTGAGTGGAGATGCGGCGTTCTACCTGTGTATCGGGTGCTTCCTCGGCGACCCTTTACACAACAATGCATGCCCCGCCAGACGGGGAAAAAGGCGTATGTCCATCGTGTCTGCGACTTTCCTTCGATCTTTTGTTATTTGGAGCAAAAATATTTGACTTGGCACCCTTTTACAACAATAAGAATTCAAGTGAAGATACATATAATCGATTTATGTACGAAAACGTGCCAAAATCGAAACCAATTAGGAGGGCCATGCGTTTAACTTTGAACGCGTTTTACTCGATTCCATGTGCAGTGGAGATACGGCATTCTTTCTTAGGACGGTAGTACAGAAGAGCTAATTTTTGGTAAATTGTGTGAAATGTAGATCAATGCATTTACTACAAATTAAATTTGGACAAATTGTTCGGCAAAAAGCACGGCATGATGATCATAATGAAATATTTTGAGGAAAACTGTTTTTTAGTTTCCATTATAATTTTTCCTGGAACTGTTTTCACAGGCACTCTGTTAGGCACATAGAAGCATTTTTTGATTCATGCTTTGAAATAGCACCATCTAAAAAATGTATTTTCTACTTTTAAATTCATTTTTCTAAAACTCACGCTTAAATTTTATTCCTGTTTCAATATAGACCGAAGAACCATGGTGGAAGTCTCAATTTTTCATTTCGCAACCTGTTTTGTTTGGAATGTGGGATGGTGTGTTCACTTCATGCCTTATAAATATATTCGGAGTCATTGTATTTTTAAGGTCTGGATGGGTTGTGGCACAGGCTGGAATAATTAATGCTGTTCTGATAATTTTCGCAGCTGGTGAGTTTTTTTTAGCTACCTACCTTATTGTAAGCTCATAAGGGCTAGTGCTAGAGCCTCTTTCTTGAAGAGAATTTCTGTGGTTCATCCATTACTTCTCTACCGGGTCCATTTATTTCTCTCATGCTGAAAGGAACAGTAGATAAGAAGAAAGAAAAAAGTTTTAAAGAAAGTGAAAAGAAAAAAAGAATTATAAAAATGTAAATAGTCCCACATGAATGTGAATACTTGAATGGATCCCTCTTGCTCTGCAGAGTCGCCCGATATTAAGATGATTCCAGGGTCGATTAGTTCCAATTGTGGACACCATGTCGCGCTGCTCAAAAAGTTAAGTTTTTTGCTAAATTTGACGCATTCACGCTTAAAACACAACTTTATGGAATGTCAGCACCTGCGAGCATACTACAGGAAGATACCCTGAAAGTTTCAAGCTGAAACACTCAAAAATAAAGCCGGAAATTATGAAATACGAAACTTCCGGTAAGCCGCAATGAGTGCGAGTGAGGCAGATAGACGTATCATCACTCGCTAAGCTTATAGTGAAACAAATTTCATAACTTACGGCCTTAATTTTGAACTAATATTGCACATTTTGGGCTCAAAAAATCCATAAAAAATTGTGCAGGTGCTGACATTATTGGATTTTGCGTTTTATCTATGGTTTCAGTTTAAAACGCCAAAAATACGACTTTTCCAAGAAGCGACAAGTGGCGCTATCCGTCGGATTGAAATCTGGAAAAGTTTCGCCTGGAATCACCCTAAAGAGCTCTTCTTTTTGATTGACACTTTGAAGGGACCAATAATACCCCTTCATTTATCTAGTCTAACAGCTTTATCTAATAATTTCAAAGATCTGCCTGCAGATCTTTGATTCATTGTCATTGTCATCATGGACGTCGTAAAAATCACTATCTGGAGAGAAGAGTTGACAGACCTATATTCTCATTCTAAAGAACCCAGTAAAGAAAGAATTCAATTTCAAATAATATGATCGGAAGCTTTTCTAAGTTTAGGCTACCATCAGCTTCGAACTTGTTTGTGTGAATGATTTTAAAAAATTTTGCAAGGTTTACCTGGGCAGCTGAAGGGAAAAATCATTGTTTTTACAACAATGTGAAAACCCCAACTCTGCTTCCACTCTTCTGTAGCAAAAAAATTTGCAGGGACAGCAAAGTTAAAAATTTAAAGAAACACTGACTGTTACTTACCTATTAGTCAACTTCTTACGTTCCATTTTTAACATCCAACACTATTCTCACAATTCACATAATTTTAATAAATGAGCAGTTTCCCTAAACTCTCTCTTTCTAGCAGGTTAACGCTCTCTAAACTACAGTCTGAGCGTGGTGAGATTATTATAGATTTTTTCTGAGCTGTTTTTAGATCGTTAATAATTATCACCAGAGAAAAGTTCTTATTTTTTTTGTTTTTTTTGTTTCAGTTGGGCTAGTGCTAATTTCTGTACTATCAGCAGTGGGTATTTGTGAAAGATGTCGGATGGAGAGTGGTGGAGTCTATTTTCTTTTAGCGCATGTTTTAGGCTCCCGTTTTGCGGGTGCGGTTGGACTTCTGTATACGTTCGGGCAGGTAAGAATCCTTATCATGTTACTAGTGACCATTCCAGTTGATTTTTACCCATTTAGGGCTCAGGTGTTTAAGGTGATTCCATGTCACGTGACCAGGGTGATCGATTAATGGTCATTTACTGGATTTTATGGAGTTTTTTTGTAAAACAAAGATCGTCAGCACCTGGAGGTAGATCGAGCAAAAGATATCTGTTAAGTTTGGATGCTCAAATCCGCACAATCAGGATGAAATTATTGGAATTTGCTCAATCGCTGTTCGGTCTCTCATATTGCACTATGATAGCGGGAATTCCTATAGTCACGTCCTTAATTTGCGGATTCGAGCATTCAAACCTAACAGACATCTTTTTAGGTCAAATTCCAAGAAAATTATTGCTCCTTACCTTCAGGAAATTCGAATTATATTTTTTTGAGGATATAACGAAGATATTGATCGGTCACGCTTATCACTTCATCACAAACTTAACAGAAAAATATCAAATTGAAAATTAAATTATGAGGATTTTTTTCCTCTGTAACGTCCGATTGTGAGCCGCTAAAACTTCAGGTTTCTTCATGAAATCGGTTTATTTCCTTCATTCAATGAATTTTACAAGCATTTCAAACCATCTACATTACACTGAAACAAGAAAACTGGAAAAAACAACTGCCACACCACACACTCGGCCCGACCCGTGCGAAGAGTGGGAAACACGGCAAAAAATTACCCGTAATTTTACTTTCAAATTCATATTCCTCTGTTACTTTTTCGATGAAGTGATATGTATGACCCATCAATATCTTCGTTACATCCTCAAAAAAAATATAATTTGAATTTCTTGAAGGTAAGGAGCAATAGTTTTCTTGGAATGTGACTTTAAATGAGGCAAAGTCGAAAACCCCATGTTAAATTTCCATAAGAGCGCTTTCACACGGCCCAGACTTTTGCCAGCCAATCAGAGGCCGTACAATCGATAGTAATTTGACTATGCCACGCTCTCCTACCATTTTGTTGGGACTCTTGTTTACTCTTTGCAAATAAAGTGCTGCGCTGCTGTTGAAGGTTGAGTTGTTCCCAAGGTTATAGATGAAAGAGGTATGCTCATCTGACTACGTGCAAAAAATCCAGTGGCGCGCAGTTCAAAATCACTGGAGGCAAGATGGCCAAAAAAAGCAGAAAACGTATACTCTTTGCAGAAAACATTGGGTTGTTTTCTGCTTTCCTGTAGAGGGCAGCCCATTGTTTTCTGCAAAGAATATACGTTTTCTGCTTTTGTCGGCCATCTTGCCTGCAATGATTCTGAACTGCGCGCCACTCGATTTGTGGCGCGAAGTCAGATGAGCATACTTCCTTAATCTACAACCTTGAGTCGTTCCGACTGAAGACTGAGTGCTCACCGTTGCCTGCTTAGATCACTCCACTTATACACCAATTGGTGCGCGTTCGGTACCACTGTTGCGTTACAGTTTGTGCGGTCTTTTTGAATATTTTTTATTTTCAGTAAAAACACGCACACATATCTGAATGAATTTAAGCATCGGAGGTGGCCTACATCAAGGAGTAGTCTGATATTCTTTTGTCCCCGACTGTACCTATAAATTCTTACATTTCTGCTGATAAATTTCATCCAGCTGATAAATTTTGCAATGTTGTACCACTCTGTGCTCCGATATTTTTGATCGGAGTATTTTCTTTTCGCTCTCTTTCACCCGTATGTGAAAGATTTCTTGCATCAAAGTCGAATGGGAAGTCCTCTTTTGTGCCTTTAAAAATAACAAATACCGCAAATTTTGGTGAATTTCCTTGCTTTTCAAACTTTGACATAGTTTTACTTTGATGTACCATCTCTTGTTTTGCCGTGATAAGTAGCAAATTTGATTTACTTTTAGCGAATCTTCCTTGCAAGCTATTCTTGAGTCTTTAATATATTTTTTCTGAAGGTGGTTTTTGTCTGCAGTTTTAAACTCTGAAAGTTGGGAAAAAGGGAGAATCCACCTGACTTTTACTTGTCATAACGTATGAAAGAAGATAGGTGTTGATCTCCAGTTTGTGCAAAAATTCATGAATGTTTATGAGCCATAGGTTTGATTATATACCACGAGGTAGGCTCAATTGAAAAAAAAATATTGATATCTGGAAGGAGTTGAGGTTGAAGGCAGCTCCTCCACCCTGGGACGCTCAAAACATATCATTCTTTACTTGTGTAATGCTGAGGGCACAAGAGTGCTAGAAGCAGGTCAAACTGTCCAAAATGTTCTCCTTTATGTGCACTTTTTAAAAAGTTACACAATTTGCTTATTACAAACATTGATTTTCTCAAACTTTTCAAACTTCATCGCGTCATAACTCAAGAACACAAAATGACAGTGACCTCTAGAGTGTGCAAAAATTCTCAGCTTTTTATGCCCTTTTTAATGATGTATTTCCCGATGAGGGTCATTGATCACTCTTTTCTCTCCCAAAATTTTGGAATCCTTGGTATAATTAGAGGCCTCAACTTTGTTTTCTTTTCACGGAACGGATAGATTATGTATTAAAGCTCAAGTTCCCAAAGTTTCATCATTCTATCTTTACTTCACCAATACTTACTCATTTTGTCTTGCTATCTCACACATTCGATTCACAGTAGCATGGCGGCAGTCCAAAGAGCAGAAAATAAACGCGAGGTAGTTGAGGATCTTCAAGTTTGCCTTCAAATGTCAATCCAAGATACTGCGCGTTATTACAGATTTCCTTTAGGTACAATATTATTCATGGTTTTATTAAAATCTTTATAGTTCGGCAGGTGCCTCCTAGAAAATATGGCAGCAAGGTCTGATCCCATTACACCTAATTACTCTTTGTGTAGGGATCACTGATCAGTGGCGTCAATAAGGCCCCCGCCGCTGGGGAGGGGGGGGCAAAATTAAAGACAATAAAGAAGGGAAAGTCCACCACAGAATGGGGCAGTTGCAAGGGTATGAAATTTTGTGTTTTTTTTTTTTTTTTTTCAAAGATAATGAAAGTACTATCGACGAATTAAAAATTGTCGCCAGATTTCCACACATTTTCAGTTATGGGTGTGAGTATGGGACTGATCTGCAACGGCTTTTCCCACCACACCCGTATTTGGCCTCTCGCCTGCAAGGTGTGAGGAGTCTGAAGAGTGGCCGAACCGGAACCTTGAAGCAGAAACTTAGCTCGTGAAAAGCTCGCGACAATCTTTAATTCGTCGATAGTACTTGATGGGCTGAGAGCCGAAGAAACCTTTGGTTTTCCCTGAAGTGTCCCGGTTTCGGAGAAACACTCGAGTAAAGTTGTGAAAAATTGTGCACGTGTGACGTCACAAAATTTTAAGGTGATTCTATGGCAAACTCCCTGAGATTTTAATTCGATAGATGGCGTTACTTATCGCTGGCTCCGAAAATAGCCGTTTTTTGACGGTTTTCGGCTGTTTTCTCTGAACAGACGATTAAGAGGGGAAAAAATAGATTGTCAGCACCTGCGTAATGTTTTGCTTGATTTTTTAAGCTAAAGACGGGCCAAATTGGTTCAGAAATAATGATGTATTTATGGGAGGAAAAAATCAAATGTAGTTTGGAAAGTTCGATATCTCGAATGCGATAAACGATATCGACCTCCGATTTGCGCCAAAATGTTCAGTTTTTTATGCCCTTATTTTCATCGATGCAGTTTTACTCGATAGGAGTCGTCACGCGGAAGTTTTGAGATATTCCCCCGTACTGAGGGGTCAAAATGTCAAAAACTTTTGGGTGTTCTAAAATCTACTTTTGACTGTAGTTGTGTCCAAGCCGTAATTTTTTTTAGAAAAGAACTTGCTTTGTAGAGGATGTTGGACTCCTAGTTTTTTTAAATTCCAACTTTTTAAGCCTTAGTAATAATTTTTTGAAAATGGGTCCAAATCGAACTTTGACCTTCGATATATCGAAAACAAAAAACGATATTGACCTGCGGTTTGCGCTAAAAGTCTTAGAACTTCATGTCCTTTCAAACAAGGTATCACAAGATGGGGATTGTCATTTGAAAATTCTGAGTTGGAAGGCGAAACCCCCCTTTACGGGCGCCCCCGGAATTTTTGGGTACGCCAAAAAGTAGTTCCTATTAAGTTATAAACATCCTCCCAAGTTTGGTTTTTTTTATCTGCAGCCGTTCAAAAGTTATGAAGCCGTCCCGGGACTTTTGGACCACCCTGTAGACTGTTGCAGCAAACTGATTTTTTAATTACACCTGTTTCATTTATTGTTTAAATCATACATTCTTATGCATATTATGGGTCCGTGTAATTTGGGCGACGGTCAGTTTCTGGCGAGGAAAATAAGGGTCAGCTCAACCCTTTTTCAGGTGCGCGGGACGAGTGCCGAGCTCATCGCCCAGCGCAGACCAGTTCAAGTCAGGGGTTCCCCGGTATGTGAAAGCGGATGGAGCCAAATCTACAGAACATTTTTTCGTACCTATTTATTATTCGATTATTTCCAGTTATTCGCTTTTATTTGAATTGGACCCGAATAGGCGGGTTTGCGGTGAAGCTCGATAAAGGGGCCCTTCAATTATGAGGTTTTGTTTACGTGATTTCGACGAACCCGATTGTGGCCCGCTAAGCAAAAACGGAAAAAAACTGTCATCCCCCCCCCAAATAAACCAGTTTTCGAGTGCAGACAACCCCCAAGTTAGATTATAAAAAAGACCGGGAGCGAGCAAAGCGAGCGGGAGGTGAACGCAGCGCGGAGCGCGCGTATTCGCCCGAAGGGCGCTTACCTCCCCTAAAATTCCAAAAAAACGAATTTGGCCCACAAAAGCGATAAAACTGCAAGAAGATTCCATCTCTTTTTTCTTGTTTTTTTCCCGAAAGCGAGCGGGTCAGGGATTCAGGATATGAGAATAATCGATGGTCAAAAGTTCACGGTGGTAACATTTTTTTCCAAATAAAAACTCATATTGGCTGGTTCGGTCGAATTTTGGGGACCACTTAATCAAGGGTTGAACGCGATACCTGAATGAGGATCTCGTCGCACAGCACCGCTCGGCCGAATGCGACCTTTTTCGCCTTTGCAGAAAGTGACCGTCGCCCAAATTACGTAGAGCCCATTTTATATCAACTCAATGCTTTATGGTGCTGAAAGATACTTCTCACAATAACCTTGCCATCGTTTCGCAATCGTGTTGTGTCAAGGGTCAAGGTACTTTAGTTTGAGTGGTAGCCATAATTGCGATGGACGGGTTTACGGGGAAGGGGTGGTGGGATGGCAAGGGAAGAAGTAAAGGGGTAGGGGGGAGGGAAGAATAAGAAGCACATTTGAACTCAGCCATAAGCCACAGATACATACTGAAGCCTCCGCTATCACGTTTGTGAATTACTGAGGATAGTAATAGGGGACGGAACCGCATATCTGATTCGCAAAATTTCCCATACTTCACTACCCGATAAAAATGCATCGGTATTCGGTATCAATAATAGATTACAGGACTTTTCTTTCTCTGTTTCTCGTCCATTTTTTTTTTCATCCATTTTTTTTTTTTTCCCGTCCACGATATTTACTTAATCCTTGTAAATTCGTCCAAATATAACATTAGTCCTCTTTAAGAAGAAAAGGAAGAATATGAAGAAGAAAAAAATTAGTCCAATGTTTCTATTTGTCCTCGTCCATTTTCTACAACGTCCATGATTTTTTAGACAGAATGTTATTGGGACTATACTCTGTTCGGGATAAGAAGTCCGATGGGAAGTCAGGTAAAAACGCACTACATTGCAACGCAGCGGTTTCTCGGCTGTCGACTCTTCCCCGCTATGTCCGTTTAGGAGGACTGGCCTTTCGGACCCTTTTATTGAAAAAGACAATACCGTTAACTGACCAATTTATATAGTCGTTTGAACGCCCACTCGAAAATTGAACTTTTGCGGCATTCGCGAATTTTGAATGACTGACTTTAAATTTAAATTCTGCTCGACGTGCACAGAAGAATGATACCTAACGGCGGTTCAATATGTAATTTTTCAAAGATTACAGCTTCTTGGAATCACTCAATCAGGAATGCCAAAATCTTTGAAAAATTACAAATCGAACCACCGTTGGGTATCATTTTTCTGTGCACGTCGAGCAGAATTTAAATGTAAAGTCAGTTATTCAAAATTCGCGAATGCCGCAAAAGTTTAATTTTCGAGTGGGCGTTCAAACGACTATATAAATTGGTCAGTTCACGGTATTGTCTTTTTCAATAAAAGCCAAATGTATAGTAGGTGTAAGTTTAGTACTAAGTAATGTAATAGTACTGTTGAATAAAAAAAAATAAAAAATAAAAAATAAAAGCCAAAAGGGTCTGAAAGGCCAGTCCTCCTGAACGGACGCGACGCGACGTAGCGAGGAAGAGTCGACAGCCGAGAAACCGCTGCGTTGCAATGTAGTGCGTTTTTACCTGACTTCCCATCGGACTTCTTATCCCGAACAGAGTATACAGGGTGTTTCAGGTTTAACGTCGGAAAAATTTTTGGTCGGTTAATCAAGTCAAAATAAGACTTTTTTCCCCTATAAACATGGCCCTCAAAGTGCTTCATTTTGGAGCTACGATTTTTCAAAGTTGTCCAAAAATTTAGGTTTTTTTTCAATTGTGGCGGAAGTTCTCAATAAAATTGCACCAAATTTGGTCACTAGTTGTAACTTTTGGTGAAAAATTCATTTCTTGTATTGAAAATTTTGTAGATATGTTATTAGTAAACATAACGACTTAAGTATAACTTTTGTCCATTTTTTTTTCAGTTCACAAAAATGTTCCTTTCATCCAATATTGGTTTGCAAGTAAAACTTAAGAGTGTTAAAGGTCAATGCCAGAAAACGTATTCATTTGGATTGTCTAATTTTTATTCAAATCCGCAAAGAGTATTAAAGACTTGTAGATATTACATGAAAAATAAATAAATCTTTACATCACTAACAAATATATTTTCATGTTTCTAATTGAGATAAGAGGCTGCAGTTTTGATCATTCTTATTTACATCGGAGGGGCTATCTGAGGGGGCTATTTTCGATGATCCCCACCCCAGGGACCAGGGTGGAGAGGGGGGCCCGGGGCAACTTCATTTTCTCTTATGGCACCCCCTATCTTATGATACATCGTTTGAAAGGGCATTGCATTGTAAGACATTTGGAGCAAATCGCGGCTCGATATCATTTTTCGTTTTCGATATATCAGGTCAAAGTTCGATATGGACCCATTTTAAAAAAATCATCACTCCACTTTGAAAAATCGGAATTGAAAAACCAAGGAGTTTAAAATACTATGGACACCAAATCCTATTCAGAAAAAAGTGCGGGTTTGGCACAAATTTAGTCAAAGTCAGGATTTAGCGCCCCCGAAAATGTTTAACGTTTTTGCCCCTCAGGGGGGCTAAAAAAAGAAAGTCCAGGAAACGATCCCTATCGAGTGCTACACCGATCGAAAGTGCTTACCAAACTGGGCATTTTGGCGCAAACCGAAGGTAGATATTGTTCTTCACATTCGAGATATCGAATGTCGAAAGTAGATTTACAATCTTTGGCCCTTTAACATAGGCAAAAAGGCGATGACGCCGAAAGCCCCCTTGTGACCCCTCTATCGATTCAGCTTGGCAAATGGAGTCGATCGCCCTCAAGGGTTTTCATATCTTTTGGGTATGGGGCCCTCTCACTCATGGAAAATCATGGCCCTTTAGCATAGGCAAAAAGGCGTTGACGCCGAAAGCCTCCTTGTGACCCCTCTATCGATTCAGCTTGGCAAATGGATCCGATCGCCCTCAAGGGTTTTCATATCTTTTGTGAATTTGGCTCTCTCACTCATGGCAACTCATGGCCCTTTAACATAGGCAAAAAGGCGTTGACGCCGAAAGCCCCCTTGTGACCCCTCTATCGATTCAGCTTGGCAAATGGAGTCGATCGCCCTCAAGGGTTTTCATATCTTTTGGGTATGGGGCCCTCTCACTCATGGAAACTCATGGCCCTTTAGCATAGGCAAAAAGGCGTTGACGCCGAAAGCCTCCTTGTGACCCCTCTATCGATTTAGCTTGGCAAATGGAGTCGATCGCCCTCAAGGGTTTTCATATCTTTTGTGAATTTGACTCTCTCACTCATGGCAACTCATGGCCCTTTAACATAGGCAAAAAGACGA
This sequence comes from Trialeurodes vaporariorum, assembly GCA_011764245.1. Lineage (NCBI taxonomy): Eukaryota > Metazoa > Arthropoda > Insecta > Hemiptera > Aleyrodidae > Trialeurodes > Trialeurodes vaporariorum. The sequence continues at coordinate 698,434 of VMOF01000002.1, forward strand.
TGTTGCCGAAAGCCCCCTTGTGACCCCTCTATCGACGCAGCTTGGCAAATGGAGTCGATCGCCCTCAAGGGTTTTCATATCTTTTGGGTATGGGGCCCTCTCACTCATGGAAACTCATGGCCCTTTAGCATAGGCAAAAAGGCGTTGACGCCGAAAGCCTCCTTGTGACCCCTCTATCGATTTAGCTTGGCAAATGGAGTCGATCGCCCTCAAGGGTTTTCATATCTTTTGTGAATTTGGCTCTCTCACTCATGGCAACTCATGGCCCTTTAACATAGGCAAAAAGACGATGTTGCCGAGTGCCCCCTTGTGACCCCTCTATCGATTCAGCTTGGCAAATGGAGTCGATCGCCCTCAAGGGTTTTCATATCTTTTGGGTATGGGGCCCTCTCACTCATGGAAACTCATGGCCCTTTAGCATAGGCAAAAAGGCGTTGACGCCAAAAGCCTCCTTGTGACCCCTCTATCGATTCAGCTTGGCAAATGGAGTCGATCGCCCTCAAGGGTTTCCATATATTTTGTGAATTTGGCTCTCTCACTCATGGCAACTTATGGCCCTTTAACATAGGCAAAAAGACGATGTTGCCGAGTGCCCCCTTGTGACCCCTCTATCGATTCAGCTTGGCAAATGGAGTCGATCGCCCTCAAGGGTTTTCATATCTTTTGGAATGGGGCCCTCTCACTCATGGAAACTCATGGCCCTTTAGCATAGGCAAAAAGGCGTTGACGCCGAAAGCCTCCTTGTGACCCCTCTATCGATTCAGCTTGGCAAATGGATCCGATCGCCCTCAAGGGTTTTCATATCTTTTGTGAATTTGACTCTCTCACTCATGGCAACTCATGGCCCTTTAACATAGGCAAAAAGGCGTTGATGCCGAAAGCCCCCTTGTGACCCCTCTATCGATTCAGCTTGGCAAATGGAGTCGATCGCCCTCAAGGGTTTTCATATCTTTTGGGTATGGGGCCCTCTCACTCATGGAAACTCATGGCCCATTAGCATAGGCAAAAAGGCGTTGACGCCGAAAGCCTCCTTGTGACCCCTCTATCGATTCAGCTTGGCAAATGAATCCGATCGCCCTCAAGGGTTTTCATATCTTTTGTGAATTTGACTCTCTCTCTCATGGCAACTCATGGCCCTTTAACATAGGCAAAAAGGCGTTGACGCCGAAGCCCCTTGTGACCCCTCTATCGATTCAGCTTGGCAAATGGATCCGATCAGCCTCAAGGGTTTTCATATCTTTTCGGTATGGGGCCTCTCACTCATGGAAACTCATGGCCCTTAGCATAGGCAAAAAGGCGTTGACGCCGAAAGCCTCCTTGTGACCCCTCTATCGATTCAGCTTGGCAAATGGATCGATCGCCCTCAAGGGTTTTATATCTTTTGGGTATGGGGCCCTCTCACTCATGGAAACTCATGGCCCTTTAGCATAGGCAAAAAGGCGTTGATGCCGAAAACCTCCTTGTGACCCCTCTATCGATTCAGCTTGGCAAATGGATCCGATCACCCTCAAGGGTTTTCATATCTTTTGGGTATGGGGCCCTCTCACTCATGGAAACTCATGGCCCTTTAGCATAGGCAAAAAGGAGTTGACGCCGAAAGCCTCCTTGTGACCCCTCTATCGATTCAGCTTGGCAAATGGATCCGATCGCCCTCAAGGGTTTTTATATCTTTTGGGTATGGGGCCCTCTCACTCATGGAAACTCATGGCCCTTTAGCATAGGCAAAAAGGCGTTGATGCCGAAAGCCTCCTTGTGACCCCTCTATCGATTCAGCTTGGCAAATGGAGTTGATCGCCCTCAAGGGTTTTCATATCTTTTGGGTATGGGGCCCTCTCACTCATGGATACTCATGGCCCTTTAGCATAGGCAAAAAGGCGTTGACGCCGAAAGCCTCCTTGTGACCCCTCTATCGATTCAGCTTGGCAAATGGAGCCGATCGCCCTCAAGGGTATTCATATCTTTTGTGAATTTGACTCTCTCACTCATGGCAACTCATGACCCTTTAACATAGGCAAAAAGGCGTTGACTCCGAAAGCCCCCTTGTGACCCCTCTATCAAATCAGCTTGGTAAATGGATCCGATCACCCTCAAGGGTTTTCATATCTTTTGTGAATTTGACTCTCTCACTTAGGCAACTCATGGCCCTTTAACATAGGCAAAAAGGCGTTGACGCCGAAAGCCCCCTTGTGACCCCTCTATCGATTCAGCTTGGCAAATGGAGTCGATCGCCCTCAAGGGTTTTCATATCTTTTGTGAATTTGACTCTCTCACTCATGGCAACTCATGGCCCTTTAACATAGGCAAAAAGGCGTTGACGCCGAAAGCCCCCTTGTGACCCCTCTATCGATTCAGCTTGGCAAATGGAGTCGATCGCCCTCAAGGGTTTTCATATCTTTTGGGTATGGGGCCCTCTCACTCATGGAAACTCATGGCCCTTTAGCATAGGCAAAAAGGCGTTGACGCCGAAAGCCTCCTTGTGACCCCTCTATCGATTCAGCTTGGCAAATGGAGTCGATCGCCCTCAAGGGTTTTCATATCTTTTGTGAATTTGACTCTCTCACTTAGGCAACTCATGGCCCTTTAACATAGGCAAAAAGGCGTTGACGCCGAAAGCCCCCTTGTGACCCCTCTATCGATTCAGCTTGGCAAATGGAGTCGATCGCCCTCAATGGTTTTCATATCTTTTGGGTATGGGGCTCTCTCACTCATGGAAACTCATGGCCCTTTAGCATAGGCAAAAAGGCGTTGACGCCGAAAGCCCCTTGTGACCCCTCTATCGATTCAGCTTGGCAAATGGAGTCGATCGCCCTCAAGGGTTTCATATCTTTTGGGTATGGGGCCCTCTCACTCATGGAAACTCATGGCCCTTTAGCATAGGCAAAAAGGCGTTGACGCCGAAAGCCTCCTTGTGACCCCTCTATCGATTCAGCTTGGCAAATGGATCCGATCGCCCTCAAGGGTTTTCATATCTTTTGTGAATTGACTCTCTCACTCATGGCAATTCATGGCCCTTTAACATAGGCAAAAAGGCGTTGACGCCGAAAGCCCCCTTGTGACCCCTCTATCGATTCAGCTTGGCAAATGGAGTCGATCGCCCTCAAGGGTTTTCATATCTTTTGGGTATGGGGCCCTCTCACTCATGGAAACTCATGGCCCTTTAGCATAGGCAAAAAGGCGTTGACGCCGAAAGCCTCCTTGTGACCCCTCTATCGATTCAGCTTGGCAAATGGAGTCGATCGCCCTCAAGGGTTTCATATCTTTTGGGTATGGGGCCCTCTCACTCATGGAAACTCATGGCCCTTTAGCATAGGCGAAAAGCGATGTTGCTGAAAGCCCCTTGTGACCCCTCTATCGATTCAGCTTGGCAAATGGAGTCGATCGCCCTCAAGGGTTTTCATATCTTTTGTGGAATGGGCTCTCTCACTCATGGAAACTCATGGCCCTTTAGCATAGGCAAAAAGGCGTTGGCGCCGAAAGCCCCCTTGTGACCCCTCTATCGATTCAGCTTGGCAAATGGAGTCGATCGCCCTCAAGGGTTTTCATATCTTTTGGTATGGGGCCTCGCACTCATGGAAACTCATGGCCCTTTAGCATAGGCAAAAAGGCGTTGACGCCGAAAGCCTCCTTGTGACCCCTCTATCGATTCAGCTTGGCAAATGGATCCGATCGCCCTCAAGGGTTTTCATATCTTTTGGAATTTGACTCTCTCACTCATGGCAACTCATGGCCCTTTAACATAGGCAAAAAGGCGTTGACGCCGAAAGCCCCCTTGTGACCCCTCTATCGATTCAGCTTGGCAAATGGAGTCGATCGCCCTCAAGGGTTTTCATATCTTTTGGGTATGGGGCCCTCTCACTCATGGAAACTCATGGCCCTTTAGCATAGGCAAAAAGGCGTTGACGCCGAAAGCCTCCTTGTGACCCCTCTATCGATTCAGCTTGGCAAATGGATCCGATCGCCCTCAAGGGTTTTCATATCTTTTGTGAATTTGACTCTCTCACTCATGGCAACTCATGGCCCTTGAACATAGGCAAAACGGCGTTGACGCCGAAAGCCCCCTTGTGACCCCTCTATCGATTCAGCTTGGCAAATGGAGTCGATCGCCCTCAAGGGTTTTCATATCTTTTGGGTATGGGGCCCTCTCACTCATGGAAACTCATGGCCCTTTAGCATAGGCAAAAAGGCGTTGACGCCGAAAGCCTCCTTGTGACCCCTCTATCGATTCAGCTTGGCAAATGGAGTCGATCGCCCTCAAGGGTTTTCATATCTTTTGGGTATGGGGCCCTCTCACTCATGGAAACTCATGGCCCTTTAGCATAGGCGAAAAGACGATGTTGCTGAGTGCCCCCTTGTGACCCCTCTATCGATTCAGCTTGGCAAATGGAGTCGATCGCCCTCAATGGTTTTCATATCTTTTGGGTATGGGGCTCTCTCACTCATGGAAACTCATGGCCCTTTAGCATAGGCAAAAAGGCGTTGGCGCCGAAAGCCCCCTTGTGACCCCTCTATCGATTCAGCTTGGCAAATGGAGTCGATCGCCCTCTAGGGTTTTCATATCTTTTGGGTATGGGGCCCTCTCACTCATGGAAACTCATGGCCCTTTAGCATAGGCAAAAAGGCGTTGACGCCGAAAGCCTCCTTGTGACCCCTCTATCGATTTAGCTTGGCAAATGGAGTCGATTGCCCTCAAGGTTTTTCATATATTTTGTGAATTTGGCTGTCTCACTCATGGCAACTCATGGCCCTTTAACATAGGCAAAAAGACGATGTTGCCGAGTGCCCCCTTGTGACCCCTCTATCGATTCAGCTTGGCAAATGGAGTCGATCGCCCTTAAGGGTTTTCATATATTTTGTGAATTTGGCTCTCTCACTTATGGCAACTCATGGCCCTTTAACATAGGCAAAAAGACGATGTTGCCGAGTGCCCCCTTGTGACCCCTCTATCGATTCAGCTTGGCAAATGGAGTTGATCGCCCTCAAGGGTTTTCATATCTTTTGGGTATGGGGCCCTCGCACTCATGGAAACTCATGGCCCTTTAGCATAGGCAAAAAGGCGTTGACGCCGAAAGCCCCCTTGTGACCCCTCTATCGATTCAGCTTGGCTAATGGAGTCGATCGCCCTCAAGGGTTTTCATATCTTTTGTGAATTTGGCTCTCTCACTCATGGCAACTCATGGCCCTTTAACATAGGCAAAAAGACTATGTTGCCGAGTGCCCCCTTGTGACCCCTCTATCGATGCAGCTTGGCAAATGGAGTCGATCGCCCTCAAGGGTTTTCATATCTTTTGTGAATGGGACCCTCTCACTCATGGCAACTCATTGCCTTTTAACATAGGCAAAAAGGCGTTGACGCCGAAAGCCCCCTTGTGACCCCTCTATCGTTTCAGCTTGACAAATGGAGTCGATCGCCCTCAAGGGTTTTCATATCTTTTGTGAATTTGGCTCTCTCACTCATGGCAACTCATGGCATTTTAACATAAGCCAATAAATTCCCCCCCCCCCCAAAAAAAAAAAAAGTTAAGACACGTGCGAGTGATAGAATCATCATAATCCGGTAACACGGCTCACTCGGAAATAAGATTCCCCCCATGGAGTGCAGCTTCCGCAAGGTTTTGCTGTTAGCAAAGGGATTATTGAATCTTGAGTAAAATTCTGCAAGACTTCTTGCATCAAAAATGAATGTGTAGAGAGTCCTTTCTTGTGCCTTTAAATTAAAAAAATACTGCACACTTAATTTTTTTAGACCATTAAAATTAATTTTCCAAATATGCTTTGGAAGAGCACGAGAGAGTTTTAACTTGATGATCTCATGACAAAGAGACAGCTAGAAGGATGCACGTTGCATATTGCACAATTCACATGCATTCATAGCCGTAGCTTTGATATTATCGTCTTTCTCTCTCTGAGCCCATTTGAATGCATGTGTTAGAAAATGATGGATTTAAGGGCTGTCATGTGACTTCAACCTCTGTTTCTGTCCTTTTCTAACACATACGTTCAAATGGGCTGAGAGAGAAAGACGATATCCTATAGCTACGGCTATGCATGCATTGCCAGTTTTTTCGTTTTCGTTTTCGTGTCCAACACATTTGTATAGTGACAAAATGCTGATGATTATGCTTCTTCGCCCCCCCCCCCGGCCCCCTTTATGTTATTCCTCGATTAAAGTTAGCGAGTCTATAGGAAGCGAAACACTTTTAAGTCAAAGTGAGCGTCTTTCATAGAAATAGGTGGTATGCTTTTCTGGACCATTTAAAATTAATTGAACTCTTGAGTATCTAACTTGAAAAAAATGTCAAAAAGGAGTAAAATTCATGTTTTTTTTAAGGCTGTAGGATGTGCGTTAAGCATGCTAGGACTTGGCGAAACTCTGGCCGGTTTATTTGAGCTTCAGAAGAATCCATGGGCAGAGAGGATGTTTGCTTGCTTAGCTGTTCTATTGCTAAGTGTCATCAATCTAGCCGGCGTAAAATGGGTTGTGAAATTACAGTTTGTTCTTCTCTTAATCTTACTCACTGCCGGTCTTGATTTCGCTGTCGGAAGCTTTACACATACAGATGTCAGTAAGTACCAATTGAAACACATTTGAAATTGAAAATCCGTCCACATCCTCTAACAATGCAGCTGTTACTAACATTTGTTACAGATTCATGGAATGTCAGTTGATTTGTTAAAAAACAAAACAAGCGGGAAAAATTTCTGAGACAATAAAAACTGCCGAAAAATCCACCCGTTAATTTTTTTTAAACGCGCGACTGGAATATCATTGTAGCTAAGGGGCCCGATCAAATTGGCTAAAAGTCGGACTTGACTTGAACTAGCATACCCTCACTATTTACTCATCAAACGGCATTGATGACCCCAACGAGCTTTACCAATAGAGCAGTGGCGTAGCGTGCAATTTGGCAACGTTGTAGTTCGTCCATAGGCGGACCGTATATCAGGGGCTAGGGGGGATATAGCCCCTACACTTTTTTTGGGCAGAGGGGCTAAAAATCGGGAAAAAATCATCACTTGAGACTTGAGAAGCCAAAAAAAAAAAAAAAATCCATTTTTTAGCCCCCCCCCCCACTTTTTTTTGGTCGCGGTCCGCCTTTGAGTTCGTCCATTTTAACCCATGGAAAAGATCGAAGTATTGGGTGTTCGGTGAACATCTTCGCTTTCGACCTTTTACATGGGTCAAACGAACAAAGTACAACGTTGCCAAATGTCACGCTACGCCACGCCACTGCAATAGAGGGCTATATGCTATTTTAAAAGTATCATCCCAAAATGAGGCAGCATGAACGATCTGATTCTGGTTTGTTCGCCTCAATTTTTTAACCTTAGATAAAAAATTGTAATTGAGTAATTCAGTGGAAATGGGTTTGAAATCGAAAGTGCAAAGGCGAATTTTCGCGATCGAATATCATAAACAATACCAACCTAACTACATATTCGAGGAAACTCAATTGTGTTTTTAGATGTGTTTTCGGGGCATCGGTGGCATCAATTCGATTTCGAATTCACCTCCGGACTTGCATTCAAAATCGAATTGATGCCATTGATGACTGAATACATTTAGAGTCCCTTTATGGAAATATTGTATAGGGAGTACCGACACGACGCTTTATGCACTTTGACAGGAGTCGATTTAGTCGATCGCCTGAACGAATTCGAATGTTAAGTTCGACAGTAGACCAGTGGTGGACAGGCGAATTTGCCGGCATTCCGGTCCGTTCCCGTACGTTCCTCAACGAATCGACTCCTTTCGTGTGGAGCCTTCGATGTCGTCGACTCCTGCTCGACTCCGTGAGAGCCTAAAACCAACGACCAATCACAACTCGTTGAGCTCGTGTCGGTACTCCCTATACAATATTTCCATCAAGGGACTCTAAATACACCGAAAAAGTTCGAAAAACACGATTCAGTTTCGTGTCATCCACTGTTGTCATGCGAAGGTTGGCAATGGTTTTGTCGAATATCATCGAATATATTCGTCGCGAAAATTCGCCTCAAGTGTTCCAGAGTGGCTATCTATGGATTTATAATTCTAATTCAACTATTCAGGTGAGAAAATGTTGCTTGTTTGTGTCCTGTGTCAGTTTCTTTATCCTGCAAATCTTTCCAAAAGCAACAATTTTATCTATGGGACTGTTGCACACTTTTGCTATAGGTAAGCAATTTTAATAGTCGATTCTGGTGTAAAACCCCCCAAAACTAAAGGTGGCAGCACTAAAAACTTCCGAAATAGACTCCTATACTTAATAAACGCTTTTATTTGCGAGGGCGTAGTGGTGGCTGAGGGCAGTAATAATGGGAGATTCCCATCTTAATTTCGTCATTCTCTCTATGCTGACAAGGATGATTCACAGAGTAATTAGTCACCAGAGTAGTGATCCACATCCGATGGATGGTACTGTGACACCTAGTGATACTGGTGTCACATGAAAGTCGTCTCTGATTGGTCACTTCTTGATGGAGTTACAGTATTGTTAGATGGAAATCTCCCATTATTACTGCCCTCAGCCACCATTACGCCCTCGCAAACAAAAGCGATTATTGAGTTTAGGAGTGGATTTCGGAAGTTTTCAGTGCTTCCATCGTTATTTTTGAAGGTTTTAATACCGGCGGGCCGATCTTTGAAATCAGTGGATAAAACTGGTAGACAGGATAAATGAAGGGCTGCTATTGATTGGTCCCACTAAAGTGTTTATCGAAAAATATACCTCTGTAACCAAGTATCCCTCCGCTACATTCGATAAGCTATCGGCTGCTTAAAACAAGCCGATTAAACCCGATAGTTTATCGAATGTAGCGGAGGGATACTTGGTTACAGAGGTATGTTTTTCGATAAATACTTTAGAGGGACCAATAGCAGCCCTTCCTTTATCCAGTCTACCAGTTTTATCCAATGATTTCAAAGATCGGCCTGCGGAATCGACTATTAATTCGCTTATAGCAAAAGTGTGCAACAGCCCCATTTATGCGTCCAGATAGCCACTCTAAAACACTTGCACTTTTGTTTAAATTAATATCAAATGAATTTGATGCAACTTTTTTTTTTATTTTTTTTTATTTTTTTATTTTTAATTTTTTTTGGTTAAAAAAAAAAAATAAAATAAAAATGAGGCAAAGAAACCAAGCCCGTGTAAAAATGTGGATAAGAGATCCCTATCATGGCTGCCTCCTTGCTGCCTCAAAAGCACGTCCTTCAAATCCCCTCTATGTTGGTATAACTCGTTGGATGACCCTCAAGTCAAGCTCCAGAATGGGTGAAGCTTCACGTGAAGTTGATTGGTGCTCCAGTTCCAACTTTACCGGGCCCCAGTTACCTATGTACGATGAGAATGAGGTAGTTCTGTTTAATCGGTCTCGTTGTCCATACTAGCATTTGCGGCGTAGGAGATTTCGATGTAAATTACTCCTCTAGCCGCTAGTTACTCCTTAATTGAATGTCCTTAATCAGCATAACAAATTGGAAAGGACGAGAAAGCGACTAATTAGATAAGGATCACCTCTTTGATGTCCTGTGCTACGTCGAATTCGCGGTCGTCCGTTTAAATTTGTTTACCAAGTTATTGAGTGGACGCGCGTCTCGGGTGGTTTCCACGTAATATTCCACGGTCCTTGATCTGTCACAAAAACTTGCAATAGGCCCGTTATCTCTTGTGTGATTTCAAAAATGAGTATTTGTGGCTAGGTTTTGCTATCAGTGATGGGCAAAAATCATTTTTTGAATAGCCATGAATAATTAACTAAAATTATTCGCATTATTTTCATGTTATTCCTATTAGTAAATCAATGTTTTAACACTACCAGTCACTCATCTTATGACAAATGAATAAGCTGGGAGCGTCAAAACTTCGATTTCCTAATAGGAATAACATGAGAATAATGCGAATAATTTTAGTTAATTATTCATGGTTATTCAAAAAATGATTTTTGTCCATCACTGTTTGCTATCAACAATTGAGGCAATTTCCGGATTAAGGGCTCATAAAAGAACAGGTGTGCTCTTGGGGACTATACTTTTTTTAATTTGAAATTTTAATTTATTTTTCTTATTTTAATCTTTTAAATTTAAAATTATACTAAGTCTTTTTGAAGTTCATGATCCCTATATTTATTTTTTTAATTTAAATTAAATCGGTTTATTCTAGTTTTTTTTAAATCTGATGTTAGGAGAAATGAAATTCTGTGAAAGAATAGAGTCTTTTATCTGAAGAGCGCACCTCTTGTTTTATGGGCCTCTATTCCGGAAATGGCCTCAATTGAAATGTGCCGGTTCTATTGTAAAATCGTGCTAGGAGAATGGTGAGAGAGCACTATAGAAAGTTTCAAATCAATTCCTTAACCTCAGCATAGATTAAAAAAAAATCGGTGACAGCCAGTGGCGTATCGTGCAATTTGACAACGTTGGAATGTGTCCATTTAAACCCATTTAAAAGATCCAATTTGAAGGTGTTCGCCGAACAACCAAGAGTTCGATAGTTTTCATGGGTTTAAATGGAACCATTCCAACGTTGTCAAATGCACGCTGCGCCACTGGTGACAGCGCACTATGGTCTAAGATCGTCAAAAACTGGCCAAAAATCAGAGGTTAAATTTCTCATCAATTTATCATTGGAGCTCTTGCACAGTTTTGCTGTAGGCAAATGGAGTATCAATTCCAATCATCCTTTGTGATTGAATCGAAATGCAGTGATTTTTTTTCTGGATCATGTCAGACTCTATAGTGCTCTTCCAAACAAAGTTTTTGATTTGTGGTGCTGATGGAGAGTCTGTATACAACTAATTTTTTTGGATTTTAGGAAAAGGATTTGATGGTTGGACCAATAGTCATGTTATTGACAATTCTTTTGCCGAATATTTCGACGGATACAGCTGGTTTTCTGTGTTCGGAGTTTTTTTCCCCACATTAACTGGTATCATGGCAGGGATAAACATGAGTGGAGATCTGCGTCACCCAACTGTGGACATACCAAACGGAACTTTTGCAGCACTTGCAACTGGGTAAAATGCCTTTTTACAAAGCCTCCCCACTCCCCTGCAACGCTGGATCCATTTCATCCGCACTTACGCCTCACGCCTTACCAAGGGCGGATCCAGCGATCTGGCAACTGTGTATTCTTCCCATTTGAATGCGTGAGAAACAATCGATTAGTAACAGGGCCATGGCCCCCTAAAGAATCGATTCTTCCTCATATGTTCAAATGGGAAGAATACATGATTGCCACATTGCTAGATCCGCTCTTTCCTTTTACGGTCTTGTTCCTTCCAGATATCCGGCTAATTTCCCTCTTGCATGCCTGTCATTTATAATTTATGAAAATTGCTCACAAAAGTGTCTGTGAACCCATCTTTTTTAGACTTTTATTGTGAAATTGGCAAATAAAAATCTACAAATGAACTTGAAACTCCAGTTGTAGAATGAACAATTTTAACCTAGATTATACAACTGATGGTTTAAAACATTGGCTAACTCGGATTTTTCATAAGACTATTACTCAACTGCTAAATCAGAAATTGAAAGGTGTTGGGGGGAAACAACTAATTCAATTGCCATGTCGTACGGATTTCGGAAATTTGAATAAATATTACAAGCGACCAAATACTTGCACTTTTCTACTTTTTTTCGACTCAAAGAACTGATATGGTTCATAACTTTTTGCGAACAAACTTATGACGGTGTAAGTAGGTATTTGGTCTCTTTGCAAGGTTCTGTGGATGAAAATGTAAATCTAGCCACCTAAGGTTCCAAGTGAATCCATTCTAAATTGCACTATTCTTGACTCGCTCTCTTACTGATACAGTTTTGGTTTCGTGACTCGTCGATCATTTTCTGTGTCGTCAACCATTACTTTGGTGTAACTCTGTAACGTCACTCTTTAATTTGCAGAACTGGATTATACTTACTGTTCACTCTCGTCTTAGGATCAACTTGTACGCGGACGACTCTTAAAGATGATTACATGATAGCTGCAAAAGTTTCTGCTGTTCGTAAGTCTTCTTTTTTTTTCTTTCTTTTTCATTTCATCTTATTCAAGTTTTAAAGTATGTGGTTTATTTGCACGCTGTTTTAATGTTTCAATTTCCTCAAGAGATCTTATTTCTTCGCTTCTTTTTTCACACATTTTTCTTGTTGTTTTAGCGTTTTTTGGAAATCTTTTCGTTCGATTGAACATTCGAATATTTCGCCGGACCTTCTTTTAAGATTAGTTGTTTCTTTTTAGTTTCTTCAATTTCAAATATGTTAGCGAATTGGAACTTCCGATTTGATAATTCATCGATAATATAAAGTACGTGGTCAGTATCGGTTCTGATCGTTGTCCCCCTATTTCTGCAATTTTTTATTTTATCCACGTAAATAATACATATTTGAATGTACCTATCTTGCTCCACCTACAGTATAAACTAAATTCTTACATAATTTTTTAGGAGTGCTCTTACTTGCTGGATTATACGTATCGTCTTTATCTAGCTGCCTAGGAGCTATGTATGGTACACCCCGGGTTTTACAATCAATCGCAAATGAAAATTTGATTCCCTTTAGCAATGTTCTTGGCAGAGGTGTAAGTATAATTGACTAACCTTAAGTGGTCGTATCCTAATTCTAATTAATTTTGACACTAAGTGAAAATGCACTACGTCTTTATCGTGATTCAAAAGACCATAAAAGGGAAAGGTATGGCAGATGTAATATTTTCCTCTGTGAGATGCGTCATGTTGTAGTACATAAAAGCTGAGGAAACGAATCCAGAACACGCCACGATAATTTGGCCTTTGTGCACCGTTCTTACTTAAACTTCTAATTTCAGGAGCGTGCTTGCTTGTATTTTTAAAAATCAGACGAGCTTGAAAGGGACGCTTCGAGTCTGTGAAATTATGTCACATCTCTTCTCCCTTTCGCGCTCTCATAAATGTTGTCAAATTTTCTGAAATGTTTTGAGCTGATGAAAAATTTCTGCGAAGTAAATCATATTCAAAAACAGTTGACTCAAAGTTCGATGGTAGTCTTCGAAAAGAAAAATGCGACTCGAAAGTATTTTGAAAAATAACTCAAATTTAAAACTTACAATCAACATTTACAACTTTGTGATAGTACAAGGGATAAATTGACCAATTTTCACAAGTGTTCAGTATTCAAGTACTGAATTTTAGCAGTTTTTACTTTTAAGTTTTTATTTCATGATATTTTCACTTTTTATTGTATAAGTTACTTTTGATGACCCATTTCCAATCTATCTCTCACACACTTTCTCTTTCTCTCGAGAAACTAGCTTCTTCCCTCTCCCTAACCTAACCTCTCTCTTATCTCTCTTTCTCTTTTCTTTTTCTCTCTATCAGTCTCACTGTCAAGGTCTGCGACTGAGCAGTCCGAGTGGGGGTTAATCTGACCAAAGCATGTGCGCACTGCGCATGCGCGGGCAGAGCAACCCCTGCGACGGCTGGGCTCAACTCGCAGCCCTTGAACAGTGAAAATCAGTTCCCTAGACAAACTCCCTGAGAAAAGTCGAGCGAGACCTCTCTTGTAAAATCACTTCTCACTCTGCTAGGCGTCAAGTCTAAATCCTTACTTCACCTTAATAGAAGTGCGTCGAGCACCTTTATTATTACGCATTCAATCACTTTGTTAATTACTCTGTAGAGTACGTCAAGTTATCTAGTTCTACATTGTTATTATCATTTTATTCATCGTTTTGTTTTTGCTCGCTTTAATCGTCAATCCAAATTATACAGTCCACTTCATCAAATCAAATATCTCTTTTAAATCACCGTGTTATCTCCAAATTTAAAGCTCCACCCCAGTCGGTACCCCCAGTGCTTAAGTGCCACTGAGCCGACTGAGAGCATCTCCTGTTTGTCACCTTCAAAGCTCCACCCCAGTCGGTACCCCCAGTGCTTAAGTGCCACTGAGCCGACTGAGAGCTTTGAAGTCTGATCAAACATTCATCGAAAATCATAGTACGGTCCATACTCAAATCTCAAACCAAACAAAGCTACCGAGGTCAAACAACAAGTCTTCTCAAGATTATGCAAAGCTGCAAGTCCATTGGCACCGGTAGTTTAGACTAACGGGGCTGTTGCATACTTTTGCTGTAAGCGATCGAAGGGTCGATTTGGATGTAAAAACCTGCAAAACAACGATTACAGGCGTACAAACTCACAAAATCCACTCGTAACCGCATAAAATGCTTTTAAATGCGCGAGCGTAATGGTGGCTAGGGCAGTAATAATGGAAAATTCCTATCTTAATTTCGTCACTCTCTCCATGTTGACATGGAAGATTCACAGAGTAATTAGACACCAGAGTAGTGATTCACATCCGAGTGATGACACCGCGACACCTGGTGACATCGGTGTCAAAGGAAAGTCGTCCCTTATTGGTCACTTATCGATAGAGTTAAAGCATTCAGATGGGAATCTCCCATTTTTAGTGCCATACGCCACTGCCCACCATTACGCTCGCGCATGTAAAAGCATTTTATTATTTTAGGCGTAAATTTTGTGAGTTTTTAGTGCTACCATCGTTATTGTTAAAGTTTCTCACTTCTGAATCGACCCTTAAATCGTTTACAGCGAAAGTGTGCAACAGCCCCATTCTCGATATAACTTGAGCCCAAATTGATATACCGCTAATTCTCTTAACTTTTTTTCTTTCCAGAAAGGACCGAACAGAGTTCCTATATTTTCAATGGCTGTTACAGCAGGAGTGATAGTGATTTTCACTCTATTTGGTGATATAAACTCACTAGCCCCTATAGTGACAATGCCCTTTCTACTCACGTATGCATCAGTAGACTATGCCTATTTTTCACTTGCCATGACTTTTGATTTGCAAAATCAACGAGAACAAAAATTAAGGTAACCATCTAAATCAGATACATACTGTACACATAGATATAAGTTCTTAGTTTTTAGCCTGGTAGGGGAAGCTGATAATCAGCAAAGAGTAGCCAAGTTCGGTAAAACTTCGATAGTTCGTTTGTCAAGGGATCGGTGATCCATGTTCTTTAAAATTCAATGTATTTTCGAAAACGTCAGAAACTGCGTATTGTGCCGTGGGCTCAGATTACAGTGAAGATCGAATTTAGTGACCTTCAAGGGCTCGGGTGAAGTTGATCGTTAAAGTCGGGTGTAATTGTGAGCGCTTGATAGCAAATTATACATCTCACCTTCTTTTGAAACACGGAGAAAAATCAAGTGAAAGGAAAAATAATTGAAGACTGACGCCAATTTTTAAGTATATTATACATTTCAATGTCGGTTTATTTTTCAAATTAGAATTTTAATGTAAGCAGAAATAATAAAAAAGAAAATACGCAAAAAAAGGTATTGTTGACCAAAACGGTGCAGCCCAACTGCTTTTCCTCAAGCAAGATTATTTTGGAAGAGGGTGACCGGCATTTTTGTACGCCTTCTGGATTATTTCATGGTCCATAGCGACGAACTGAGGAGACGCTTTCAAATTTTGGTTTACCTTAACCAAGTAGTTATGCTACGGGTCACACGGTAAATTTATTCCCAGTAATGTATTTTTTTTTTTTTTTTTTTTTGGTTATTTTTGCCTATTTACGGAATGCGTGTGACAAGAAAAACAAAAAAAAACCCACCGTAACAAAGCCATGCTGTGTGATCGGTCGTTCAAACTGATTGCCCGACCAAAAATGCCGTGAAAGTATAGCTGTATGGGCGTCTAATCTATAATCTTGAGTGTTTTGTACTTATCCAGCTTTTTGGTTGCTACAGCAAAATAGCGTATAACAGAGCTTATGTATGTATATTCATTCATATTGATGGCTGGTCAAAGCGTAATGATTTTATGTGTTGGAAACTTTCCGCCAGAATTGAAGCTCTTTGCAAGTGAAATGCTGTTTAATAGATTGTGCGTGAGCAGCCAAGATTGGTTGATATCGATCGGGTAAGAATGATTGCTCTAATAAATTTATCTCAAATCACTTTCAGATTAAAAGTTAACAGTCCAAGCCATGGTGGTGCATTACCTTCTGAGAATATTGACTTAAATTCATTATTTCCGGAGAGAAATCAGCTTCCAGACGGTTCAATTATGGTTCGTACCGTTTCTTCGTTAACTCATTAAATAGGTACCAAGTTTACTTAGTTTTGATGGTTGAATCCTCTGCTCTTCATTATCTGTGAATTTTCAATTCCGTGGATGGCCCAGCTGCATGACGCTCGCGATTTCAGAGGTCCGAATGTTTTGGTGTCTGAAAAGAATGATCCAGCTAAAATGATCGTGCTTGGTTCTTAAAACAAAGCTCGCAGTTTTGAGTTTATTAGCATTTTAATTAATAATAATACTAAACTAATTAACTTTGCTCGGCTCCTTTTTACTCAACTGGTCTTCCAGAGTAAAAAAGGTTTTTAGAAGAAGAAATTTTACAAAAAATTCAATGCCAATACCTGATCGAGTTTTGTCTTAAAAATTATACGTGGAGAAGCCAACAAAGCTATTATCAAAATGAATGGAAAATGGTTAAAAAACCAATATCACTGTGTTTCACGGTCTCAAAACGTGTGCTCCTAAAGTACGACAAAAATACAGGGCTTATACAAAAGACACCACACTTTTACCATGGAAGGTGGTCCTTTGCTGAAAACTGTTTATTTACATAGAACGACGCCGCTCGTCGCCCTGAAAAAAAATTCTCTCGGTGCTAAAACTATTTACTTGGCAGTTTTAGTTCAAAGTTCCAAAATAGAAATAGAAATTTGTACTGTTGTACGAAGCGCCATTCTCAGAAATAGACAGATCCGGATGGTCGGACAGATCATTGGCATGTCTGGCGCTCTCTGAACAATACCATTGACTTCCATACGCAGCGCGGAGTGCTTACACTGCTTAGTGACAAATTGCCAAATGAAAAGGAAAGAAGAGCTGAAAAATAAAGCTTTGTTTACCAGCAGGTGGAGCGATTTGGGAACCTTGAGGAAAAGAGTGAATTGTGTATTGAGGGAGAGAGAAAGAAAATATGTGGATGAGGAAAGGAGTTATTAAGAGGCTGTTACGGGGATGGAGAGATTTGAGTCAGCAAAAAAGAGTCTGGATGTGGAGGGGAACGGACATTGCGTGCAGTGCAAGTATGAGAATAAGAAGAAGAGGAAAATGGAGGAGCCGTCCCAACTGACCAAGTCCATCTCCGCTAATGGTGCTGCGTATCAATGCCGATTCATTTTTTACTTTCATACGTTGAGCGGGAAAACAACTCGATAAAACTTGTTGAAACCTCTTGAACTTTAACCCAAGTAGACAAGCGGTGTAGATTCACATGACCAATCCGTCTCAGCGCAGCGTTGTTAAAAGGCGAACTAACTAGACGTGAGGAAGGTGGATATTTGTTTAATCTGTACAATTTTATTTGTACTTGCTTGTTTGGGTTGTTGGTGAAATGGGTCTATTGCAAACTTTTTCTGCAGCGTTGTGGAGGGTAGATTCTTGTGTAAATCGCAAGAAAATCACCTTGAAAGCATTTGAAAGTCTCAAATCCACTCGTAAACCACAAAAGGCGTTTTAACGAAAGCCTAAGATGGCGGTCGAAGGGGGAAATCAACCCAGCATGCATGCAACTCGAGCAGCAAAGATGGCCAACGACCGCATTCGGCAAAGTTGGTACTCGCCCGGCGTCTCCTTTCCAGAATTGGGGAAAAACGACAGAAAACGTGAAATATTCACGTATTCACCATAGTAATCACAAACAATAACGAGAAAGTAAAATTTACCAGAAAAGAAAGGAAAAACACAATGAATGACACAAAATGTGGGTACTATCAGGAAGTGAGACGTTTGTTTCCATTCTAACTAACGACATAAATTGCCGTCGTCGACCATCTTTTGGAGCTCGTGGTGCATGCATGCAGGGTTGCTTCGCCCATCCAACCGCCATTTAACGCCTTGTGTGTGTGTATGAGTGGATTTTGAACAATTTTGATGCTTTCGGTGTGATTTTTACGTGGTTTTACGTAGGTATGAACTCTCCATGAGGCTGCAGCAAAATCTTGCAACAGACTCATTTTAAATTGTAAGTACAAACAGAAAGGAACAATCAACTGAAGAGATAGATGGCAACAGATTGGCGTAGGACGTAGCAAATGGACAATTAATTCTGATGTAAAATGTCGCGAGAGTAACGTTGCGACCATTATAAAAGTCTTGAACTCACGCTTCACAGAGAAAACCAAGTTCTGAGTTCAAATGGACCACTCGTGTATTCATGCAACGTTCCTTTGCACCATAACGAAAAGGACACACCCTCTAAATGGGAATAATCAGACAGATACAGTTGCATCCGATTGCCTCGTAGCAGTGAAGTGGAAGGTTGATTCTTACAGATTTTGTCGGAAGGAACACTTTGATACCAAACAAAATATTCCTAGTTGCGGGATAAGCGAGAAAAGCAGCACTGAATTCAAAGCACTGATTGCTTCTTTTTACAATATTTTCATTTAAAGAATAATTAAGTAGGTAATTTTAATACGAACTTGACATGTTCTGTAAACTACAATTAATATTTCTTAATTTTAGTTTTCTCCTACGCAAACTTTAATAATATTAGACTTAATTTTCTTATATAAAAATGATTAAGTAACATAAATCATGGAATTGGGCTTTACGGCGCCGCATCCAGATTCCAGAAGGATTCGAGAAATGGACGTCATCAGTACTTGAATTTAGTGCTATTCCTCTAGCTTACCAAGCAACTTGGGACTTTCTTATTGGTATTACCGTGTTCCTCGCGACAAAATATTTAAGAATCAACCCCCATATTCACTGTTTGAAAATCAAGTACATCCGGCAAACTGTTTAAAAGAGGTAATGTTCTTTTGCTTGGGGCGTGAAACGCAGTATTTTATACTTACACTGGTGGTCCATCTAAACTTGTAGGTCAGTTTTCTTTGTGAGGAGTGGTTTCAGACTTTTTTCATGGCAAAACTTTTGACAAGCCTTATTCTAATATCTGATTTTCTCTTCAGACAGCAACAAGTGATCAGCAGAATTCCATGACCGTTTCAGTTCACTCTAAAACTGCCAACTGGTACTCCAATTGGTGTAATCGATGGCTCTCTTTGATTGGAGTAAGTTTATGTTATCTTATTATGTTTAAATATTAATTCCTGCATACACCTTTTTCTAAACTTCTTATAAGCTATTTGCCAAGAAGATCTTTAGAAACTAAGTTCACTTCTTTTATATTGCTTTTTTTTCGTTACCTAAAAAATTTCATCGAGAACCAGTAACATTAAATAAATCGATTGACTTTACTATACCGTCGCATAAAATACAAAAAGAGCTGAGCAAAGGGAGTTGTTAACTTTAGTGATGTATAGACTTCAGGCTTCTCAGTTTCGTTATACCGTTGACAAATCAGAACCTTGTTTAATGAACAAACCTGAAAAGTAAAATTTCATTTCGCTGTCAAGTCACTCTGTCAAAGTCTTGATAGTTTAGTCGTGAAGTGATCATGGTCTTCGTCCATCTTCTGTAAAATTTTTTGGACGACAGTTTAAGTAATTTTGTGATGTGCTTTACGTATTAAACAGTTGAATACTTAATTTTTCATAAACGAGGATACTCTGGTCAATCCGTGTGAACAGACTATCTACAACTTCAAGTGCGGTTCAATCAAAATCAATTTTTGGGGCTGTCATACATCGTTTAAGGTCCAGCTCAATTCTTGCATACTCTGAATGCGTACATCTAGACTCCTTAAGTAAATATACAGCGTTGTAAGAATGATACGCACCTTATAAAGGGGTGAATATACAGTATCAAAATTTACTCATTTCGGTGGCACGAATGAAAAAATATCATCTTTGCAAGGTTTATTTTTCCACTTAATCTGAAATCCATTTTCTTTTCTTGAATATGTTTGTTGAATTCTTTATTTTCGTCTACTTTTTTTTCAGGCAATTGTCAAATTAGGACTGATGTGCTTGATTGACTTGAGTTACACTGTCACGTGTTTAGCAATTGTTTTGGTTATATGGGCTTATGTTGGTTTTGCAAACCCAGCTGTAAAACCGGGCATCGCCAATCAATTCAATGTACTATGGTGGCTTAGATGGACTTGTTCAAAGCTATGGAGGTAAATCAGTAAAAAAGTATTATTATAATCGGCCTTTTATATGAAATGTTTAAATTGTTTCTTAGGTGAGAACTTTCGTTAGTGAACTACTTCATCATTTGACAATGACCTTTAAAAGGGTAGGACAGTGGATGTCAACCCTTTTATGCTGCGGACGATGATGTTGGGAAACGGAAACTCACTTATAGGCCTCACGTCCGCTGGAAAAAAAGGAAAAAATCAGTACCTAATCAAAGCAAAATTGCTAGTACTTACCATCTCACTATACCTTTCGACGTGTCCACTTGATCCTTGGATTTGATCGTATTTCTAAGGGGATCGTTTTTCTTCACTGTTTCAAAATTGAAGGAGTGGGACCCTAAGATGTGTCATACATATTGTGTTCACAAGGTGCTTCGGAGCTCCTTGCTAAAAGCATTTTTGAAGAAGAAAAGAGTACTAGCAGGGCTCGAATCAAGTTGGGGGAAAGTTAGACTTGAAACTTGACAAGTATAGTCTCACTTTCTCCACGATTCCACGATCTTACTGGAAGAAGAACTTATTCGACGCTTGTAATTTTATTTGCAATGGATTATTTCGTTTGGTGAGTTTTGGTAATTTCGCTCCTAATAATCAATCTTTCTCTCAAATTATATATTTTGCGTGACCTTTTACTTTTCGTTCTTCGTTTCAGAAATAGAGATTTCGATTACGAAGAAATAGTCGTCTCTCCTAGTCATGTAAATTTCGATTTACTCTCAGAAAGACTCAATGAAGAAAATGAAGATTTTTCGCACAGGCAACGTTTTCATCAAACTGCAACGGTCACCCATAATGCCTTACAACCCGGTTTTATTCGGTAGTTTTAAAGATTAATGCTGTTTCTAAAAGCCAGGTAAAATCAAATGGTATGTTCTGAGAATATAAAAAAAATGCATTTTTTAGGGGAGCGATGTAAGTTCTAGCTTCCTGACTTGTTGCTCCAATTATTTTCATATGTATGCATGCAGGTAATGCGAAAAATATGAAGATTTTTTTTTTTTTTTTTTTTTTAAATAACTTGACATTGCAAGTTTGAATTTTTATATAAGCTACTAGGTTGTTTTAATTCCAATTGTATAGGCGGGCATTCCCGTGTTTCTCGCATGTGTGCGTAGTATCGTTAGTTCTATTTAAATATTGTTGACGAAAATGATGAACGATACCTCTGTAGTAAATTTATACTCACATAGATCGTAAGTTGAAATAATGTGCCTTTCTTCCTCTGTAGAAACCAAAAATTTGTGATCTTATTTTTTTAATTGAATCCTATAGATTTCTAAGTTTTATCTTCATTCTCACTCGTCATGTGAAGTATATGTTCAATAATTCTTTTAATTTTGTAGGAACCTCATGAAACATTTCTTAGTATTTATTTTTATATTTATATTTGATCAGACATTTCTGGTTGTATTGATATGTTTTATTTACAAATTATGGAACAGTGTTTGTATCCGTCCAAACTTTTTTTTTTGTGAGTATCACTACAGTGAATAAAATTAATTCTTAATTTTAATTAATTTTTGTAAGTTGAAGTTTACTTTTCAAAAAATCCTGCGACTTTGATTAATTTGTATAGATCTTGAACCAACCTCTGCTGAACGGTTAGGTCCACTCACAAGACCTCTTCCACGTTCATTTGGACACAAGGTTGTGCGAATCACCTTAGTTTTTTTTCGTAAATATGGGACTGTTTTTTGGGCAGACTTTTTCATCTAGAGTTTTTGGAACAGAAACGGATATAAGTCGTTCTATTTATGCGCCCTTTTAGGTTAAAGGACAACTCACAAAGTTCATGGAAATGGGCTGTCCGTGAATTTTTCTGGGATTGAAATCTTACCCCCTCTTAACCTCTTTTCTAATTAAGATAATAGGATGCGGTTTGGACCATCCTTATTTATATCAAAGTCGCAATCTGAGAGGGCCATTTTACAATGACGCTCTATTTTGGGGGTTTGGGGGGCGGGAGTCAACTCTTTTTTTTCTTACGGCAACCCCTATCTTGTGTTACATCGTTGGAATGGGCCTAAAATTCCAAGACTTTCGACTCAAACCGGAGGTACAGATCGTTTTTTGTTTTCGATACCTCGAAAGTCAAAGTTCGATTTGAACTCATTTTCAAAAAAATCATCACTCCTCTTTTAAAAATTAGAAACTAAAAAAACTAGCCATCTGGGATAATCTAAAAATCTAGTCCGTTTTAGCAAAAAATACAATTAAACCATAATTAATCAGAACTTGGTTTTAGAGCCCCTAAATTTGGTTTGCATTTTGCCCCTAGGGGGGGGGGGTCGAGACCGTCTAGAAGATTCCGAAGGACGACTTCAATCGAGTGATACATCGATCGACAGGACGTGAGAAACTGAGCATATTGGCGCAATCTGGCGATCGATAAAATTTCTCACATTTGAGGTATCAAATTTTATATACCGACGTTCGATTTTCGACACCTCGAATGTAAAAAAATCTATTTCGACCGCCAGTTTATGCTACAATTATCAGTTTGTTATGTCCTTCTGATTAATGTGTCACTTGATAGCGTATCATTTTTTGAGGTGTTTTAATTGCTGAAAGAAAGTAAAAAGCTATTAAATAAATGCCTATTTCTATAAAATGCATCGAGTTTAAGGGCATACCAAAATATTCAAAAGATAGGTGGAGTTTCAGTGAAAGGAAACAATGGAAATGACTTGGAATTCTTTATTTAATTTATTCATAAATAATGCATTGACCGAATACATACTCAGAATAATGCGTGTAATTTTAAATAACTTATTTTGTTAATTGACTAAAGTGTAAAGTGACACAACCAAGTTTAATGAACCTCGAGCTTTGTAAGAAAAGATCAAAAATCAGGCGAAGTGACATTTTTGGCAATCTGGTATTGGACATTTTGTACAATTATTAGGAGGGTTCAAATAATTTCCTCCGCCAGCTCTTCTCATTCAATAGACACCAAAACCGATGGATAGGAATTACATTGGGATCATAGTAAGTGAGAAGGTGGCGCCATCATCCGGACGGTACTTTTAACATCGGACGTGCTGGCCACGAACTCCATAATTTCGCTGGTGATAGTGGCATCAGACCTAGCAATCGACGTCATAGCGGTACCCGAAGTTGAGCATTCATTTTTATTCAGAACTAAACTAGTCTGATCATTTTTTTCATAGATGCCACTCGAATATCCTGCCGCTGAAGTGTTTCGCATGCCAATTTTTTTGCTACCTCCCCGCTGTCTCCTCGGAAACACACTGTTTTCCATATGAAGAGTTGCATTTACTTCAGTCCCCGTGGCACAAGTACACGCCTTTAGAAATGACTTCTTGAAATTATCGCTAAGGAAGGCGTAAAGAATCGGGTTCATTGCTGAATTGGAGTATCCTAAACATCCAGTTATCAAGAAAATTGTGACCCCCAAGATCGTTTGACAACGGCTGGGGTCACTGAAGATTAAAGCTAGCTGTGTCATCCAGTAAGGCAGCCAGCAAAGCACATAAACAGTGATAACAGTCAGAACTAATTTTGTAACTTTCCTGTGAGATTTTTTCTTCTCTTTAGATTTATTCCTTGGTCCCACCGTTTGTAACTTGCGAATGACTAAGAAATAGAACACGAATATGAGGAGCATGGGGATAAAAAAACCGAGAACGAATGAGTAAAGTGTGAAGATGGTTTCACCGCTAAGGTGATCTGTGCCTGGCCACACTATGTTACAAGTGCGTCTCCCTTCGCTGTCATCAGTCAAACTCGAGTGCATGATTATGGGAGTCATTAGAAGAGCGCTTGAGGTCCATGCTGAAATAGAGACTACTTTCGAAATGAAAGGCGTTCTGAGTTTTGGAGCCGAAATAGGATGACAGACGGCAATATATCTGTCCGCTGACATTACCGTCAAAAATATACTACTTGTTATCTGGTTAATGCTCGTCGTTGTCATGTAAATTTTACACATAAGTTTGCCAAATGGCCATTGCTGAAGGCTCATCGTCACAATTAAAAATGGTATGCCTATAAGGAAACATTCGTCAGCTATCGCCAAGTTTACTATGTACATGTTTGTTACTGTTTGCATTTTGGAGAAGCGGAGAACCACATAAATAACCAGTGTATTACCGAGCAACCCAATCGTAAAAACGATGGCGTATAAAAGCTGAAGCCCTACTCGACTTGGAGGAAGAACCCCCTGATCGAACTTGCAATTAGAATGGTTGAAAAATGAATCATTGGCCAGGAGAACACCCTCCCTCATGATTGCATCTGCACCCCACTCCGGTAACTCTTGCATATTTTGGCCACTACTTTTAATACACAGCTTATCAATTCATTTCAATTGAGTTTTCTCATGAACCGATTTTGTTTCATTTCTTTATTATCGACGCAAGCTGTATTTTTCATTTTAACTATTTATACTAAAACCATTTCAATAATTCACGAAAAGTCGAACTGTTAGATTCCACTACTTTCTAGTTTTCTGTTTAAGAGCCATCTTTATTCTTGAATCTAAAACGCCGCAAGTTTCGTGCTGTGGTTAATTTTGTAAAAGTTTCATAGTTAGACGCGTGGCTCCAAACTCCTGGGTGTTCTACGATGTTCATATCTTCTGGTTTCAAGCTCACAATTTTGCAATCGTCGTCCTTCGGCAGTCTGAATTTTTTTTTTTGGTCCATATCTCTTCCCTCCAATCTGTAACAGAAACATGAAAATTAACATTGATACCATGAAATTTACTTCGCAATTTATTTCTTTGCAAACATTTCGTGAAACATTTATCTTAAGAAAAGTTTACATTTTCTCTGAAAAAATAAAATAGATTACAGTGATGAGGACGCGTGAACAATGGACTATACATATATCGTTTCTCTCCTTTTCGAACCCATGCAAAAGTATCGATTTCTGAGGGGTGTAATTAAATTCCCAGAAGATCGATTATTTTTCGTAGGCTCATACGGAGGAGCCATTGATATATCCACGATAGCCGTCTAATATTCATGGAACATGCTAAGAACATAAAAAGGGAAAATCAGAGTATTCCGTGAATATTTACAGAATATCGTCGAATATCCTTAGATCATTTCAAGTTTATTAATTTGGTACAAGTCAACGCGCTCAGAATATTCTAATCAGATTGCTAGGCTATTTAGAAGCTCTTAGAATATCCTCTGAAAATTTCCAGTAGATATAATGCAGGGCATTAGAAAATACGACAAATGCCCCTAGAATATTCCAAAGCGTTGGTTCGAATTTTTGATACTCGTATATGAAAGCGGCTAATGCGATCCTTACGTGATTCTGCAATACACAATTAAATAGTCAGCGGTCCCGGCTAGATCGCCAATTTCTTACTGGTAACCTGGCTGAATACCTTTTCAACAGAAATGGGATGTACCGAAAGTCCGGCAACATCTGAACGACTTTAGACTGCCTCCAGGTAAAAAAAAAAAAAAAAAAAAAAAAAAAAAAAAAAACAATCACGCGGATGTATAACTTATAAATAAACAGCTATCATTTGAGAAAGTCGACAGGCGCACCTTCTTCAGAGGGATGGGCCCCACACTTCAAATTTTCGAATACCAACCCTAGATAGTGACCAAATCATAATAAGGAATACAAAAAGCTGAGCATTTCAGTGGATCCCGAAGTTTAATGTAGGTTTTGGTTGTCGAGAAATGGAAAGTCCTTTTCAAACATCCATATTGAACGCGCTGAGTGACTTTCCATTTTATGGTTAATGATTAAGGAACAAGGAAGCAGGGAAAATGCTTTGAAAAATTATTCATTCGGCTCTGAGAGGTTAAAATACTTTGTCCTTGTACAATTTATTCAAACAAATCTATAAGATTGTCAGAAGTAATTAATCGGAGAGGTTGGCAGACACGAGAGCCTGCTCACAAGTTTGAAGGAATAAAAGTACGTATTTTTGATTTCGGTTATTTGTGTGGAGACTTCCTTGGCCTTTGGTCTGTAGAGGTAGTTCCCTCTTTCTAACTAGATCCTGGAGAGGTGCGCTGAGACGTGACTACACTTTTTGAGATCAAAGCTTTCTCAATTTCACGTCAAAATTATTGCATTACAATTTAAAATATCGTGATCAGTTTTCCAAGTTTTTTTTCCTTGGAGATCCTTCTTTGATTTCATTCTCAGTACAAAAATTCGCAACTTCAAGAACAAAGAGCCAAAAATACATTACAAAAAGAGTTCTAATCAGTGTTGCCATTTATGGCAGAAATTATTCGAATTATACATTGAGTTAAATGGGATATTTCGATTATTACGGCCACAAATGGCAGCACTGACTTTAATAATAATAACAATAATAATAATAATAATAATAATAATAATAATAATAATAATAATAATAATAAAAAAAATACACGTATCCACAAAAATTTACCCAGACTTCGTTTTTGGGAGCTGAAAATTCTTTTTTTCGAACATTTTGAAATTTTTTCGATTTTATTGCAAAACAATGTAAATCCACAGTTTTGGCTTCAAAACGGTCAGCCGAGTCTTTAGTGCTCAAACGTGATTAGAAACCTCAAAAGTCCTACTGACCCTCTTCATCCTCGTGGTACGAATTAGTACCACCAGATTAACATGGTTTTAAATTTATTTAAAAAAAAAATCACTGTGCATCTCAAACTAAACGAGAAAGGATCATTATTTTTATTGGGACTGGTAAAGAATTTGTGAGAAGGGTTTGAGAAGCCGAATAGAATAATACTACTGGATTCAAACTTTGACAACATTCTCAAAGCTGATTAGATCGTACGTCTGATTTATGCGGCTCAAATATCTGAGCTGACAATGAGTCTATCTATTCTGCATGCATTGGTACACTAAATTCATCTCAAACCCCCCCCCCCCCCCCTCATCCATTCGCTCGTTCACCACTTCCTAAGTTTTCCCCTCGTTCCTTCATTCCTGATTTTGACCCCTTTCTTCAACCAACCATCTACCGAAAAGAGCGCTAAGCTTAATATAATGGAGAGTTGTAAACAGAATTGGGAGTCAGCTCAGCAGAGAAATAGGTTAAAATGAGGATGGAGTGGAATTTTGAGAGAATTGGTTTAGATGAATTCGGGTATATTAATTGGACCGAAAAATACCGCGAGATTTTGATGAGAACAAAATAAACATAACCTTGTTTATTCAATCAATTACAACAACTGACTACATTCTAGGTTGACCGATTCGGAGGGTTAATTTTCCATCCCGCACATTCTCACGTTTTTAACTTAAACAGTTAGTTACTAGGATAAGGCACAAAAACCGACAGTCTCCAACGCTAAAAAAATATAAGAGTCATTATCCGTAATGTATTTGCATCTGAAGAAGGTCAGTCTTAATGAAATAATTTACTTTATCATAAGAAACATTTACAATTTAAACAAAGACGGAATTACTCTAGATTTTGGCATTTCTGAACAAAAGCAGCTGACTAAAAGTGAAGGTAATAATTAAAGTTGTAGGTTTAATGCGAACGGAAAGAATAACACTCAGTTTCTCAACATGGATAAACATTTTGATTTTGATGGGAAGAGAGGAAATTTTAGAATAAAACTTGATGTTTAAATCTCCTTGAATTAATGAGAGAAGAACGAGTGAATGAAAATTGATTTTAAAACTTTCTTACTTTTACAATTTGGAACCATTAAATTTTTCTGGTCTGACGTCCTTTTGGCTGGCGCTTGGAGTGAAGCCTGCTGTTACTTGATTGGAGATGATTGATGACGCGGTTGATCTGTCGATAATTGCCGGCTCATTAGACGCTGGTGAGGCTGTACGAATCCTACCGGAAAGAATGTATTGCTGGTTGAGTTTTGGACGATGAAGAGGTATTATACAGATGAATATCTGGATCTGATGTGTAAAAGTCAGGTCCTTGTTGGTCTTAAAGGTTTGGTTGAGCAAGACGTTAAAATGTACCTACTAATGCTGGTGCCAGGTTGTACTTGCTGCTGCGGAAAAAAGGAATACAAAAAGGGTCGAAGGAACGTGAAAAACGAAAGAAACAATAAGCAACAGTGAAAAGGGTTGGAAAGTAAAATGAAGAAAAGCCCGGCTAAAAAGTTGGAGGGCTGACTAATGCTCATGCTCAAGCAGGAAAATACAGCCGTGAATAATACTTTCTTAGATAAATACGCAGCCGATTAAAATCTGAGACACTCCGTTCGCTTCAGTGTTTTGGTCTATAAGGTCTGTTCGTTCTCAGAAGTGTTAGTGTCCTCTTTTGCCAACTAGTGCTCAACAGACAAAATGGAAGAGAGAAGAAGAAATATTGATGAATTACATCCATGTCCTTCCCGAGATGACTAGATCTGAGACCGTCAAATCTTGTTAAGTCGACCGGGATTTGAACCCGGGGCCTCCGGGTTAGTGGTCAGTTGCGCTGACAATGAGACCACGGAGGCTGAGTGTTTTCAAATTGCTGTTGAGTTAAAAATACTTTAAATGATAAAGTTAGCTACTTGGCTGATAGATAGCGCAAAGTGGCATCGATTCAGTGAAGTATTGACTCTATGAATGAATGAAAGAGTGCACTGGCTTTAGAGTTTTCAAAAGAACTTACAATTAATATAGGAGAGCGACCGCATTTGTTTTGCGGTTCCAAAAACTACTTGCCAGCTAGGTTTATTGAAGAAAACTCCTCAAATTTCACCTTAAATTTCAGCTCGAGACTGTTTTATAGGCAGAAGAACATCCGGAATAAGCGTAAAGTTTCTTTTAGGTTCCACTTTTGATGGTATTTTGCCTTATTAGAAGAATTGGAGGAGCTTCATATAATTTGCCATTTTTGTTTTGTTTTGCTTTGTTCGATTTTCTTAAAAGTGATTGCTGTCGATGCGATTGTTAGTTTACAAATAGTATGCGAAAAATCACGGTGAATTGTAATCATTGTTACTCACATTATTTCCATTTTTTCACACACCTTCTCGTTTTAATTAGTTAATTATAATAATTTGACCTCTCATTCTAAAATATATCCTTCTTAGTTCTCTACCTATCTTCCTTAATTTTTGGTCTACTAAAAGCACAGAGAAGGTCATATTTAGGGTCCGTGTTGTATACTTGTATCTAAATTAGAATATCCCTCATAATATTCCTCCTATTTGTAGAAAATTTTTGCTACTTACTTCAGCTGTGCGTCAGCTAACTTTTTCTTGGCTACTGTATTTTGAAACGATCAATACGTTGTGCGTACTCAGATGTTTCGATCATGTCGAAAGTTTTCTTTTCTCGTGTTTCGCAATTAAGTAGTTTTCAAGAATGAGTTGATTTTCTACTGATTTGCTAAACTCACCTCAGATTATGACGGATAGAACACCAGAGGAAGAGATTTGATGGAGTTTCCTAAAAAAAATTTCATTTAAAGTAATGAAGATTTCCGCAAACAGCTATTTTCAATTCATTTTAAACTGTTGAAAACACTATGAACAACAGTGTGTATTCACGAAGAGTGGAATAAGCTTTAGCAGCATTCCCGTTTTCACAACCCAGTTTTATTTCTTTTCGCCATATTTTCTAACATCAAATCATGTTACAACGTATTTTTTTTATTTCATCTTATGTCTCCCTCTGGTGCCATCGTCGTGTCGTACCAAACTGAATAATCAAATCCTCTTACAGACGACACACTAAAATGGCCAATATAAAATCGGAAAAAAATTAATAAAAAGAAAGTCGTGTCAGCAAGTAGTAGGAATTGGAAACTGATAGTCTTATTAGAGGAGTCAATCATCTCGCCAATTTCATGCACCCTCTCTGCCCATCCTCATATCCTCCACTTCCATTTCAATCAAAAAGCTACCCTTACCCCTATATCCTCATATAGCCTGAGTTTAAAAATTTGAATTAGATGTGGTTACTTAGACTTGTTTCTCTCAAGTGTCGTGCTTTCTGCCCCCCCCCCCTTTTGTGCGTGTGGTTATGATTTATTTTTACTTTTATTTTTTTTCCCGAATTCGTTGCATATTTTAAATGAATCCCCACTCTCAAAGATTTTTCAAGGTTCGCCCGATTTTAATGAATTACCCATTTGATTGCCTGTTGAGCAAGTGGTACACATTTGTACATACCTATGACTTCCTATTGTAAAGATGTCAGGTGATTCCATGTCACCTGACCAAGGTGATCGATTAATGATCTTTTACCGGATTTTATGTAATTTTTTGTGTGAAACGAGGATCGTCTGCACGCGGAGGTAGATCTAACAAGGATATCTTTTAAGTTTGGATGCTCAAATCCGCGAAATAAGGACGTAATTGGAATTCGCACTATCGTAGTGCGATACGAGAGATCGAGCAGCGATTGTGCGAATTCCCGTAACTACGTCCTTATTTTGCGGATTCAAGCATCCGAACTTAGCAGATATATTTGTTAGATACTGGTGCTGACCAACCCCCTTTTTTCAAAAAAATTGCATAAAATCCGGCAAATGACCACTGACCGATCGACAAATCGATCACCTTGGTCACGTGCCATGGAAACACCTCAAGTAAAGATGGCAATTTTACTTGGCAACTGGATTACTTTTTCTGCTGTTCAGCCTATAGCTATAGCATTTACTTTCTGCTAACAATAAGCAATAGTTTCCATGGAAACGACAAATCAAAGAAAATATGGTATTATCGGGTGAAAGTTTCGCAATTTATTGTAAAATACTCACATACTTTTCATATTCAAGAATGTCAAGAGACATTGGAACAGGCACGAGTATATTAAAATGTTTAAACAATTTTTCTTGAATTATTCTCATCGAAATGGAAATCTTTCACCGTTCAGAAGCACCCAGAGTTTTAATAATAGGAAGTTATTTTGGCTCAAGAGGATGTGAAAGGGAAATTTAAAACCCTCTGGCACAATTTATATTATAAAAGTTTTCTCTGCTATCCCAGTTTTATCGACTATCAAGCCCTTATCAATGGCTGAAACGAAAAATTGAAAAAACATTCAGCGAGGCAAGTGGACGCGTGCTACAGAAAGAAACCGACTACATAGAACACCCACTACATTAGCTTCTCTTCTGCAGATCTTGGTCCAATTTGTTTCGATATAATCTTTTCTGTTCAAATTCAAAATAATTCGAATCCAAAAATGGCGAACAGAATTCACATGGATCAGTTTTGAAAACCACTTATGTGGTCTAAGAGGGATTGACAACAACGCAACAAAGTTGTTGGAATAACAGCGGACCGATTCATTTTTTATCGCGAACGATGACAACTGTACTTTCAAAAGGATATGGAAAAAAGTTTATTTATGCACCATAAAATGAAAAAATCATAACTTAGCGAAACCCAGACCCCGAAAACTCTCCCCCAAATCGTGAACTTTCTCCGATCTAAATCTGCAAAGCCTTTTTAATGAGCATATGTACATATCGATGTCCGTATTTCTGCAAAAAAATCAGAGCGATAGGCCTGAAACGCGGAAGTGCAGCCACGAAGAAATCGGGCCGATATTTTATGAGTATACACTATACAGGGTGACTATCAGAAAAATACTCATCTAGCATATTCGACATTTTTCAAATTAGAAAAATACAATTTTCGTGGCAGAAAACGGTGAATAAATCATGAATGATTAACTACTAGATTAGACTAGCTACTGGCTAGATTTTGGAATTTTTAGGCGTGAATTAAAAATCTTTAGGTCGTCAGATTAAAAAATTTAATTTTTTGAAAAGTTTGACTCTCTAGGTGAGTATTTTTCATAGTCACCTCAAATTTTTTTCGCATAATCTTTGTCTGAAGCGTTTGAGAGGTCAAATTCCGTTGATCCTCCTAAGCTCGGCTTTTTGCACTATAGTTGGCTTTCTCAATTCCGACGGAATGGAAATGGGAGGGTTCGTAAAAATTGGTCATGATTAGAGGGGGGGTCTTCTAGAGCAACAAAAGAAAAAGCATGTGATAAAAAACAGTTTTAGTTTTTCAAGTTTTCAACGTTTATTTGATTGATTATGATTTAAAGCTCCTTTCACATTAATTTAAAAGCTTCTGCCCTAATTTGTGTTTTCTCTTTACCTTTTGATAAGTTGGAATTTTAAATGTAACTTTAAGTTAAAACTCTTGCAGAATTTTTGTCAAGCAGGCAAACGCTCGAGGTTTGGCACCCAGGGAACTTTTCGAACTATCATTATTAAATGGGGAATCGAACCATTTTAACTCGTTGTCATTGATCTTGTTTGGAATGAACTTTTCTTTCCCTCTACTTTACAGTTCTTGGAAGGGCCATTTGATAGCGAATGGCTTGAAAATACCGTTATTTGACAAAGAGCATATCTAGGTAATATTGAGGAAGGGGAAAAGCTTGTTCAGGGGTAGGGAGCAAAACCTACTCTCGAACAAGCTTTTAGGTTTTGTTTGAAAGTATTGACATAAATGTTGCATTAATTCATCATTCAGGACTCAGGAAGAGGGGAAGTGCTCTCCTCGGCTTTCTTTGAATGTGCTCTCGCCTAGGACAGCCGCATATAGTTATATCCTAATCTGTTTGAAACCCACTTTTTCGTCGCAAAGACTCTTGCCCGCTTTGTGAATTACAAAGCAAAAGGAAAGTTTAATGAGCATTTTTGCCCCGAGGTGTGTTAATATCCTTTAAACTAACCTGGGGGTAATTTAAATAATTATCTAGTGTTCTCGAATCGTCACTTTTTCTGTGACTGTTTACCTCGTAGTAACTGTCCCTCGAGCTTAGATTATTTGGTATTGAAATTTTTTTTAGTATGTCCTCAGAATGCATTCTTTCAAGCAAATCTTTGGCGTCCTCGTCTGATATCGAATCTTCATAGTTGAAAGAGGTGTTAAAATTGGGGCTAATGTCACTATGATTTTTTATCTTTGATGAAGCTGAAGGATTTGAATCTAGGAAAGCGGACAAATTGAAGTCGTCGTCGTCGACAAACTGAAAAGACTGATCAGCATTCCTTGCCGATTTGGTTGTAATAGCTCGGCCTCCGTTCACATTCATAGATGGTCTTTCGTGGCCGACATAGGAGCTTGTTGAAGGTTTTTCGTGGCCAAAAGCGCTTGACAAAGGTCTGTCGTGGCCAAAAGAGCTTGTTGAAGATTTGTCGTGCCCAAATGAGCTCGTTGAAGGTCTATCATGGCGAAACGAGCTTGCCGAAGATTTTTCGTGGCTGAAAGAGCTTGACGAAGGTCCATCTTGGCCGAAGGAGTTTGTTGAGGATTTTTCGTTCCCAAATGAGCTCGTTAAAGGTCTTTCATTGGCAAAGGAGCTTTTTGAGGGTTTCTCGTGTCCAAAAGAGCTCGAAGAAGGTCTGTCGTAGCTAAACGAGCTTGTTGAAGACTTTTCGTGCCCAAATGAGCTGGTTGAAGGTCTGTCGTGGCCAAATGAGCTTGTTGAACCTCTCTCGTGGTCAAATGAGTTCGTTGAAGGTCTTTCGTGGCCAAAGGAGCTTGTTGAAGGCCCTTTGTGGCCAAATGAGCTTGTTGTATCTGTTTCATAGCTAATGGGACTCACTGATGTTTTTTCGTGAACCGTAGGGCTCACGAAATCCACTTTTTGTTCCATTGGTGAGTGCCTAGATTGATGACTATCGCTACGATTAAGCGAAGAGCTCTGTATTAAAGAGGGTACTTCTGGTGAATTCGTCCCGCCAGAACTGTCCCACGATGATTTTGATTCGTCCACCTCACTTGCATCCACGTTTCTGCCCCTTCCAGGCCACCGCGTCTCCGAAACAGGTTCCCATTTCCGTTCCGAGTCTTGATGCTCAGATGTCGAGTCGGCCTCAGAGCCTGGGTCATTGTACTGTGAGGCAGAGGTGGTATCTTCCTCCTCGCGACTTAAATCGGATTCTGATACTTCTGAGGCCTCTGAAGGCTCCGAGAGAGGCTTCTGGTCGCTACTTTGTCCAGATTCTTCCCCACTCCACGGATGATCCGATATCTCCTCGGAATGTCGTTCCTCCGAATATTTGTCATTGATAGCAGCTGCTGCTGCATTCCTGATGTTGTTATCATTCCGACCGAAACGACGGCGGTAGTAAGATGGCGGTAGAGGAAAGCCGGGCGGTAGATGAGGGAAGTTGACTTCTTCTCGAGAACCTTTGTTACCTTTGTAACGGATAAAGAATACTTCCGGCTTGTTTGGTTTCAATGGAGCCAACGGTGGAATTTTGATAGGAGGTGCATCTTCCGGTTTGGAGTGCAAGACGTAGATAAGAGTCTTGTCCGAGTTCTGTGGTGGCGGAGGTATCACTGGCATTGGAGCTGGTTGAGGCACTGGCGCTTTGATGAACACAATTTGGTAGTTTCGTTTGGGCGGCGTTGAATGGTAAATGACCGGCGGCTTTGGTGGGGGATCATCGTCAGGTGGTGCTGCGTGGACGTAGACATGTTTATGGATTATTGGTTTTAAATGAGTCGGCGGTAAATTATTCGAGCCCAGACCGCCAAAACCACTTGGCATGTGGCCATCCACTGAATTGCCAACTCTGAAATCGTCGATATCCCCACCATTGAAACCATCATCAAGACCTCTCGGAAATCCCGGTCCGCTAGTTGGTCCTTTACTGGGGCCACTTGTTCCATGGCTGAACCCGACATTCCCCGCGTGTCCATTGAAACCATTGTTCCCACTACTGCTGCTAAAACCAGTGGGGAAATTAGGTCTAAAAGCATTCTCATGCGGAGGCACAACAGGTCCGCTAGGAGCTACTACATTCTTATAGTTTGCTCCGTTGTATCCTGGAGTATGATTCGGTCGGCCATGTCCATGGCTTGGTGGACCAGCTGGAGCCGCAAAGTTGTTTCCAGGTTTTCCTGGATAGGAACCCTGTCCCTCGTAACTATTTCTGTATGGCCCCTTTTTCAGTTCCATGTGCTCCGGCCTGTAACCGGGTGAAAAAGAAGGTGGTATATTGGGACTCCTTGGAGGACCATTACTGCCACCTCCATTATGCAATTGATTGTTTTGCTCCAAAAGTCTCTCTGCTTTTAATCGCTCTAAATCTGGGTCGTAAGCCAGATCATGACTCGGGATAAATCCTCCACTCGGTTTACTCGGTATGAATCCACTGCCGGTATGAGGGACTCCTCCTTCTCCTCCTCCATTATGATCAAAATGACT
The DNA here is from genome assembly GCA_011764245.1 of Trialeurodes vaporariorum. Lineage (NCBI taxonomy): Eukaryota > Metazoa > Arthropoda > Insecta > Hemiptera > Aleyrodidae > Trialeurodes > Trialeurodes vaporariorum. The sequence goes on from VMOF01000002.1 coordinate 733,635, forward strand.
CTCTAGATGGCTAATGTGTCCGTCGTTGGTCACCACTTCTCCGGAGCCAACGGGATACGTCTTGAGGAATTCATCCAAATCCAGCCGCAAATCGTCTGATTTGCTGACTTCATCGTAATTTCCCGAATCATCGTTTCGATCTGATTCCGCTGCAGTTATTAGGATGATGGCTTGTAATATCTAAAAGAACAAAGAGTAGAATTCAGTTTAATTAATACACAGTAGTTTATCTGGAAAAAGAATAATTAACTTATGGAAAGTACATTTTCTAGCTGACGACGATTCTTGAATGGATCAGATGAAGTGATCTCACGCAATCATCAGATCCAGAGCTTGATTTTGAGATATTTTTACAGAAAAAGAAAGAAAGGAAGAAAAATAAAACAACTTAGACGCCTAGAATATCAATAATAAAAGTTTTTAATTTACGTGTAGTAACAGAGACACAGCCATACAACCGTTTCGAGCCTGATATATGAAAAATAGTCAACCCCTCTTTGACCGATTCAAGTGAGCTGTGCGAACTTTTCTCCTTTAGTTTGAAGTGAATCGTACGTTTTTTTTTTTTTTTTTTTTTTTTTTTTAAATTAAGTAATACGCCCTAAAATCATGCAAGGAATCAAAAGAGGAACACTTAGAGTTTGCTTCATTAGACGTATTGACGCGTCATCGCATTACAAACAACTCAACCTTCTGCAGGATGTTAATAAAAAGTTTCCACTACGGTTTTTTTCAGCAATGCCTGGACACGTGTCTACTATTATTGAGGGGGATCGATTTTTCTGGGAGTAATTTTTTATCTAGCCCCCAAGAAAGTGCGGGGGAGAGAGGAACATCCCCGAAAATCTTATTTTTCTTATGGAGACCTTATTCTTTTATTCTTACACTTTAAAGTACACATACTTACTTACCTACAAAAATAAATTTTTCAGCGCAAACCGATTCTTCGTCTTCAATACATTAAAACCCAGAGTTTGATATTGAGCCACTTTCAAACATTCGTAGTTCCCCTTTAAATGGTCCAAATTCAAGAACATGGGACCAGAAATGTTGTACTAAATAAGCGCTTTTTGACAAAAAAAATATATATGTATATATTTATATATATATATAGATTCCTCAAAATTTATTCAAAAATGAAGTTGAGGCATGCGAAATTTTTTCAATTTATTGAAAATTTTGGCAACACTGATTTACACGGGAAACTATCAAATTTTGGAATAGAATTCATCTTACTAGTTACTTTGACCGTTTCAAAGTTTTTCAAAATCGAAATTTATTTTAAATGCAATATTAGGATCCTTCTCGTGGTTGAGTTCTTATAGTAAGAAAACTGACGTGTTTCAGGGTTTGGATCTTGATTTTTAAGACACTAGCGGACTTCCCATTGGTTATAATGACTATTATGATTATTTTCGGTCCAATTTTATGATAGTTCAATGGTTTTCCGTGAAAACCAGCGTTGCCGAAATTTTTAATAAATCGAAACAATTGTGGGAGCCCCAAATTCATTTTTTGACCAATTTTGAGGAGCCACTTTATTTTTTCTTTCTAAAAGCGCTTGTTTTGTATAACATTTTTGACTGGAAGTTTTTTAGATTAGGACCATTGATAGGAGAGCTACTAATTTTTGAGAGTGACTCAATATGGTGCCGGTTTGCGCTGAAAAATGTTTTTTCGTAAGTAACTGCTTTAAGATGTAAGAATAAATAATAGGACTTTCATGAGAAAAGATCGATTTTTGGGAATGCTCTCTCCTTCCCTGCGCTTCCCTGGGGGCTCGATAAAAAGCGATTCCCAGAAAATGGATCCTCTCAGTAATATTGGACACGTATCTTGCCATTTCTCGGTATCTGTAGCGGTTATGCTGAAAGAACCGTAAAGGGAACTTTTTTTTAACACCCGGTATTTGTGCATCATAGCATTACCGATTTCTCTTCGATATAGAAACCGTGCCTGCTGTGGCTGCCCGATTCGGTAGAAACTTGCATTGTTGGACTTGAACTTGCAAATGACGTCATTTTCAGAAAATTCTACAAACGGTGTTTCTCATGAATGGAGCTCTTGTATGGTTTTGCTGTTTGTAAATGGAGTATCAATTCCAATGTAAAATGCTGAGAAAATAACGATGAGACCATTAAAAAGGTCTAAAACTCACTCTTCGCAGAGAAAACTTAACTTGAAATTTCGGGTGACCACCCTTGCATGTATACACTAACCTTGGATTCGGACCCCAAACAAAAGAACATAACCTACGAATTTGAACAGTGAGATTAATAAATTTGCTTTAAAAGAGTAAATTTGAAGGAATTAAAGGTCCATTTATACACATTTTGTCACTAGGAGCACGGTGATAACTACAGACAAGTTCTATGTTGCGTAATAAACGAGGAAGACGGCACTTAAATTCAGGTCCTGATGTTCTTTTGTTTGGGGTCCGAATTCAAGGTTGGTGCATGCATGGAAGGGTGGCCACCCTAAATTTCAAGTTAAGTTTTCTCTGCGAGGAGTGCGAGTTTTAAACTTATTTAATGGTCGTTTTTTTCGCAGCAAATTACATCAGAATTGATAGGCCATTTGTCTATAGCAAAACCTTGCAAAAGCTCCATTGTTATGTTTTAATGAAGCTTTTGCTGTATATTTCTACAAACCCATTCAGTAAAAGTAGAATATAACAAATTATCTTATTTTATTTTATTGTATCTCATTATTTACCTCTTTGCGTGCTCCTTTAGGTAAATTGAAGAATTTTTTTTAGAAGTGGTTTATTCGCTCTCATATCCAAAAAGTGATAACAGTGTGAATAACTCAACCCCATACTAAGTTATGGAAAGGTTGAGGAAGTGAGAAAGGTGGGAAAATACAAATAAGACTAGCCACTGGCGCAACCAGGATCTCTTCCGTCTCTCTCATTTCCCATTTGAATGTGTAAGTAGGAGAAGGACAGCAAGAGGGGGTTTTATCCCCTTGTCCATCCTTGTCTAACATACGTTTTTTAATGGAAAAAAGAGAGAGATGAAGAAACTCTCGGTGCGCTACTGAAGCTAGCTGACGACCGCGGCGAACGAAGAAATAATCCCAAATTACAACAAACATTTCAGAGACTCACTCGTGGTTTTAGTGTAAACAGCTCAGCAAAATATACCCTAATGGTAAATAGGAAACATCCGAGAAATTTCTGATCCTAATCAATAGGCCCGGTAATATGATTATATCGCACTATCAGTGGATATCTAAGCCTCTCACTCGGGTAGGCACACGTAATTCATTCTATCGTAATTACTGGATTATAACTCGCGGACCGATGCTCTTAATTACACAAAGCTTACTATTTATTAAGTGTGAGCATAATTCACGAATCACGAGACCATGAAACAAGCTTACTGCGCAAATAAATGAGGAATCGACAGCTTCGTAAAATCGTAAATTCGAAAGCTCGACATTAAAATTAACATTGTCTAAAAGATCTTCACAGTCTCTCAACACGGCGCTTCTATGTAGGCGTTTCTTAGATAGGTATATTGACAATTAAGAGGAATTTAGAAACTAGAAACGTAATCAACCATCTCTGTGATTGAATACAAGCAGTGGAGAGGCGTGAAATTTGGCTACAATGTATTTTCTCCATTTAAATTCACCAAGAAAGTCGAATGCTTCAGTCATCGGCGATGACCAGGCATTTCGACCTTTCTAATGTGTTTAAATGGGAGAAAGGAACGCTGCCAAATCGCACGCCTCGCCACTGAATACAAGAAAACCGAACGAAAGAGTCATCGATTCGCCTTCACCGATAATATAGTCCGGGAAGTTTTTAGACCTATTTTCGAACAGTAGCGGACAAAATTTAAAGACAGCTAAATTTTAACATAGTTAATCCTTTTTGGTGTTTATTATCACTAAAAAAAAGTCACTCGCTAAATTTTGTTGGTGTTGCCCAGGTATATACATGTATCCAAAGATGTGGGTAAAAATGCCTTTACATCGAAATATAACGAAAAAATCGATGCATGTGTTTTGTGTTTGAGATAATTTCAAGCAAGAAAGGTCATTAGTGTATTTATGCTCCAACGACTTCTAAGCTCTCAAAAACACGATTTAAGTTTTCAGCGATTTCCGTAGAAATAAATTTCAGCTGGCAACTCCCATTAAATAACGTAATGTTATTTTGAACGATTTCGATCGCCTTGCCGGAATAGTTAGAGCGCGCTCAAATTTCTATGAAACTTGGTATCCGGGAGTTTTTCAGGTTGCTGATTCCATGTTTGTGCGGTGTCCAAATTTGCGAAAAACGAAATTCAGATTTGCTTTTCGGGGCTTTCATTACAAAAATGGCTAAATAGATAGCCTGCTTCCAATTATCAAGTAAATGATCAGTCCGCCGGTTAATTCTTCAAACTTAACTCTAAAGTTTTGATAGGTACTATCATCTTTGTTGCACCGGCGCACTATGGTCCAGAAGTCCGGTTTAGGAAGACATTAGTTTGCATTAAAATCGCCCAATATCTTGAAAACGGCTCATCTGACACCAAAACTGGTAATAAAAAAAAAGATAGAACGTAAATCGTTTTAACTTTTTTGTAATAACCATTTTTGATGTCAGATGAGCCGTTTTCAAGATATTGGGCGATTTTAATGCAAACTAATGTCTTCCTAAACCGGACTTCTGGACCATAGTGCGGCGCGGCGCAATAATACACTGGAACATTCTAGAACGCTTCCATACACCCGCCTCTTCGCACATTCAAGGTTTTTAGTTAATTATTCCTTAAAAAAATTAGTTATCAACGTCTTACTCTAATTATCTCCAAATGAGGACCCCATCAACTACATATTGCTAAAAATGATTAATTATGGCCCTGTTATGGTTTTTAAAACATAATGCGAGTTTTATTGCTTTTCGGGGACACATAGAAGGAAGAACAAAAATGTGTTTTTAGAAGTAATTCAATTATAACAAATTTAGACTCCACTAATGCAAATTGTTGTTCACCAACCAATTATTCCTGTCTAAATTTTGAATCTGTTTTCTTTGCGGCTCTCCTAAGAATGTATCACTTGCTATTCTCAGCTTTTGAGATTGATATGGAAAATAATTATTGCTCATTAAACGCTCATTTTATGTCATTTTCGTTCCGCAGCGGGAACTGACGTTTTCTTTGGCAAAGTTGTCAACCTTACTCACAATGCTCCCGTACAAATACGTCGGTGTTCTGCGTGGTTTCAGGCGGAGCGAGACTTGATTGATTAACAGACAACACCTCCCCCCCTCCATCTCTCCGTCTCACCAACAATCTGGAATCTCGTCAAGCGATTACGGCACGAGTGATGAACCATTTTTCTTAATTATTTTATCGTCATTGATTCCTTCCGGCTGTATTCTTTGCTCATTAAGTATGGACATCCATCCAGTCGGCCTGGATATATTTTGGACTTTAAACATTGTGTTTTTTAACATAGAAGATCAGCGGCGGAAATTTGAGATTTTTTTTGGAGGGGAAAATTAACCTTCTAGTAGATGCACTATGGGGGGGGTCTGGTGGGCATCCCCGTGAGAGTAGGGGGTCTGGGGGTCCTCCCCTCGAAAAATTTGAAAATTCAAGCTCTCTCAGGCGATAGTTTATGGGTGATTTTTAAATATTCGGCCAGTTTTATCTCCCTTCTCCTTTTTTCATCTTTTTTTAAAATTTTTTTGATTTAATTTTTTTATTAGGAATGTGACAGTTGATCCTATGATATAATATATCTGTTATAGGTACATATGCTTTAGAAAAATGTGTATAGTGCTTGTTGCGCTGAACTTATTATTGTAAAAAAAAAAAAAAAAAAAAAAAAAAAAAAAAAAAAAAAAAAAAAATACAGAAATTGCACAAATTCAACCGACAAAAGTTATAGGATTAAAGTATATTTTCTTCATTTCATTAACTAAGGATGGATTTATCATTTCAGACTGTGTTTAGGCTCAGTTTACGGGTATATGAAAGCTTTCTCTGGCCATTTCTTTCCTCTTTGATTTTGTAACTTTTCCTTTCTTTCTTTTTATTTCTCTGTTTTGTCTTCTTTTCCCCATTTCTTTTATTTTTTTCTCTCGCCCTCTTTTTCTTTCCTTTTTCCATTAAAATGTTGAGGGGCATAACGATACTTTACCCCTCCCCCCTTTCACAAATATTGGAGGGGCAAAAAGGTCGTGCCCCCTAACATTATATTACTCCACTGTACATACAAGATGTTGGAAAAAATAGAATCCACTGCAATTTTCAAAATGATCGCAGACTCGTGCTTATTTTAAAGACGCACTTTATAGGACCCTCCCAGCTTCACTTTTCCACGTATACCACATTTTTTTCCCAGCCTCCTCCTCCGATCCCCTTGACCCCCTGGGAGGCTGGAAAAAAGTGACCGCTAGAAAACGTATCCCGTTTTAGATACAGGTGTGACTTTGGGCGTCCTTCGATATCTGTGGCCGTTTCTGTAAAACTCGTAGTGGCAACTTTATTTTTGGTCACTTTATGTCTAGTCTATTTGTCTATTGGACGTTAAGATGTTTGCTTCTGCGGGCCGATCTTTGAAACCATTAGATAAGGCAGGTAGACTAGGTAAATGAAGCGCTGCTATTGGTCCCTTTAAAGTGTTTATCAGAAAGAAGAGCTCTTTAACCAAGTCTCCCTCCGCTACATTCGATAAGCTATCGCTCGCTTGAAACATCCCGATGGCTTATCGAATGCAGCTGAGGGATACTTGCGGTTAAAGAGCTCTTTTCGATAGACACTTTAAAGGGACCAATAGATGTGCTTCCTTTATCCAGTCCTCTAGCCTTGTCTAATGATTTCAAAGATCGGCCCTCTGTTGATAGTATAGGACAAAACAAACTTTGGACTAAATAATATTGTACATGTATATGTATATGTCTATTAATGACTAATGCATATGTCTATTCTTACGTATTTTATAAGGCACCTACCTCAACTTGAACCATTCAGGGTATGTCTATAATTATGACCGCACGATGCACATTGTACATATCTTGCCTCTACTTTTCTTCACGGAGCTCAATGGGGCAGTTGCAAGGGTCTGATTTTTTTTTTTTTTTTTTTTTTATGCAGAAAATGAAAGTACTTGATGAGCTGAGAACAAAGATGCCTTTGGTTTCTCATAAAATCCCATTGTTCCGGAGATGAAATTTTGACCCGAAATACATTGTTTTAAATGGAAATTCCGCGTAGTGACGTCACTACGCTCACGATTTTTTACAACTTCACTCGTGTGTATCTCCAAAATCGGAACACTTGGGAAAAAACCAAAGGCACCATTGTTCTCAGCTCATCAAGTACTATCATTTGCTTTATGAAAAACACAACATTTCAGACCCTTGCAACTGCCCCATTATTCGTTCATTATTTATCTGTCTTTGAGATCTACTCAACGAACTACGACAATTAAGGGAATTTCTGGGACGTAATTTTCAGGCAGCCGCTACGACAATTTTTTTATGGAATTTTCACACGGGCTCGGTTTTCCTTGTCTCTTTTTTTCCACCTTAAAAGTTTTAAAATTAAAGTTGTGGCAAGTCCGCATTTGAAATTGGTTCGAAATGATGGAAGGGGCTCTATAGTTGCTGTCTTGACACAGAAATCGGCACTACTGTTTCTTTTGGAAGGATTTTACCCGATAAATAAACTGACTCATGACAGATGCAAGCCAACTTTTCTCACCTGGATAGCCCCTCTAAAACACTTGCACTTCAGTTGAAAATTTGCCAAAGATTATCGCGTCATATCTCTAAAATCAGCTCTAATACAATAAAAAAAAACATATACGAAATCAAGCAAAGTCAAACTTCACGATAAAATAAAAATAAACTAAAATTAATAAGTAAAACCAGTTTCCTCTGATACAATTAAATTTTTTGGTTTAATGTTAAAAAACAAGAGGCAAAAAAACAAACCTTCTTTCAGTGGCGTCGCATGCTATCTGGCACCAATGTAACTGCTCCATTTAAACTCATTAAATATATCGAATTTTCCTTGTGCACCCCCTGAATTCGATCTTTTACATGAGTTTAAATGAATAGAATACAGTGTTGCCAAATTGCGCGCGACGCCCCTGCCTTCTCTGCTGTCTTTCTTGGGGATATATAGGACTTAAATCACCCTTCTATAATGGTAGCGTAGCTCGTTAGATCTACGAGTATGCAACCGATTAAGAATGCAATTGTTTTATTTATCGTTTCAGTGAGAAGCGGGAATTTGAAAATTGGCCAATCAGATGTCAGTTTCATGTTTAAAAAAGCATCTAAACCAATCGGATTCCTGGATTTTAAAGTTCCTGCTCTTCACTAAAAAATCTATTAAACGTTTAACCCTTTAATGACCAGGTTAGTTCAAAAGAACGCAACTCTTCCGTTCATACAGGGAAGGTAGTTAACTGTTCGTACTCGGTGGAGTTGGAATTGCCTATACGACGCATTTAAGGCGCCTTTAAAATGAACTGGAGGAGAAAAACGAGTAAACTCGGGCTTGGCGCAAGGTTATAGATTTAAGAGGTATGCTCATCTGACTTCGCGCCGCAAATTCAGTGGCGCGCAGTTCCAAATCACTGCAGGCAAGATGGCCGACCAAATCAGAAAACGTATTCTCTTTGCAGAAAACATTGGGTTGTTTTCTGCTTTCCTGCAGAGGGCAGCCCGATGTTTCCAGCAAAGAGTATACGTTTTCTGCTTTTGTCGACCATCTTGCCTGCAGTGATTTTGAACTGTGCGCCACTGAATTTGTGTGGCGCAAAGTCAGATGAGCATACCTCTTTAATCTATAACCTTGGGCTTGGCCCATAAGGGGTTAAGTAAGCACTTATGTTTAATCTTCCACTAAGCCCAAATCAACTCTCGACTTATAAGAGCCGTTTGAGCGCAACTTTACAGGACGAAAAGGGATTACACGGACCTCACGTGAAACGCAGCAAAAACAAGCACCCACAACTCATAGCGAAGCTGAACAAGTCTGGGGGGGGGGGGGGGGGAGCAGTAATCGAACCGCGCGTTCGATCACCCGGGAAAATTTAATGATAATGTAAGTTGACGGATATTTATTTTGGAAAATTGTCGCTCTCGCGAAATAAGAAGCACGCAGCGTTCGTTTTACTTTCACCTTCATTACACTCTTTCCTTATAACCGCGCGGAGCTCGTTCGGAGAGTTATAGTTTCTCTTGCAAGAAAGAAAAAGAGATTCGCTGAAATTTCGAGTTTGCCGTAACAGGATTATAAAATAAAATGAGACAAGGGGTTGCCTTTGGGTTCAGTCGCGTGCGCTGTTGCGGAGAGATGTGAACAAAGGTTTTACACCCAACCACCTTTAGACGTGATAAAGTTGATATTTTTGCCAAACTACATTTCAGCTGGTGTTTCGTCATACTTAACAAATAGCTTAAGTTTGAAAAACGATTAAGTAGACATCGTCTCAGAAGTGTAAGTGCCCGATGTCCCATGTTCTAAGTCCCATGTCCCCTTAGGTGAACCTACACCGATAATCTCTGGAATTTCTGACATTATTTCTCATCTTTTTTAATAAAAATGAATGAAACTCTCTTTGAGCGTTAGATTCTCATTGAGGAACGCTTTAAAATCGAAACATCCAAGTCGCAGGCAAGGTTTTTGTTTTTTTATTTTTTTATTTTTTTATTTGAAGGAGTGAAATTGAAAAGTCGCCAAAGATTATCAGTGAGGTGCAGTAAACCTCTGAAACGAACTCTAAATTAGTTTCTGTCAAAACAGCATCTCCCCATTTCTTGCCAGTTTCGGCACTAAGTATAGATACACAACTAGCTTTCTCTAGTACGGATCTGTTAAAAACACTTGGCTACTATACGTTTTGTTGAAACGTGTTTATCAAGTGGATTTGATTCAATTTATTTTTACAGAAAGTGTTGAATTTGTTTGAAGTATGTATTCTTTACCACACACCATCAATACCTTGTCACAAATCAATTTAAAGATTTTGGCAATAGGTTGGAAAATAAACTCTGCTTGAAATTGGACAAAAAGATTGGAAAGCTTTGATTTTTTTTATATGAAAGAAACCTGTCCAAAATCCAAATAAGTGAAGTCATCAAGAGAAAAAGCTCAGTAGCGTTGACTGACATGATCGAGGAGTAACGAGCCCGAAAAGTCCGTCTGAAAGACCTCTATACTATAGGTCACGTGCTCCTCTTGAATTTTGAATTTTTGAAAGGAAGTTTAGTTGACAGTCGCTTTACTTGCAATACATCATTTACAAAGATTTAATGGCTCAATAAAGTCAGTGAGATTTACGTCTAATCCATTCACAGTGCTTATATTTGACATAAAGCCAGGAGGCTGATTATGAACAATCGTATCGTAATGCTATCGAGTCGGTGATCGAGTGCGTGTTATCTCATGAGTGGGTACCATTCCGAAAGGTTTCATTCCGATAGAAACCCTTCCATCTCTACGGAAATTCTCCGATGACTCCTGAGCAATCGGAGAATTTCCGTAGAGATGGAAGGGTTTCTATCGGAATGAAACCGTTCGGGATGGCACCGCCCATAAGATAACACGCACTCGATCCTCGACTCGATAGCATTACCACAGAATAATACAATCAGAAGGGAAACTCTAATTCATTTTGAAACATTCTTTACTTCGGGCCGCCATGTTCGAAAGTGAGTATCTTCGGCAATCTTCGGCAGATCTTCGGCAACTGGCCGAGTTGTGATTGGTTGTATAGCCTGAAAAAGCATGTCCGCCATCTTGAGAAGTGAGTAGGCACAGTTGCCAGTTTGTGCCAGTAAATTCCAAATCTTGTTTCCATTGGCTCTTATGGGAGTTTCCCTTCTGATTGTATTATTCTGTGGCATTACGATACGATCGTTCATAATCAGCATGCAGCTTTTGAGATGTGTTTTGTGCAAAAAAGGAAGCTAAAAAAAGTTCCTCTCTTTTGATTAGAGTAGGTTGAACGAAATTTTATCCAAAAAGTTGCAATTTGCGATTTATTTATTTTTCAGTCCACAATTTTCATATTTCGTACACACGGCATCTTTTGATTTTGATCTCTGATAATTTCCAACAAACTTAATGCTGCAAAATAGTCCAAACCGCTGGCGCTGGTTGCAGCGCTTTTTTGTTTCGGAGAAACCGATTTAAAAAAATGTCGTCTCTTACTTACTTTTCACGGATAAACATACATACAAAGTTGCCTGCAAATTGTGTTCAGACTTTTTCTGCTCAAGTTTTCATTATTAATTAATTGGATTTTACGCGTGGAAATACCTCAGCAAACTTTTCGTGACATCAGGCTCACAACTGTCGACAGCACCTCAAAAAATCCATTAATCCTTCGGAACTTAAGAAGGCTTTAGCTGGGGAAAGGGACATTTTTTCGGACCTATGTTTGTGAAAGAAAGGAGAGAAATTCATTGATGAAACTCTTTCTCACTGTCTTTTCCTCAAGAGACGTTGCCTTTTCCGTCTTTAGAATGTTTCAGAAAGGATGTTTTAGTAAATCATACTATATATGTCATAGATTTACACCCTTTTCTCGTGAGAACCGTGCAGCCGCATTTTTCTAAAGAAGACCAACTGCCGGCTTGTATACCTCACCTCACACCTTCGTGATCAAATGGAAAGCCCACACCAATTGGCCGAATAGCGTGGCGCCTGGAGCCATGATCTAAGTAAACAGGTCAGTCCATCCCGACCGGAAACGGAGTTGAGCGTGCCTCCACGTATAATGCAACCATGCGTATGGGCTTTGCGTTTTGCCCAAGACGATGATTTCTTACCATTGTGGCTTTTGGAGAAACGCCGTGCGACTGTCTTTCAAACGGAATGCTTTAACTACAGCTGATCAGAAAGTCCCACAAGTCACATGAAATTCTTCCTTGAACCCCTGTGAATAAGTTCGAGCTACTTTTCATTTTTATCACGTATGTACAATAAAGAAATTCGGTTTAAGGTGATTCTTCAGCGCTTAGTGCCGATTTCGGCCACCAGAGCGCTACCATTCGATTAATGTCAAATTACAGGCCGAAAGTATTTTTTTTTAAGAAAACGGAGTCAGTTACTAAATAATCATCTGAAGAACGTCTCTGCAAAATATCTCGCCAATAACTTCAAAAATAAGGCTGAAAGTACCAAAAAATAAAATATCGCAAATCGATTCTTGTGTCGAAATGCGATATTTTATTTTTTGGTACTCCCAGCCTTATTTTAGAAGTTATTGACGAGACATTTTGCAGAGACGTTCTTCAGGTGATTATCTAGTATTTGACATCCGTTTTCTCAAATATAAATTACTGTCGGCCTGTAATTTGACATTAATCGAACGGTAGCGCTCTGTAGGCAGAAATCGGCACTAAACGCTGAAGAATCTTCTTAAACGACAGCTAGTCGGCGTTTCTCCGTAAGCCCCCATGTTAAGAAAATTACCATTTGGGCAAAGCCACGTATTACGTCTGAAGTGCAGTAACTTAATGTTATGTGGCATGAAAATCTTCCTAAAACCCTAGTGAACAAGTTTCAGTCACTTCTTTAACGTTTTGATCAACCATTAGAGAGAAATTCGTATTTAACGAGAGCTAGTCGGCATTTCTCCACAAGCTTTGAAATTAAAACAATTACAAACTAAATGACCAAAAATGTCTCGAAAGTTGTTATTTATTATTGGCCTGGCTCTCATTTTAATCCTTAGTTTACAAGCTTCAATGTTAAAAAAAAAATCGCCTCTTGGGCAAAGCCGCCTTAGTGTAAACATAGGAGTCGCTGCTTCCGGTAAATCGCTAGCGGACTGAGCTGCGTTTATTTAGATCATGCCTGGAGCATTAAAATGAAAAATCACTCCGACCGACCGACCTCGACCGCCCCGAAGTGATGTCGCGAAAACGCTTGTAACGCGCACCATCTGACACCGCCACCGATCTTTGAACAGAGTGGTAAAGCTCAGGTAAGAGTGTAAGACGGGAGGGTGTAAAGTGCTGATAACAAGATTTTCCGAGCAAAACCCCGTTTCTAAGTTCCCCTCTCCCCCTTTTCCCTCTTTTCCCCCTTTTCCCCCTTTTCCCCCTCTCCACTCTCTCCACCCCCCTCCCCACGCACCTCAATGGGTCTGTTGCGTACTTTCCCTACATCAATATATTGTTTCTAACGTAAAATTCGGCGAAAATAACGATGCGCACATTAAAAAGTTTCAAAATCCACTTATTAACTCAGAAAATACCTTCCATTTCAAACAACCCGCGCTACACTAGACACTATATCACCGACTTATAACTATATAGATGGAACCATCTTGTTTCTGTAAACATCAACAGAACTTACAAACATTGGAATGTTTCGTTTAGATGCGTACATTTCTTATATTATTTTGTAATCTTTGATAAACCGAAAAGACCAGACGCAGCAAATGCAACCAATAGTTCATGTATTTAGATGAGGGAATTCCATAATTTTGTAGTTACGATGTTGTTCACTTATACACGGTGGTTCCGTCTATGTAGTAGAATACCGGTGCAAATAGAGTCTAGTGTAGCGCGAGCTGTTTGAAATTGAAGTGATTTCGTGAGTTAATGGGTGGATTTTGAACGTTTTTAATGTGCGCATCATTATTTTTGCCGAATTTTACTAAAGAATCAGGTTCTATATTGTTGTAGCAAAAGTATGCAACAGACCCATTGGAGAAAGAGAGCCGTGGGGGGGGGGGGGCGCCGACACCCCAGAACGCCCTAGCCGAGTCCCTAATGGTTGGTCCTTGCCTCTCAGCTGGTTGGTCCTTATATTTTTTGGCATCAACGATTAGCTTTAATGGGGCTGTTGCACACTTTTGCCAAGAGCGATTTAACAGTCGATTCTGGTGTAAAAACCTCGAAAAATAACAATGGCAGCACTAAAAACTTCCGAAATCCACTCCTTAACTCGATAAACGCTTTTATTTGCGCGGGCGTAATAGTGGCTGAGGGTAGTATAACAATGGGATTCACTACCAGATTCCCATCTAACAATACTGTAACTCCATTAAGAAGTGACCAATAAGAGACGACTTTCATTTGACACCGTTGTCACTAGGTACCTATTGCGGTACCATTCATCGGATGTGGATCACTACTCTGATGACTAATTATTCTGTGAATCATCCTTGTCTGCACATATGTGTAGAGATAGTGACGAAATTAAGATAGGAATCTCCTATTATTAATGCCCTCAGCCACTATTACGGCCGCGGCCGCGCATCTAAAAGCGTTTATCGAGTTTAGGAGTGGATTTAGGAAGTTTTTAGTGATGCCATCGCCATCGTTATTTTTGGAGGTTTTTACATCTGAATCGACTATTAAATTGCGCTCATAGCAAAAGTGTGGAAGAGCCCCATTAATGAACAAGGCAAGTACTATCGACGAATTAAAGATTGTAGCGAGATTAGTTTCGCCTTCAAGGTTCCGGCTCGGCCACTCTTCATACACCTCATGCACACCGTGCAGGCTAAGGACCAGTGCGGGTGGCGTGCAGGAGAGCCGTCGCTTCGCGTCGCAGATCAGTCCCACACTCACACGCATGACTGCGGCAATGCGGCATGGTAACTTAGAGTCGGAAATACTGTACTGGATATACCAGACCACCTGACCACCCGGATAGGGCTTTTTTCTCGAAAACTACCAAATGATTTGAAAGGAACAAGTCAGATAGGGAATTAACCCCACATTTTTCATTTTTGATATTTTCAAAAGCCATCGACAGTCCCTTTGGAGGAAAGGGGGGTGATGGAGGTTCAAAATAATTGTTCAAGTTTCAAGGCGGAACTTAGCTTATGAAAATCTCGAGACAATATTTAATTCGTCGATGGAACAGTGGTACAAACGACTGATTAAAAGTATCCTATAAATACACTCTGGAAGGTCATATCTTTAGACGTTTAAATATCTTTTAACAAATTTAAGAAAAATTATCTACAGCGAAAATAGTGAGACCAAGTCAAATTGCAACGTACTGCACGTTGCATCACGGCCACTCTTGCAGGCGTTTTTTACGGAGCCCGGCCAACAGTTTTTCAACACGGCGGAGATAGGAAGTGCCATATCTCTTAGGCTTATTGTTAGTAATCTCTAGGCGTATACCGTTGAGGGCGATTGTTAACGCCAAAAATACATGGATCACAATGTGATCCGCATTGACTAATGAGTAATGCTTCAGGTATGATAATTTAGTTTTCATCAATTCATGCCCACAATTAATTGTTCGAAACTGCAGTCAGTTTGTTCTTGAAAACGAAACTATTTCATTTTTCTCCCATAGTTTGACGAGAGTTACAAAAATATCCCAAAATAGTTTTTGGGTGTGGACTTAAATTCCTTTTGAAATTTGGCTTTCAGAAAATGTAAAAGGAGGTGCGAAAACGCACCACAAGGCATACTCGGGTTTTAAGACGTTTATTTCATGACTTATACTCATGAATGCGTACTTTAAAACAAAGAGTTTCATAACGCGTTATTTCGCAAAACACGGAAAAACAAAAACAAAAAACAAAAAAAAAACAAAACAAAAAAACGAAATTAATACCAAGAATGTTCTTAACTGGGGGTATTCTTTAGTGAAAGTCTTTTAAATCAGAAATTAGTTGTAAAAATATGAAACGTCCAAATTCTCTTATAATTCTCCCTAATAATGAACACCTGTTTTCTCTTTGATAGCAGCAGAGGAAAATATTTGTCGCATTATACAAACTTTTACTTCTGCGATTCCTTGCATTTCTAATTGTGAAGTCCGCAGAAAAAAGAGAAAAGGTCTTTTTACTTGCTGTGCTAATTTTGCAACAATTTCTTCATTCTTTTTGCAGAAAAGTTGAATAAAGATCGGAAGTTTTCTCTGAAAAGAAAAAAGGAAAATTTTCTATGAAAAATGAAGAAACTGGAAAAAAAGTGCAACATGGCAAGTGACTTATTCTGTTTTTTCAGTGAATTCCTCATTTGGACTCTTCGTTCAACATTCTCGCCCCTCCCATGTTTTTCTCCTCCTCTCCTAGCGGCGCATGGTGGGAGAATTTTGACCCTTTGGCGGCCAAATATCTATAACCTCTTTAAAAGTTAAAATAATAACTTCAAACTCTGAAAACCTTTTCTTAGGTACAATGGCGCAACCAGGATCTTTTCCATCTCTCTCATTTCCCATTTGAATGTATAAGTAGGAAAAGGACAGAAAGAGGGGGTTTCATCCCGTTGTCCATCCTTGTCTAACACACTTTTTTTAATGGAGAAAAGAGAGCGATGAAGAAACTCTCGGTGCGCTACTGCTTAGGTATATAAGTTAGTAATAAGAAGGGACATGGCCACAGATTTTTGGGCGAGGACAGACTTATTCTTCAGGATCTCGGGTTGCTGCAAATACAAATGTCAAAAATATCCAAATAACTCTTTTTTGATTAGACTCCCCCTCCCCCATAAATTGGGATTGAAGCCCTCTTATATACTTAATCTTCGAAAAGTATTATTTTTAACGCAATAATTTGCCCTAAATCCTTCCAACTACCCTCACCCCCTCTCTCCTGATTCTGCAGGAGAAAGAGGATGGTTGTGTTTAGAATTGAGAAGTAGTTTCAGAGTTTACGAAAATTCACTTGAATTAAAATTTTCGTGAGTAAGAATTAAATTGTAGTGGTTTTGTCTCTTTAATGTATTCGTTTTAACACCATTTTCGGTCAGCGAAAGTGCCTCTTGCATTTTTCAACAGATATAAGGATGCATATGCTTATCGTTTGTTATACTTATCATATTTAGTAAATGTTACCTTGTTTCTAGGCGAAAATAACGAGTCCAAAATTACCCTAGAATCCAACATAATCTCGCGTAGCTCCCATGATCATGCACGAAATATGCAAATGATCTGCCCTAAATCCTTCCAACTACCCTCACCCCCTCTCTCCTGATTCTGCAGGAGAAAGAGGATGGTTGTGTTTAGAATTGAGAAGTAGTTTCAGAGTTTACGAAAATTCACTTGAATTAAAATTTTCGTGAGTAAGAATTAAATTGCAGTTGTTTCGTCTCTTCAATTCATTCGTTTTAACACCATTTTCGGTTAGCGAAAGTGCCTCTTGCATTTTTCAACAGATATAAGGATGCATATGCTTATCGTTTATTATACTTATCATATTTAGTAAATTATACCTTGTTTCTAGGCGAAAATAACGAGTCCAAAATTACCCTAGAATTCGACATAATCTCGCGTAACTCCCATGATCATGCACGAAATATGCAAAGGATCTTTGGATGGCAGTTAAAATACATGTTCTAGAATATGTTTTTATTAGATTTTGCGTCGGTATCTTTCGGTAACTTTTTTTGTCAGTCCAAAGAAGCCGCTTAATTAGAAAAAAATTAAGTAGAAAACTCAAATTTTAAGTTTCCTATCAAATATGAAGGCTTTATGAACCAAAGTTTGGTAATATTATTTTTAAATTCTCTGTTACTAAGCGATAATAATTGTCTAATTATACCATAAACCTCCTCTTAAAACTTGTCCTCCCCCCCCCCCACTGTATGAAAAAACAACAGCTATAAATGTCAATAGAAAAGTTTACCGTCCTTGTAGTATAGTGTCATATAAGTAAACTTTTTGAGGTTCCAAGACATCGATATTGCAGATTAACTATCAGCAAACAACCTACCGTCAATCTTAGAATAAAGCGGGTCGCACAAAGAAGACCTCAAAACATTGATTTTTGGCCGCCAAACGGTTAAAATTTGCTCATACGGTGCGGCGCAGTGGCTGTGGGGTATTCACTATTCAGTTAGTCGCCATTCTTTACGAGAGGGATGATGTCAGAAGCCCATGCTGTATCATAAATAAGTATGAATAACAAATCAGCCGTTTGGTTTATGATTTAACATTACTAAACAGAATCGCTCAAAAAAAACGCCTGCAAATTATTGGATATGCAATACCATATCCTGACTGTAGGAACAGTTGCTCGATGAAAAGATCACTCCTGATCTAGAAAAAATGCGGGTACATAGAAGGCGCATTTTTCATGATAATCTTCGGCAACGCGCGCCGCACCGCATAAATAAACTTTTAAGATGTTTTAAAACAGTAAAATCCGTGCGTAACCGACAGACATTTTGGAACCGGGCGACAACCATTTTTCACAATTTATGGCATGAAGAGAGTAATTTCGTAAAAAACGATGGTTTACACGTGTTCTACGAAGTTTTTTGAGCATTTCCACTATCTTCAAAATTTATTTCAGCCTTCAAATATGGTCAAAAACTTAGGTTAAATACCAAAAACTCGTGTGGGAGACGCGTAACCGACGGACATTTTGAACCATAAAACAATTAAAATTAGTATTTAAATAACTTTAAAAGCAATTATTATTATTGCTCCTCATAAAACTAAGTTTCTTCGACTTAAAAATCGAAACATCGAACTTATTTGATCTTTTTTAAAAATGTAATCTTGTTGGGACACCATTTGGCCCGTTTCGAAATTATGACCCACCTGCGTCGAACCGCCATTACGATCTTGTCATTCAAGTAGTTATGTAGGTTTATTACTGAATTTTAGACTTTCTCAGTGTGATATTCGTGATTTTAGCTGGTTTTTACATCAGAATATACTATTCATTTTCTCACAGCAAAAATTTGCAAGAGCCCCATTGTGTATAAATGACATCAGTTTTTGCGGCTGTTTCTTAAAAAAAAATTATTTAAAACTTCATGCGAAGGAGGATGTCAGAAAAAAGGAGTGGAATCGCGTCGGCGCGGTGGGTAGGTACACGGTAGGCGTATATTTCATGACAATACACCTGACGAAGCGACCAGGCTCTATTTCAATTTTGAAATCTTTAAAGTAATTTTTGAAGAAAAGGCCGCACTGCATGGGTGGATCCAGCAATTTGGCAACAGTGGAGTCTATCCATTTGAATGTATGACAAACAATCGATCATCACTCTCATGACAAATTACTCTGTGTCATCCTTGTCAGCATAGAAAGAGTGAAGAAATTGAGATGGGAATCTCCCATTATTACTGCCCTCAGCCACCATTACGCCCGCGCAAATAAAAGGTTTTATTGAGTTTAGGAGTGGATCTCGGAAGTTTTTAGTGCTGTCATCTTTTTTTTTTTTTTTTTTTTTTTTTTTTTTCGAGGTTGTTACACCAGAATTGACTATTGAATCGCTCATAGGAAAAGTGTTCAAGAGCCCCATTGTGAGCCACTCATTCGACCGCCATCTTTGAATTTTGTTAAGGGGAGTGGGACAGCCTATCTCAGTCTATGTTAAAACCATCAATGTTTAAGGAACATTTTCTGAAGAACTACTCAACCGATTTTCAAAAACTTTAGCTTCTTTGATTCGTGTTGTTACCCTCTTCACTTAAAATGGGGTTTTTTGAAAATCTTGAATTTTGAGAATTTTACGATTTTTTGAAATTTGGTTCCAAAAATGCATTATTTTTTGGTACTTGAAAATTCACAAAAATTCAGGGAAACAAAATTTTGAAAAAAGCCCGTGTTAAAATATGCAGGGCACTATGACGAATCAAATGAGCCAAAGTTTTTGAAAATCGGCCCAGTGGTTGCTGAGAAAATGTACCTCTTGTGTGAAAAAACACAAACTCGGGGAAAACACAATTTAAAAATTCCGGAAAAAACACTTTAAATGCAAAATGCACTTAACACTGTTTTTCTTTTTTTAATGAAATTATTCTTACAGAGTAGACTACTCATCAAAAATGAGTGAACTTGGTCTTAAATTAAAGCTGATGATATATGGAACAACTTTAGCTGAAAAAACGAATTTTTAAAATTTTGACCGAAATCCTTGTCCCACTCCCCTTAAACGCATTAATTGAATTTGTGGGTAAATTTCAAGACTTTTCAATGCTTGCAAAGTGATTTTCACGCGATTATACATTGGAATCGCTCCTGCATTCCGCTGTAGCAAAACTTTGCATCAACAGACCTATTAGTAAGTGATATCCACGTGTTTTTTGTCCTTGCTAGTGATGCGTAAATGCCGCGTCAAGCGTGCGACCTGCGCATTAAATAGGTTAGTGCGGATTGGATTTGGTTCTAGTAAAAGTAAAAGTGAACCTGTGATCTCGAATTCTCGATCTGACGACTCTGTGATAATGTGCTTTGAACCGTGAGATGGTTTTTATCTGTGAACGATGCGTGAACAGGATATGGAATGTATACGACGTATACTTACCTCTACTTTTAGTTTGGCGTTCCGATGGTAATAAATGTGAATAATGTGATTGTTCTATAGGTTATGTTCGTTTATATCAGAACACGCGTCGAAAAGTAATTACGATAGGGTTATGTATTAGCAAATCACAAGTAACCGCGATTTGTGCATGGACCAAGTTTTTTCGTTTCGTTTCGTAGTTCGGTGATCTCTCCAGATTTGACATCAAATCAATTCCGTTTCATCCAGTAAGGATAAGGAACAGATTCTAAAGATCAGATTTCTAGCGGGTGAATGTCTGATCCACAAATTTCTGTAAACACCTACTACATTGGATAAACAGTAATCGGACGATTGAAATTCGTTGCAAAAAATACGCGGGGAAAAAAAAAAAAAAAAAAAAAAAAAAAACCAACACTAAAATCGTCGTAACTAGCTTGAGCAAAAATGCAACAATATTTAAAAAGCAAGTTTGGGTTCTTCATCTCTTCTATTTTTACTTTGTTTCAATCATTTTGTCTCCTTACTTTTTCATTCTTCCAGTGGTGGTCCGACGGGGAAGGGGCTTTGAGAGCTTAAGCCCCCACTTTTTTGAAAGGATATAGCTCTTAATAAATGTGAGAAAAAAGAAGAAGGAAAAGAAACAAAAGGGAAAAAGAAATAAAAAGAAAGAAAATGAAACGATAAGAAGAAACCTTGCTAGTTTTCTGAAACACTCCTTCAAACAGCAAAACAAAACAAAATTAAGAGAAAAGAAATGGTACTCAATTTTTCACTTTCCAAGTCCCTTTTTTCAACCAAAGACATTATATCACACATAGACGGGAGTGAATCCTATACCGTAACATTGAGTTGAGTGAGGCAAACTTAGCGCACACTACAGTAGGCAGACGGGTGAGTCCACTGTTCGGAATTGGGGGTGGAACCCTCAACTGGTGACAAACAAAGGAACATAACCTCTTAACCCAAACTTACTACTGTATAAAAATCAAGATCGAAGATGGATGAAACACTATTTAATGACCACCATTTTGACAACAGTATGATATAAGACCAAAAAAGCTTCAAATAACTTACAAAATTGGAAATAGTGTGCAACATTCATTCAGTATCATAATTGCGTCGGTTTGTTTGTCACCAGTTTTACCGAAGATTATACCTTAAGAAGGTTACCGATTTAAAGTTTTGATGCAACCGTTGCGTTGAGCAGGCTGATGACTGGTGAGCATTTATTGGTGAACATGCGAAGCACCGCAAGTTTGCCTCAAGGATCTTGCTATGCACTCCGTCTGCATGATATAATGTCTTTGTTTTAACCCACTGACTGCCTCTGCATACTTCGTTTTCGATACAGTAATCCGTCGCCAACCGTCGAGGTTTCCAGTACCTGAAATCCAAGTTTTTTGGAAAAGGGATCGTGGCGTCGGATAAACGTAGTTAGGGTACCTAATACAGCCCAAGATTTCTTCGCATGGTCGCGCAACAACTCGAGATACGCGGGGTAGCTATTTGATTCAGTGAGCGTTGGAAATTTAAGCTTCTCTCCACCGGGTCTATTTCGACCGCTCCTTCCCCGGGACTAATTAGTTTTTCGACAAAGAAGGACAGAATTGAGAATGTCGACGGTTAGCTGCGGCGCGGATCCACATCCTTCATCTCGGATTTTGTGTCAGCATTATCACGATCGCCGCTTCATCGGGGGGGGGGGGGGGGGGCTCTCGTCGAGTTCTTCTTCATTCAACTCTGCATCGAGTGAATCGAGTATAACTTCATCATCTCAGCTTCGTTGACCATAGACTGTTTTAGTAGAGCGATATATCGTATCGATTGCCGTCCGAGGGCCTCTGGTTCCAAACAAACTCTGGTTCAATGTAGTTTCCCCATGAGCGAACTTTTGAACGGAAATTTAGGGTATTAAATCAAACAATTAATGCGATATTTTTGCGATTATGATCGAATTCTACGTCCTCGAAAATGCTTAATTATGCCTGGTTCCTTGACTAAAACTGCCGAAATCAATAAGATATTACAGATTAAATGTCGCATTTGTAGGTTACAATCTCCCGAAATCCCGCCAATTCCACAACAACAACAACAATAACATTTGGGTGATTCCAACCTCCAAACGCATCGTTTAATCTGTAATATCCTGTTAATTTTGGCAGTTTTACGAAAGGAACTATGCAAAATTGAGCATTTTCGAGGACGTAGAATTCATAATCGGAAAAAAGTCGCATTAATTGTTTGATTTAATAGTGTAAATTTCCGTTCAAAAATCCGCTTATGGGGAAAATGCATTGAATGAGAGTTTGTTTGGAGCCAAAGGCCCTCGGACGGGAATCGATACGATATATCGCTCTACTAAAACAGTCAATAGACTGCGGGAAAAGTGTGCAAGAGCACCATTGACCTTGTTTTTAAACATTGTCAGCAGTCAGCAGTTCAGCACTGCGTAAAATGTGCTTCCAGTTCACGATCATTCAGGGGCGGATTTACATCTCTTGAGGCCCTACGCATTACGCAACCTTGAATTTGAGGCCCCCTAGCAGCAGGATGGGGTGTCTGGAAGATTTTTTCCCAAGAAACAGGGGGAATAGGAGGCCTGCGCCTTGTCAGCGATTAAAACCCCATCAAAATTACTGGTCTTGCTCGTAAGTCTGTTTTCCCATATAAAAGTACATTGGCGGCGCCCCGGAAGAACAGAGGGGACGTTTTGAGAGCCCTGCGCCTTGTCAGCGATTAAAACCCCATCAAAATGACTGGTCTTGCTCGTAAGTCTGTTTTCCCATATAAAAGTACATTGGCGGCGCCCCGGAAGAACAGAGGGGACGTTTTGAGAGCCCTGCGCCTTGTCAAAACTCACTCACAGACTTACGAAATGACTTTAAAGTTTAGGGAGTAATGGTGAAGCTACGCTGATGCCAAGGGATACTCCTCTCTAATGGAGCTGTTGCAAACTTTTGCTACAGGGTTATTAATAGTTGATAATGGGGTATTACCCAGTAAAAATAAAGATTAGCGCATTAAAAAATCACGAAATCCACTCCTAAACTCACAAAATGCTTTTAAATGGAAGACCGTAATGGCAGCCGAGGCCGCGGTTTTCTTATGGCAATTGTATGCTTCTTCTTCTTCTTCTTGTGTGGTGTTGCGAGAACACCTCGTGTAGATGGCGCTGATTGAAGATAGGGAACCCTAATGAAAACCGCGGCCCCGGCCGCCATTATGCGGTTAAAAGCCCTTCAAAATGACAGGTCTGCTCGTAAGTCTGTTTTCCGATTTAAATTTACATTGGCGGTGCCCCGGAAGAGCAGAGCTGCAGAGGAGACGTTTTAAGAGCCCTGCGCCTTGCCAGCGATTATAAGCCCACCAAAATGACAGGTGTGCTCGTAAGTCTGTTTTCCCATTTGAATTTACATTGGCGGTGCACCGGAAGAGCAGAGGGGACGTTTTGAGAGCCCTGCGCTTTGTCAGCGATTAAAAACCCACCAGAGAGACAGGACCGCTCGTAAGTCTGTTTTTCCATAATATTGGTGGTGCCCTGGAAGAGCGCAGCGGACGTTTTGAGAGCCTTGTCCCTAGCCAGTGATTAAAGGTCCACCACAAAGACAGGTGTTCTTGTGAGTCCTTTTTCCATTTTAACTATTTTTGGCGGTGCCCAAGGGTGGATTTATATATCTAGAGGCCCAATTTAACCTTGAATTTGAGGCCCCCCAGAGGCAGGGTGGGATATCTGTGAGATTTTTCCCCAAAAAAGAGGGGGGAATAGGGGGAGGTTATCCCACGAAAAGATGGCCGACTAAAGAAGAAAACACTGGACATGACGTGGAACATGATCAGAAGAAGGTTTGTTACGAAGATGGATATCAGTGGAACTTACCATTTGAGTGTTTTTTCTCGCCTCATCGATTTTAGTTGATTTGACTATCTCTCTGTGAATTCTTTTACACCGACTTAATTGTCCAGTGTTTTCTCCTTTTGTCGGCCATCTTGGATTCTGCTCAGTGGCGTCGCGTGCCATCTGGCAACAATGCAACTGTTCCATTTAAACTCATTATATATATCGAATTTTCCTTGTGCACTGTGAACCCCCTGAATTCGATCTTTTACATGAGTTTAAATGCATAGAATACATTGTTGCCAAATTGCACGCGACGCCACTGATTCTGCTTTAGATTCTCGCGCCACTGGATGACGCGGGAAGCGAGTCGAGCGTACCTGTCAAATATAAGGTCTTGCGACAGTTGACCGTGGACATTTGATCGCGCGACAGTTGACCGCGCATATTTGATCGCGGCGACAGATGACCGCGACGACACTTGACCGCGGCGACAAATGACCGAGTGCACCTATGATCGCGCGAAAGTTGATCGCAAAAAAAAAAAAAAAAAAAAAAAAAAAAAAAATAATAATAATAATAATAATAATTATAATAAGCGGCATAAGAATCAGAGCCGCATCTAAGTCTCACGGCTTAGGACCATTGTTTGGTCCCGCCATCAGGCTAACACCATAAACCTCGCAAGAGTGGAAAAACAGCAATAATAATTATAATAAGAAGAAGAATAAATAAAGGATGATACGAAAAAAATACAGAAATCGGATGGCAATGTTGAGTGAGTCGTCAATTTCAAATCAAAAATTCTCCTTCACACTTTACCAGACTTAGCACTGGCCACATACATTGGTTCTGACTTTTAAAAATTCAAAATAATGTCTGTGGGCGTGTTAAAAAATGTTGAATGAATTTGTGCCTGATGTGTTAAAAAATTCGTAAAATTCGTAAAATTGTGGAAGGTTATAAAACTTAAACAAAGACCGAGTTTCAAAAAACGCTGAAAAAGGACACAAGACGGACATCAAGACGGTCAGATGAAGACTGAATGAGAGAGGGTGAAGGATGACCTTGTGAGGATATCTTGCCGGCTACCGACTTTCAAAGAGGGGTGTGAAATTCCACCCAATTTCTCTTTTCCTTAAGATGCTCTTCATTACGAAGGAGTAAGTGGCGGCGGAAGTCGCCCATTCATCAGACTATCTGACTGTGACAAAAAATAAAAAAAGGGGTTATTGACGACTCACTCAACATTGCCATCCGATTTCTGTGTTTTTTCCTGTCATCCTTTATTTATTCTCATTAAAACAATATTAGGTATTTATTTTTTTTATTTTTTTTGGCGATCAACTGTGCGCGGTCAAATTTCCGCGGTCAAGTGTCGTAGAACCCAAATATAAGTACCTTGGGTCCAGTCGGACAAAGCCTCAAAGAGCGACTCGGTTCTAAAACTCAACGAATTCGGGGCGACAATGGGTACGGCGTTGCAAAGTAGTGCGTTTCTACCTGACTCGCCAAGTTTCTTCTTATCTTGAACAGAGCATATCTTCTTTTTCTTCTTTTTTACTCGTAACGACTCGGCGATGAGGAGAGAACGCAGTAAAATTTGATGCTTTACTATTGCACTTGATTTAAGCATGGGACTTAAGTAAACATTAATAAAATTGCAATCAACGGCAAGAACAGAGAACACAAGAGCTCTTTGTCGAGCGTTGAGCGTTTCACATTAAAACTTTGCCATTCGAACGCCGCCACCGCATCGGTGTCCGGACTCTCTGCTATTTTCGTCAATGAGAAGCAGGGATGGTTTCTCTCAAAGAAAAACAGACTGTCTGTCTGAAGTAAATTAAAATTCAAGTTTGCAATTCGAGCACCAGAAAGCATTAGAACTTGAGGCAGAGATTATAAACTGCACAACTACCCAAGAACAGCAATTTTCGCGGCATTGAGTGCTCTTTTTAGTATTACTAGAGCTCGCAGCTCGCTTTGTTTACATAAAAGGAGAGAAAATTGGAAAAAAACAACAGGAAAAAGAAAAATCTGTCCGCCATTCAAATTTAAACTTCAGTTGCAGGTCGATCGATTATCTTTTCGTATACTTAAAACAGGACTGTATCTAGGAACGAGCCGAGTCGAGGAAGGGGGAGTTGAATTGAAGTTAAAGCGATTCCAGAGTGATTTCGATTCGATTATCGTTCGATATAAAGCTTATATCTTATTATTGGCTGTTTTAGTAAGCGATCGTATAGATTTGCCGTCTGAATACTTCTGGTTCCTTACGATTAAGCTCCGCGATTCAGTGGCGGCTCGTGCAATTTGGCAACAATGTTTTCCCTCCATTTGAATACATGTAAAACAATCGATTGTAGGTGAAGCGCTGCTCCACTATCGGATCGATTGTTTTGTATTGAATTAAATGGAGGAAAAACGTTGTTGCCAAAATGCACGAGCCGCCACTGCCGCGATTCAATGTAATTTCCCATAAGCGCATTTTTGAACAGAAATTTTGGTTATTAATCCAAGAAATTAATAAGATTTTTTTGCGATTATGAATTTACTATAAGGTAAAATATTCGCGGTTTAGCTCGTTGTTCAGAAAATTTGTAGTTTGGAGCGGTTTCCGGTTCGCGGTTCGGTTCGTTAGGTCCAATTCAGTGGCGTAGCGTGCAAGTTGGCAACGTTGTATTCTGTCCGTTTAAACCCCTGTAAAAGGTCGAATCCGAAGATGTTCACCGAACGCCCAATAGTTTGATCTTTCTCATGGGTTTTAATGGACGTACCACAACGTTGCCAAATTCTCTGTGTCAAACTCGTGTTACCATAATTTTGAATATTTCTCCGCCAAATCTGAATAAAATTTAAATGAAAAAAACTTAGTCAAGGCTCTAAGTAGTTTCATATGATAGCGAGCATTATGCTAAGATACTGTGTTGGACATGATACAAGATGTAATTAATTTGGTAGCTCCCGGCGGGCAATTTTGACCCTTGATATACAGGGCCATTTTGCGGTCAACTTTACTCGAGATGCATGGAAAGCCCTGATAATCTCTTATCTTATGTTTGATCCAAATTAAAATTCGTTTGATACTTTCTCGGGCTCTTTCCATCAATTAAACAGGTTTTATAGGTGTTTTTCTACGGTTCAAGCTATAGTAAACGACTCCAGACTCTCAGTCGTAAAAACTCTAGAAGGGACGATTTAAATTAATGTGTTTTACGTAAAGGTGGCTGGTGGTTTCTTTTGACGTGAATTGCCTCTCATCCGATTTTTGACTTACGCCGTTTTAGTGGCTATTGCCACTTGATCCACACCAATCCACCTAAACTATATATTCGGTTTAGCTTTTGCTTCAAAGCAGTGGCGTAACGTTGTATTGTGTCCATTTAAACCCCTTTAAAAGGTCGAGTGCGAAAGTGTTCACCGAACACCCAATAGTTCGATCTTTTTAATAGATTTGAATGGATACTTTACATCGTTGCCAAATTGCACGCTACGCCACTGCTTCAAAGTTGCGGCAACCCTGCCTTATAAAACTTGAAAATGGAGCAGATCTCAGCATCGGGTCGATCGCGCTTAACCGACCAAATAATGGATCTCGACTTGATTCGATATGATAGCGAATCTAACATGGATCTTCTTATTTTCTCCACAGAGCAGTGATTGTATAACCATGATGCTAAATTTATTTGATTTTTTATGTCCAACCAACGTTTTGGTTAAAGTGGAAAGGTGTGCTATCTAGCTGGCAAAACCCATGTTTTCCATTTGAAAAAAATGTGAAAGGTCGAATTTGATAGTGTTCACTACACACTTGAGAGTTCAATACTTTTTATGACTTTAATAAGTGAACTAAATTCAACATTGCCTATAGTTGTTGCTTGCCACGACATTGTGTGGTGGAAATTCGCGGATTCCAGAAACTATGTTTGACGTTCTCTTGTAAAAGTGTTCCATAAAGTTCCATAACCAAAATTCCAAGGGTCTATATTTCCGTGGCCTTTTTATGGAATTCAATGAAATTACATGGAAAAGCTTATATGGAATATCCTAAACGGCCCTAGAATTTAAATCTAGAGATATTACAGGAAAAATATAAATGAAGCTTGAAAGGTCGAATTTACGATTATTTTTGACAAATTTTTAACAATGATTTTTGGCTACGTTTTTTCAATCTTAGACCACAGAGCAACGTTTATGTTGCATATTACAGGACTTCAGTGGCGTAGCCAGGAATTTTTCTAGGGGGGGAGGGGAGGGGGTCCGAGGTTCGAAAATTGTCAAGAGGGGGGGGGTCCAAAGATACTAATTTGGTCAAATTTGTCTGAAAACGCAAAAAATCACATTTTTTAGGATAAATTATGGTGTTAAAGGGGGGGGGGGGTAGGTCCAGACCCCCTGGACCCCCCTCCCCCTGGCTACGCCACTGCGGGACTTAAATTATCTGACATAAGTGCAGTGGTTATTTTCACTATTGCCATCATCCAGGCAGTAATAGGTCGCCAGCCGATATAAGGTGGGAGAAAGGAGTAAGTGTCGTCAACGAAAACAAATTGCTGACAAAAGAAAATACCTACAGCATTTATTTCCACATAATTTTGTGGACAAGTAATGGGGCTCTTGAAAACTTTTGCCATGAGCAATGAGCATATGAATATAATTAAATCTTATGTAAAAACTAGTGAAAGTCACGAAAATCACTCTAAAGAGTTCTAAAATTCATTGATAAGCCCGCAGAAAACAGATAAACTCAGAAAACCGCTGTAACAGCAAGATCAGTGGCGTAGCGTGCAATTTGGCAACGTTTCAGTTCGTACATTTGAACCCATGAAAAAGATCGAAGTATCGGGTGTTCGGTGAACACCTTCGCATTCGACCTTTCACATAGGTTTCAAAGGACACAGTACAGCGTTGTCATATTGCATGCTACGCCACTGGGCAAGATCGTCATGGCGGAACTCTACGCAGGTGTCATGGGAGATTCCTATTTCACTTTCTCTTTACGGAAACACAGAGATTTGTCTCAAATTAGATATAGGAATCGTCCATGATACCAGCATAACTCAGTAAGTTTGATTTTGAGATTGAATCTGTGATTATGTAGTGTACTCGTCGTCATTTTTACAGGTTTTTATGCAAGAATCAACTCTTCAGTCATCTGTAGCAAAAGTTTGGAAGAGCCCCATGTCCCACGGAAACGATAGTCCAAAAAATGTGTTAATGGAACTTGACGGAAACACTTTTACCGGGGTTGAAAAACATAGGGAGCCGTTTGAAGCTTTCAATTCTTTATTTGATTGTGATGAAAATGTTTCATTCTTACTCGACAGCGGGAAAAACGCTCAGGTATAAAAACTTTCCAGTTCTTTTAAGTTGGCTTTCGACGCAAATTCCGCCCTTTCAACGCGAGAGGAGATAAACGAGGAGATCGGAGATGCGTGTCTTTTTCAGCTGGATTGAAGGTACTGTGCTTGTGGTGCCTAGGCTTACACCTTTGAGCTGGCTTCTCTCGGGGGAGATTCACCGTGCGAAAAGAAGCTCAGGAGCTCAAAGTCACGTTTCAACGCTCCCTTTAAAGATATTAGCTCTTCCCTTCCCTTCTTCCTTCCCGTCCCTTCCCGTCCCTTCCCCTCCCTTCCATTTCCAATACATCTCCATTCCCGCCGCTTACCTGTTCGCTTTTCTTCCCAGAAAAATTGTCGAGTCAATAATGAAAAATCACTCCTCAAGGACCCTAAGAATTCATGATACATCAATTTTCAGCCAGAAAACAAAATATATACATATAATACCCACGAGTACAAATGCGATCCAAATAATACTCAACTCAACAAAGATTCCATATTCTCATGACGCACTTAGGAAACTTTCACTTGGGTGAGGAAATGTTAAGAAAGTTGCTCTTATCCCTTCAACGACCAGGTTAGTTCAAAATAATGCCACTGCGATCCGTTTATTTCGGGAAGGTAGTTAACTGTTCGTACTTGGTGGAGTTGGAATTGCCTATACGACAAATTGAAGGCGCCCGACTAGTAAGCAGCTGAAGTCATTCAAACTGAACAGTTAAAGATCCGGTTAGTTCAAAAGAGCACCACTTTTCCGATTCTAGAGGGAAGGTAGTTAAATGTTCGTACTTGGTGGAGTTGGAATTGCCTATACGACGAATTGAAGGCGCCCTACAAGACCTTACCTTCTATGTGTTTCATCTATATTTGCGTTTATCCAAAATGGAGACTGAATCAATGTAAAATAGACTTGAGAAGAAATACAAGAATACTCGGGCTTGGCTCATGAGGGGTTAAAAATCGATTCCAAAGATGATATTCATAAGCGTAGCCATCAGGGCAGAGCTGCCGTTTTGCGTATGGTCAATCATATTATTTTTACTTTTTTTCAATTCACCATCGATTCCACCAGTTGAGAAAAGATTACACAGTTCAATTCAGTGCATGCCTGTAATGCCTGAAAATTCTGACGTCTGTTATCTTTTCTCAACTGGTGGAGTCGTCGATTACTTTGAAAAACTTGCGGATATTTTAACTAACTAACTGAGTTTTTACCGATTGAGAAAAGATTACAGATCAGATTTCGTGCATTTCAGTCATACATTGAATTGAACTGTGTAATCTTTTCTCACCCGGTGGAATCATCGGTGAATTGAAAAATGCGATTCATTATACGCAAAACGCGGCAGTTCTGCATCAGGGTGTCAAAAGTGGGGGCTATCGAAAGGGATGACCTTTTTTTCTCCGTTAGCATTTCAAATTATAAGGACCCACATACATATAGACGCACACATGCAAATAAAAAGAACATTTTTTAAATGTTCCATGGAAAGTATGGGTTTTGATTCAAGTCACTGTCTGCCATCACTGTTTTTCATTCAAAAATAAGTGGGCTTAATAATTTTGGGGCTTTAAAAAAGTGTAATAGAACTACAGCCCCCCCCCCCCCCAAGGATCTAAGTCCCATCCACGCTGCGCTAATGGTCTTATCACCATGAGTAAAAATTTCTGGTATTATTGTTACTTGTCAGACTGCTTTAGGAGTAGGCACTCAGCTCCTATATCAATTTCTGTGTCCAGACACACGGAGAAAAATTTCTGATTGAAATTACGGAACGTATTAAGAAATTGGGGTAAAAAGAAATTCCTTTTAAAATAATAAAAATTCTTATTGATTCAACCAGAATTATCATTTATCCAATTGAACGTTCTGATGATTCAGAAGAATCACAAGAAAGAATCGTTGGATCAATAAGAATTATTATTAATTATTTTAAAAGGATTTTTTTTTTTACCCCATTACTTATTAATAATACGTTCCGCAATTTCAACCAGACATTTTTCTCCGTGTAGCATCTCCAATACACTTTCACCTATACATTTCAAACTGATTGCTAATGGATCATTCGCAACATGGGCGGATACAGGGAATTGTTTTTCTCTCTCTCCTCCCATTTGAAAACGTGCGTTAGAAAAGGACAGAAGAGGGGGCCAAAGTCACGTGATGGTCTTATTGCAAAATCTTGTCAATGTCTTTTTAAAACCATTTCATGAAAATTGTTTTTATGAAATCATTTTTAGAAGACTTTCTATAAAATATTTTAAAAGTATTTACAAGTTAACATTTTTGTTCCATTTTAACTATATTTCCAAGCCAATATTTCCCGGACAAGGATTTAAAAATATTTTAAAAATTATTTAAAAATCATTTTCCAAAAAGATCGAATCTGGCAAGGTTTTAAAAATATTTTAAAAATATTACTGCTCAACTGGGTAATGGCGGTTCGAATCAGGTATCATGGAAGATTCCTATCTAATATGGCCACTGTTTCCGCAAAATGAGGGCGGACGATTTGAAAGGGTAAGACATCAATACGACGATACAGGGTGATAAATATGTATTAATTTAGATTATAAAGGGGTGATTACAACGACAAAAGTTTACTAAAGCTTGTTATTAAAACGACGTAAATAGAGTACTCTGGTAGAGAGGTAGGTAGAGAAGAGACGGCTAAAGACTTGGCGAGCGCAGTTCCACGGAGAATCGCCGAAAGCATAGACCATTGAAAATAGGAGAGGAGCTTCTCATGTGAGTATCGGTTCTACATGTGGGCCTTCCCTTATTCCTGAACAGCCACTTTCTCTTTGGAAACACAGAGGTATGTCTCATTTTAGATAGGAATCTCCCATGATACCTGCGTCTTTCTGCCATTAAGCCCGATTCTGAGAGAGAATTTCGTGATTTTTCAGTGTATTCATCGTCATTTTTACAGGTTTTCATGCAAATATCAATTCTTCAATCCCCTATAGCAAAAGTTTGCAAGAGTTCCCAATGACGCTAAATGCTGAAAATCAACTTAATGTGAAAATTTTGCGAACTGCCAACGGATGAAAAAAAAAACGCGGTTGCAGAGAAACTGCAAACTGCTTGGATTCTGCAGGCTATGTGCACGACTACTCACGCTCACGCGGTCACTCTATTTAAGCAGATGTTGGAGGCGAAGGCGACAAAGTACTCTACACGAACATTGGTGGAATAAAAATGCAAGTCACGTGACTTCGTAGAGCGGTCGAAGATTTGTCCGTTCCTGCTCGTGGCTCGTGTCGCTCACACTCGTTAAACTCGACTGACATTTCTCCTCCCCCTCTTGTTCTTCTGGTAAAAGCGAAAAGCGCGTCATAGAAAGAAGCATTTCCGGCGGCAGCAATTTTTTATTCGTGCGGCGAGTATTTTCCGAGAAGAGTTGTCGCCTCGCATTTAGGACTTTTACTTTCAAAACACTCGCGCCATGTCCTTTTCCCGAGGGTGGCGTCGCGTCGCAACCCGTATCTCATTCCACCCCATTTTTCAATGAATGAACTAGTGATTGTTAAAGAGGGGCATGCCTCGACCTCGGAACCTCGCACCTCTTCAGGTGCGAAAAAACATGTCTCAATGAAACAACGGCGACAAAATGTTTGTTTATATCCGCGCTCGGTTTCCAGTCAGTAGGTCTACAGTAATATGGACTACGGACGAAATGTCTACTTCTTTTGGTCTACTGACAAAATGTCTACGGAAGTGTGTCTACAAACAAAAATGTCTACTTTGAAAAATGACCACATTCTAAAAACGTCTACATATTTAATGTCCACAAAATAAATGTCCCTAGTATATTATTTCCTTTTTTAAAATATGTCCGCTTTTTACAAAATCGTCTACAAGGCAACAATGTCTACAATTTTGTAATATAAATAGACACGTGGAAAAGAAATCAGCATGCTGGTTAAAAGAAAGTAATAAATATTTGATCATCGATAGTTTGAATGATACTTATTTTCACGGTTGTCATAGTTTTTAGGCGTGCGACGAAGTTTCCAGACTATATAAATCAGTTATTTAAACTGTTTGTCGCACTTTTGTAATATTTCTCATCGAATTATTTATTTTTTGATTCAGCCTTCTTCCTTACGACAAAATTGTCTCTTTTCAATTTAAATACTGAGTGAATCAAATGTTGGTTTTAATTTCGCGAATTCAACATTAAATTAATCAGATTTCTGTAACGCTGTCTTCAAAATTTGTAATTCAACATTACAAAGATCTATGAATGAGGGGAGTAAACTAACTTAGATTATATTTTCTAATTCTGTTACAAAATTGTAGACATTGTTGTCAAGTGGACTCTTTTGTAAAAAAGTGGGCATTTTCTGAAAAGAGGCATTAATATACTGGGGACGTTTATTTTGTGGACATAAAATATGTACATGTTTTAAGAATATGGTCATTTTCCAAAGAAGACATTATTTTTGTAGACACATCCGTAGACATTTTGTCAGTAGACCAAAAAAAGTAGACATTTTGTCCGTAGTCCATATTACTGTAGACCTACTGACCTTAAACCCCGCGCTCATGCTCGGTTCCAGTGCTTTATAGACAAGTTTAGTGTGACGTCACGAAAAAAATTGGATCCAAACAAATGCGGTATCTCACTCGCTCTCGTTGGTTTTCCCGAAAGAAACAGGATCCACATTTTCAAATGCAAAGTCGTGATCGTAAAAACAACAAGTTTTCTCAGATTTTATTACACCATCGGATTCCTCGTACTTTAAAATGTAATCACGCTGCAACAACATTTGTGAAACATCACGCATTAATTTACCTTGTTATTTCGAAGAAAGTTCTATGTTTTGTCCTTGTCCCAGTCACAGTTTCTTATGGGCACAGAATCCTAAGATATAGGTTCACCGGCACCATCATGTGTTATACCCTGGTTATACCTCGAACAAGCTTCGCTACGAAGAGAGGTTAGGATGATTGATTATCATGGCGATGAGACGCCCATAAGAGACCGTGAGTAAGGTAAAAGTGTAAGACAAGGACAAAATACAGGACATCCTCCGATATAACTGTGATTGTAAATTCTGAAAAACGTATGAGTTTTGAGTAAACACTAAGGCCGAATTTGAAAACAGCGGGTCAAAATAATTGAAAACTGGGCGGTAGGGGTGAGAAAGAGGCATCTTATGATGAGAAAACCTGGTTTTACGTTCATAACAGCCGGACACACTATGTACGTCGTTCAGGCGGAAAAATCCGCGCCACTCGTAAGCTAGCGTTATTTACCTAAAATAAAACATGTAACATATGCGTTTATTTCGGAAACTATGCTTCACACGGGAAATATTGTACGAACAAAAACCGATTATTTTTTTGTGCTCTTTTAGGATGTGTGATCAGATTTTCGAATTTTTAATTTTTCGACTCTTTTTTACATGTTTTATAAAATAAAGCACTTTTAAAATCACACCACGAAGAGTTATGGACATGAGGTGATATTATTGATGCTAATTCTTGAATGCCAGAGACATTCTTAGGCATGATTTGCGTCATTGCTTCCCTCCTTCCAGCTTTTTCACCGTTTACGAAGTCAACTTTAATGTAAGTAGAGTAGGTACTGATTTAGGTTTTGTCATTTGTCACGGCACGCCACTGTTACTTAGAGTCGATGCTCCTAATCTTTCTTTGAATTGACGATGTTTCTCATGCTTATCGGCATTTTTTCCATAGTGCCATCATATTGAACTATTTTTAAACTGTTAAGGGGGGTCAGGCACTTCATAAGGACCAATGTAAAATACACTTAACTTCATGTACCTTTTTCTCAGGAACTACTGAATAAAATTACACATTTTTTTGTCATTTTGTTCCTTATAACTTCCTGCATATTCAGATGGGAGTTTTTTTTTTAAATTTGAAATTTTGACAATATTTTTAAAAAATTGTGAATATTTTGTAAAAATGTGTTAAAATTTGACCTCTGCAGTCCCGTAAATAATAATATGTTCAACATTTAGAGGAAATCTTCCGTCTATTTATGCAGGATAATATAAGGAAGAGAACGAAAAAAAAAAATTGAAAATCGGTACAGTAGATCCTGAGAAAAAGGTACAGAACGGTCAAAAAAGTAGTTTTCGGGAAATGCAATTAGAAAGAAAGCAAATAATCAGCTATCTCCGAGAGAGCTGGGGAACGTTAGTGAAAATCATTCCTTCATGTTACTTAACCTTTCCTCATAAAACAGTGCACAACTTCGAAACTGCACATCAGATCGAGGTGATCTTGGTCTTAAATTAAACGTAAATAACTGCACTACACGAAAATCGAATTAATAGAAATTTCGTTTTCTGAAAAAAAATTGTATCTGACCCCCCTTAAACAAGCATGGTAACTCAGAAACAAACGCATAAACGACAGCTGAAACGACGTAACGACATTCGTCAAAATGGTCAATCGCCGTCGAGAAACGGTTTATGATCATCGAAATGACACAAAAAGCGAAACAGATCTGTGTGTATTATATTCTTATGGGCTTCAATCCTATGTATATTTATTTTACGAATTCATTTTTTGTCACGAACATACGTAAACGTAAATCCCCGCGTATTATCCAGGCAAACAGCCCAAGTTTTACGACGCGACGATCGGGGCGGTTAAAGCCGCCTCTCTCATGCCTCGCTAACCTTCATCGAACCTCGATCTCTAGAGAAAAACTTAGGTTTCTGTTCGTTTAGATTTGCCTCCTATTCAGCTTTTATCCCTGAGTAGGTTAGATTAGGACAGGCAACTTTACTTCGCGCAAGGAAAACTGTCACAAGTAAACGTTTTTCCTCGTGGGTCATTCTACAATAAAGTGGACATGATTTGCAAAAATTGAAAAAAAAAAATTAGTGCCTGGCAGTCTTGTTTTGCATTAAAATGCAACCAGAGACGGAAATATTATCTAAATCTAATAAGGTCAAACGTGTTGATGTTACAGCAGGTTTGATGTGTATTTTCAATGACTAAATCACACGCGTCCCACCCGTTACAAAGCTGTCCCACCCGTTACGCTACTTTTCAATTTTTTTAGAGCAAAATAATTTAGTAATTGAAAAAAAAACTTTGTGTAGCATCAAAGCTTATATACCCTCACTTTTAACATATATTTTTTCCAAATATTTATCTCTTCAAAACTCACAGAGTTTCAACTGTTTCTGAAGTGATTCAAAAACCTTGTCCATTTTCTGTCCCACCCGTTACACCCTTATTTTGCTCTTTTCTCAGCTTTGGATAGACTTTTTTAAATTTTGATATCACTATCTAGAAGTTAACACCTTTCTGTTGGTGGGATAGTTTTTTCATTTAAATGATTAAAAAGTTGAAAAAAATTAATTGAAAGTTGTCTGAATGTCCCACCCGTTACAAAATAATGACCCTTGTTTTTAAAGAGGTGATATTATCTCTCACTGTAAGTACACTGCTAAGCCATTCTCTTCTCAGTCGACTTTGTCACTTTTTGTCGATGACCTTGAGTAAACTTCTAGAAAAATTATCCACGGAAGGAAAATGTTAATTGATTCAGCGATGATGACAGTTGCGCGCCAACAGATGTATCGGATATCGGTTGGTAGTGTTGGTACCGCAAACGAAACGCTGACCTCATTTAGTAAGTCAACAAATGATTAATTTGATGCTTGAAAATTATCATCGAACCCGACTACCTCAACCCACCCGAGTCGCAGCCTTTTGCATTAATTTGTCCGTTTTCTCTCAACAATGAGGACATTAATTTATCGCTAGAGACAATACACAAGAGACCATCGTACCAGCCGACCGATCACGCGGCGAAGAACTTTTTTTTCCCCTCTCCGGATTCTCAACAAAATAACACATCAGGCAACAGTATCAAACGGTCCCGACGTTGAGTGATGACCTACGACACGTACTCTGATGCCTCATCACTTAGATTGGCTACTGATATCTACTTGACATCAACATCTTTGCTCAACTCTTAAGGTGATTCCAGGCGAAACTTTTACAGATTTCAATCCGATGGATAGCGCCACCATAGTCGCTTTTGGGAAAAGTCGTGTTTTTTGTATTTTAAAGTAAATTGAAACCAAAGAAAAAAGGCAACATCCACAAGAATGTCAGCACCTGCGAAATTTTGTTATGGATATTTTGAGCCCAAAGCGAGCAAAATTGGTTAAAAATTAAAGCTGTAAATTATGAAATTTGTTTCGCCATAAGCTTTGGTGTACTACAGTCAGAAACCCAAACTCCCTCCCTCCCCCAGAAACTTGAAGCAGCTAACTTCGGACGGACTTAAAATTAACACAACGGCACATGAAGTCGCATGAAATTGAGTGACCTCATACCTCCTATCAATCAATCAGGAGGTGATGACTCTCAATTTCATGCGATTTCATGTGCCGAAATGCTGATATTATGTTTGTCTCAAGTTAGAGGCTTGCCCCCAAGTTAGGGTTGTAGCTCTACCCACTATGCAAATCTGTCGATATGGAAAATCGTAAAAATTAACCAATCGTTTTTGAGTACGGAAATTTGGTCGACTTTTCTACAATAAGTTGAAAGAATATAGACGTGTGCACTGTGCGACAGTCGCACAGAAATCTTCGACATTTGTCATTTGATCGTAAATTTAAAACATCGAAATTTCGATTGATCGAAACCTAACCAAAATTTTGATTGCATTCGCAAACGAAAATAAATGAGGTTTAAGGATGTTGACGAAATGTCGACATTTTTCGATCGATAAAAACTGAAAATTCGAAAGTCGAATATCTTTGTTTTGGTTGATACTTTTCTCTATCCAATGCGCATGCCTCGTTGAAAGTCACCTCAACCACAACGGACCTTGACCGAGCGCAAAATTTAAGTTACACGTCAGGCTTCATCATTAGTTGCGGAACTGGGATGACAGACCGCATTTGCAAAACAAGAAGTTGAAGGTACAGTAACTCAAGGCAATATCGGTCCGTACAGCGAGGAATGATCTCTATTTATATTTAATTTGAACTATAGATTGAATTTAATTTGAAATTCGATTAGTTGAAGGTAATGGTTGACGAGACTGCAAATTAATTAATAATAATAAAAAAAAAATTGCGATTAGAAATATTTGAAAAAAGAGAAAAATTAAAAATAAGTTCGCTAGAAAGATAATCCTAGTGGTTTAAATCAAATCGACGATCCACGAATCCTGTTTATACTGTAGCAAAAGTACTGAAGACCTTCAACATATGCAGTAAAGTAAGTTAGGTACCATAAGTTTTCAATACT
The DNA here is from genome assembly GCA_011764245.1 of Trialeurodes vaporariorum. Lineage (NCBI taxonomy): Eukaryota > Metazoa > Arthropoda > Insecta > Hemiptera > Aleyrodidae > Trialeurodes > Trialeurodes vaporariorum. Next base: position 772,264 of record VMOF01000002.1, read on the forward strand.
CCATTAAACATACTATACAGATAAATCTTAAAGTCGACACAATCGGGAAATTATCCGCAAAGCTGAACGCCTGATTATGTATATTATCAGATATTATCTTTATGACATAAATTAGACCTAATCTCGATTTACATTCACGGCTAAGGCCACCCTCCCCTCCTCCAACGACCCAATTGAAAAAAAAAATATACTGAATTTTTATTAGCCGCCGAAAATAAAACGCAGTTCTAGTCTACACAGGAAAGGCGGAAAAGTTTCTCAAGTGCGAGAGCTCATCACCATATGAAGACACCATAACTTACCTACCCAAAATGACCTACACAATAAGCCTACACAAGCCTACTTACAAATAGGTATCATTGGTATCAAAAAGAGGGTTACTCTTACTGCTGATGTCAGTGTTGTCATCATGGTGATTGATGTTAACAATGAGTCTGTTGCATACTTTTGCTACAACAAAATAGAACCTTGATTCTAATGTAAAATTCGGCGAAAATAACGATGCGCACAATAAAAACGTTAAAAATCCACTCATTAACTCATGAAATCACTTGAATTTCAAACAGCCCGCGCTACACTAGACACTATTTGCACCGGTACACTACTGCATAGATGGAATCACCGTGCAAGTAAACAACATCGTGACTACAAAATGATGGAATTTCTTTTTTAATACGTGAAATATAAGCTGCATTTGCTGTCTGGTCTTTTCGGTTTATCAAAGATTACAAAATAATTTAAGAAATGTACGCATCTAAACGAAACATTCCAATGTTTGTAAGCTCTGTTCATGTTTACATAAACGAGATGGTTCCATCTATGTAGTTATAAGTCGGTGACATAGTGTCTAGTGTAGCGCGGGCTGTTTGAAATGGAAGGTATTTTCTGAATTAATGAGTGAATTTTGAAAGTTTTAATGTGCGCATCGTTATTTTCGCTGGATTTTACATTAGAAACAATAAGTTATATTGATGTGGCAAACGTACGCAACAGACCCATTACTCTATTGTGCTGAGTTTTCAAATACCTATGCACACATTATTCATTTTTTCTGGGGTTGTTCAGTGAGAAATGGAAAAGTGTGAAATCAACAAACATAGTGTGGTGCGTTAAAATAGGGTCGGGTGTGAAGAGGTTGAGTGAGATTCAAAAATGTTATCACTTTTTAGAAATGAGAATAAAAAAGCTTACATTTTGAGGCAAAAATGGAATAATGCAATAAGTTGAAGGGATATAATTGAATCGATCCATATAGCAGCATGGAGTTACACGCAAAATTATTATTAGTTTATTGGAGTGTCCGGTCAAGTCCTGATACACTAGTCCTGTAACGCTATTTGTAATTTTATTGCAATGTTCCGTCGAACAAATTGACGTAATGTTGCTACTTCTTAACTATTCACCTTCTAAACTTTATTCTACAACATTGAGATTCAATGGAAATAAAATTAGAATGAAAAGGGCGAAACATTTTTATTCTTCACTCGTTGAGTTTCAAAAAAGTATCACTGCTCTAATGAATTTTTTGCTTCAAAATTTACGTAAACCGAACAAACTGACGTACTTTTAAGGACTAGTAATATTCTTGACAGCATGGAGTTACACGCAAAATTATTATTAGTTTATTGGAGTGTCCGGTCAAGTCCTGATACACTAGTCCTGTAACGCTATTTGTAATTTTATTGCAATGTTCCGTCGAACAAATTGACGTAATGTTGCTACTTCTTAACTATTCACCTTCTAAACTTTATTCTACAACATTGAGATTCAATGGAAATAAAATTAGAATGAAAAGGGCGAAACATTTTTATTCTTCACTCGTTGAGTTTCAAAAAAGTATCACTGCTCTAATGAATTTTTTGCTTCAAAATTTACGTAAACCGAACAAACTGACGTACTTTTAAGGACTAGTAATATTCTTGACAGCATGGAGTTACACGCAAAATTATTATTAGTTTATTGGAGTGTCCGGTCAAGTCCTGATACACTAGTCCTGTAACGCTATTTGTAATTTTATTGCAATGTTCCGTCGAACAAATTGACGTAATGTTGCTACTTCTTAACTATTCACCTTCTAAACTTTATTCTACAACATTGAGATTCAATGGAAATAAAATTAGAATGAAAAGGGCGAAACATTTTTATTCTTCACTCGTTGAGTTTCAAAAAAGTATCACTGCTCTAATGAATTTTTTGCTTCAAAATTTACGTAAACCGAACAAACTGACGTACTTTTAAGGACTAGTAATATTCTTGACTAGGTACAAAAAAAAAAAAAAAATATTAAATTTTTGGACTTAGCATATATTTATTAATTCCCCAAGTCAGGGCTTTGAAAATTGTAATCATTGCAATTTTCTACGGACATTTTTTCGAGAAATCCGTGGTGAGGTGAAAAAATTGCAATTTTTGCAACTATATGAGACAGTTTTATTCAAACATCATTGAATTTCTGTTTAATATTAGATTGAAATGTCATGTAGTTCAATGCCACTATGGTCGTTTTCAAGATGCGGTATCTTCCTCTTTTTTTCTCTAATAACTGCTGAATAACTCGATTCAAATGAATTACAGGAAGAATTCAACCTTTCTTATCAATACCTCCTGAAAACAAGATTCTGCTTCTACTGTCATTCATTCAAACTTTCAATTTGTCATGTTTTACAGCTCTACCAAATGAAAAAAAAAGATCGATAAGTGTGATCGATAACTGTATTGGAGGCCAGCCGAGAAACCGCCACCTTTAGATTTTTGGGAGTGATGCACACCCTGGTAAAAATTGGCAACGTACACGTATCAACAACATTATAGTGCAAAGCGACGTGAGAGTGTATTTAAGATGAATGCAGGAAAAGTTTTTTGGATTTTTTATAAATAATAAAAAATTAAAAGCTGCATTCAACATGCTGCTACAGGCTACAGTGCTACACTATCGCAAGAGGAGGGAAATTCATAGGAAAAAAAAAAAAAAAAAAAAATTGAAACAGGTGGTCAGAGCCCAAGTGGTCCTAGCAACAAAAAGTTCATTCTGTGTAAACGAAGGTCGAAGGTCATTGGTACTTACAACATTATACTGACGTTTTTGAGGTTGAGCCTCTTTGACGCGACCGTAGAGCAGTACCAACTAAAGATATCATTTGAGTTGTTAATGCTTTAAGGATACGTTTGGGTGTTCCCAATGAATCGTTTTTGTTTGGTTTCTGTGCCTGTTCAAAGTTTTAATTGTCTTTTTATCTAAATATCTTTGACTTCATATGGATTCACCTATTTACCTACATTTTTATATCCGGAAAGTTATAAAAAATAAAATCCGTGTTTTATTGAAGCAATGTGCTGGCGCAATTAAATACCCGACAGATAGCCAGATAGCCTTTGTAAGACTTCTCAGACAGTTACGTTCCTTAAAATTATTTACTTAATGAATCTATTCTTTAAGATTCGCTAACTATCCTCTGCGGTCTACTTTTTTTTTTTTTTTTTTTTTTTTTTTTTTTTTTTATAAAATATTTCCTTATTTATAAGGAGGTAAATACGAAATATGTGTACGAAGGCAAATACGTATTTAAAACGTTTAGTTGAAAATCCAGTTAAAAAATGAATGATAAGTATATAATTCATAAAAAATGAACCAGGAATGTAATGACGATTTTAACGGTTAAAATAAACTCATTGATGACGTTCATATTTTTTTTTTAGATATTTTGAGTTCTTATCGTGTTGCGCTTGCCGACGCACCGGATTTTTAAGGTACAGCTTGGCGGTTTTTTTTTTTTTTTTTTAAAAAGAGGAAAACGAGGAATTACCGAAGAAATCTTTTGTTCTACCAAACAACAAGTCCTAACTTTAAAAAAAAAAAAAAACAAAAAAAACAAACAAAAACTAGGAATCTTCTGAGCCTTGAAATTATACTATTTTCTTTGACTGAATTATTTCTGTTCTAAAATAACTATTTTCTTTGACTAAATTATTTCTGTCTAAAATGTCAACGAATTGGGGCTATTCATCCAAAAGGACATGCAATAATTAATCCCCCCCCCCCCCCGGGAACCCTTTCTTCTTTTGAAATTTAGCTAATTAAAAAAGGAAGAAGAAAAAAAATGGAAGGAATGAAATTATAAAATTGACTTTAGAAAAAGTGTCAGTTGATCGATTTAGGTGCAATTGGAACGAAAAGGAACGAGGACAATTGAGGCAGTATGGGTGCAATAGCAGCACATTATGCCCGTCCTGAATAATTCTGTAAAAGAAGAAGATTCCCTCGGAGGAGTGCACTTTTCGTTTTATGAATACTCATTGAGGGGAATTCGCAATTGAAGGGAATCGGTTGCATGTACATAAAACTACAGATAAAGGTAAGCACCTCCAAAGAAATCAACACATTTTCACAATGTCAGTTACTCAGAACGATCATACCCCATGTTTCATGGGCAGTTATTGCAGCCACAACCGCAATTGATTGATGATGGACCTTAAATTCATTTCTATGTTGACCTCCAGGTTAACTAGGTTCAAGCAGGCTCTCATTGTATCGCCGGAACAATATCTCAATACACCCCAATGGGGCAGTTGCAAGGTTCTGAAATGTTCAGTTTTTTCATTAAGAAAATGAAAGTACTTGATGAGCTGAGAAAAAGATGCCTTTGGTATCTAATTAAGTTCCAATGTTCCGGAGATGAGATTTTGGCCCAAAATACATTGTTTTAAATGGGAATTCCGCGTAGTCACGTCACTACACCCACGATTTTTTGCAACTTTATACGATTGTATCTCCAAAACTGAGACACTTAGAAAAAAAAAACCAAAGGCACCATTGTTTTCAGCTTATCAAGTACTATCATTTTCATTATAAAAAACACACAATTTTAGACCCTTGCAACTGCCCCATTATACCGATGATCCGCTTCGCTTGACATCACAACCTTATCCTATTGTATAATCGCTGATAGTTTCTAATTGTTCTTTAATTTTAGTATTTGTGGCATGGCGTGTTTTCATGCATTAGCTCTAATTTTGATCTGAACGTCTTCACCGTCTCATACCTATTAATTCTAAGCAATCTAAGCTGCGAAGTAGTTCTTTGTCCTACGTACGGGTGTCGTGATCGGTAACAAGACTCAACACCGTGTTAGAGCTGCTGCTATTGATACCAGTGGCGAGGCGTGAGATTTGGCATCAATGTAGTTTCTCCATTTAAATTCACCAAAAAGGTCGAACGCTTCAGTCATCGGCGATGACCAGGCATTTTGACCTTTACTAATGTGTTTAAATAGGGAAAAAGGAATGTTGCCAAATCGCACGTCTCGCCACTGGTTGATATATACATCGTTGTCACTTTTTACCAGGGCGCGATATCTTCTTTAAGATGATTCCAGGCTCGATTAGTTTCAACCGTAGTTTCAACCGTAGACACCACGTCGCGCTGCTCAAAAAGTCAACAGTTTTTGGCAAAAGTTGACGAATTTACGCTAAAAACACAATTTTGAGGAACGTTAGCACCTGCGAGCATACTTCAGGAAGATACCCAGAAAGATTCAAGCTGAAACACTCAAAAATAAAGCCGGAAATTATGAAATACGAAACTTCCCATAAGCCTCAATGAGTGCAAGTGAGGTAGATAGACATAGTATCACTCACACTCTTTCTCACTCACTAAGCTTATGGCGATATAAAGTTCATAATTTACGGCTTCAGTTCTTAACTAATTTAGCTCGTTTTCGGCTCAAAAAATTCATTAAAAAAATCACGTATAGGTGCTGACGTTATTGGATTTCGCGTGTTTTCTTCGGTTTCAATTTAAAATGCCAAAAAAACACGACTTTTCCGAAGAGCGGCTAGTGGCGCCATCCATCGGATTGAAATCTGGAAAAGTTTCGCCTGGAATCACCTTAAGGCACTCGACTTACGATGATTTGGCAAAATATATTTCGTGCTTATAAAGAGGCAGTGGCGTCGCGTGCCATATGGCAATAATGCAACTGCTCCATTTAACCCTTCACTGCATGATTTTTTTTTTCAAGCAAATGTGGATTTTTCAATGTATTAAATGGTCAAATACATGAGAAAAACAGTGAAAAAAATAATTTGACGGTTTTTCGGTCAAAATTCTCTTTTTTCTATTTTTTACTCGTTTTTTACAAGTGATTTAACACCATAAGAAATGGCGGGAATTTTTTTATTTTTTTTTTTAAATTTTAATTTTTTTTTTTTACTTTAATTGGATTTTTCAAAAAGCCAATGCCGAAAACTTTATAAAAATAATCAAAATGTGGTCAGTTTGGATACGGGGGCAAATTTTCCCCCTGACATGATTTCGATCACGAACCCTTCACTGCATGATGTTTTCTTTCAGCCATTTTTTTTTTTTTTTTTTTTTTTTTTTGTGAGCTTAAAACATACCTTCTCCCGCGTTGACCCACCATGCGCCAAAGGCATATCTCAAAACCTGTATTTTATATGAGCGTTTGAAGAATTTGTTCCACCGGTGGAACTTCATGCAGTGAAGGGTTAAACTCATTAAATATATCGAATTTTCCTTGTGCACTGTGCACTACCTGAATTCGATATTTTACATGAGTTTAAATGGATAGAATACATTGTTGCCAAATTGTATGCGACGCCACTGTAAAGATGCAATTTTACGGAGGAGAGAAAAGAACACAAAATTGTGTTTACCGTTAACAGCTTCATTGATAACGCGTGACGACGTGATGTGCGAAGATGCTCATTCATCGACTGAAGATGTGCCGACACTTGGGCGCATGGCTGAAATGCAATACGAACCGAGTATAGGGTAATAAAGTTAAAGTGCTATTTCATTTTTAACCCGGATCGATCGTTGTAGCGGGCGAATTCAAAACATACGGCACAAGAGGTGTAAAAAATCCAACATTTTCCAACACGCACAGTTCGGGCACTGAAAACACGTAGATAACTGAGTGAAAAGAACCATTTCTCGGAGGATTGTCTAACTCCTCAGAAACGTGGGTCCACTATGTGTGAATGGAAAGTGAAAACAATAACGCCGCCGCTCCTCCTGGTCGAAGGACTAAGGAGTAAGGACTAAGGACTAAGGACTAAGGAGTAAGGAGTAAGGAGGAGAGACAAAATAAATCGACCCGCACTGCCACTGGTACTGGCCGTTTCGAGAGAGACGCGGTGGTCGCGGCCTCAACTCGAGAAAAACTTTAAAACGGATTGAACAAAATAAATGCTGTAACCGCGGACGGATAAAAAAATAAAAGAAATGGAGAGAGATGGAAACAGAAGGAGAGAGAGAGAGAGAAAGAGAGGGAGAGAGATGGATAGAGAGAGGGAGCGACAGTGCGAGAGAGAAGAGGGAGGGGAGACAGAGAGTGAGAAAGAGACAGGAAAAGTGAAAAACACGGTGGAAAAATTTAAGAGAGTGACAATACCTTAATACAGTGTGTTATTCTTCTTTCAATCCACTTCCCATTAATGACAGTCTATATGTGTTGTTCCATTTTGTCGCGTTTTTTTTTTTTTTAGGTTTTTTTTTTTATTTTATTTTTTTTTTATTTCTCTTCGCATTTTCGTGTGGCACTAGAAGCCATGACGATCTCTAGCAAGACCTACTCAAAGACTTGTCATTTGTCCTGTGTTTCACCATCGATTGCTGTGTGCCGTGTTGGTTTGTCCATTTGTATGACGGCGGCGCGGCGCGGAGGCAGCGGTATCGTCATCCGTACCTCTGGAAAACGTTTTGACGTCTTTAGATTTGGCGTCACAGGTCTCGAAGCCCCTGTCGCGTCGGGCGTCGCGTCAGCTGTGGTTGATGTTGCATACGCTATACACCGATTTATCATCGTCTCGGTATAAAACGAGTCTAGATTATTCCTGCCAAAGCACTTAATTTTTCAGGTACTTAATCCGCGCGAGGACTTCTCGCGAATTATTTCCCTTCTATTTACTCTGCCCTTTTCATAACTTTCTCACGAAGCAAATATTATGTCACCGACAGACGAATATCGAAAAAAATAAAATTATCTTGGCGGATTCTCCAGGAGAAGGATCTATATACTCATGTCAATTGAAATATAATGTCATTATCACCAGCATCTAAAAAATGTTCATTGTTCGCACAAAGTTATTACGACCGATCTTCTACAGGGTGTTTCAAGAGGGCGGGGCAGCCGCAACTTTTGCGCGATCACGAGAAAATAAATAAATAAATAAATAAATAAATAAATAAATAAATAAATAAATAAATAAATAAATAAATAAATGAATAGATAGATAGATAAATAAATAAATAAATGAATGAATAAATGAATAACAAACTTAACTCAGGGTGTGTTTAACAATTGATGAGAACTACTTTTCAGTCAATTGAAATATAATGTCATTATCCGGTGTCTATCTTTCCCGCCCACTTTCGGCGATTTTATCATTTCCGCCTACTCTCGACAGTTATCATTTCCGCCCACTTTCATTTAAGCCCAGTGTTTTATTTACACTATGTGGCAACGCTGTAAGAAGTGCGAGAAATTAAATAGAGAGTGAAACTGAATGGAAAAAGAGGCACTCACCGAATGTACAGAGAAATCGTTCGTCAATAATTTAAAGTTCATCCGGATCTTCATTTTCCAGCTCTGCAGAATTTTCTTGCGCAGGTTGTGAGCGGAGGGACGCCGGTAGTTTCTTCACGTCACCAAGTAGTTGCAAAAATTGTAGGGTCGTAATGTACTCATAGGTGTAATACGCATCAGTAGCCCCAAGAATCATTTCCTCTTTCTGTAATTGACACAGTCGTTTCTCGTAAATCTCATTTTTATTCACTGAGTTCATTTTTAATTGAATCAAGCTTTGGGCGTTTTTAATTTGAACAATGACTTCGTGAATGTTCGGATGACTATGATAGAAGTCATGATGTAGCTTTGAATTGTAGCTTTCAGTTGCGTTATTGGTCGTTATGCAATCAGATGAGAAAACGGACGTCCATAATTTCGGAGGAAAAGTCGCTGAGTTAATGTAATTTTTGGCTATGTAATTGGCAAGTTTGTGGCAAGCTGGGTCATTTGGATAAATATTCGTCAAAGTACAAAAAGCAGATGGAACATCTTCAGGCCGGAGGTAGGACAAGGAGAAAAAGCAGATTAGCCATTTCTTTACTTCCGGATGGTAAGTTCTTGAAGTTCTAATTTCGCATCACTAACGGAAACATGGTTTATGCGGCTACCTCTGATTTCGAGAACAGTAGTTTTTAATTCGTCAGTTACACAGACAGCACCACAGTTTTCATCTAACGAGCACCGCCAAACAATTCCATACTTCGGGTTGCGAACTTCTCGATACTTGACATTTTTGTATACTAGAGTATCTTTACCTCTGTTGCTTTTTATAATTTTAAAATTGTCAGACATGATAAACAATTACGTAGCACCGGTCAAAGCGATTAAAGTTAACTTACGTGCATTCCGCGATTACCGACTCGAGCACACTGCCCAGTGCAGTGTGGAAAGTTGAGGAACATACCCGAAATTCGTCGTCTTATCAAAAATGATTGTCAACCAAAGGCGCGGCGCGTCTTCGTGAAAATAATAATCAGGCAGCTCAAATACACTAGACATCGTGATGCGCTGTTGCCAAGCCGACGTGGTCGGAAATGAAATTAGGCGGAAACGATAATCGTCGAGCAGGTAAAAAAAGGTTAAGTGGGCGGAAAAGATATGCAGCCGTCATTATCACCAGAATCTAAAAAATGTTCATTGTTCGCACAAAGTTATTACGACCTATCTTCTACAGGGTGTTTCAAGAGGGCGGGGCAGCCGCAACTTTTGCGTGATTACGAGAAAACAAACAAATAAATAAGTGAATAAATAAATAGATAGATAAATAAATAAATAAATGAATGAATAAATGAATACTAATTTTAACTCAGGGTGTGTTTAACAATTGACGAGAACTACTTTTTAACGAATCCAACATTTCTGAAGGCACTTCTAAGGGGGTGGGGGGGGCATCTATAAACCCAAAGCTAGGCAATCCATATATTGTGGCACGTAGTCAGAAAAGGCACCAAAGAATGAAACTTTTGGCACAAGCCACATGGCATTTACCAATTTTCGTTTTAGTGATATCGAAGGTAAGATTTGGATTTGGACCCATTTTCAAAAAATCAAGCTATGTTCAGAAAAAAATAAGGCTTTTACATAAATTCAGTCAGAATCGGATTTTAGAGCTTCCAACAATCGAGACGAAAGACTCGAAATTAAAAAATTAAAGTTAAAGTTAAAAGTTATTCATATACTAATTACTCTGCGAATCGAATCCTTCTCAGCATAGGAAGAATGACAAACTTAAGATAGGGATCTCCATTATTACTGCCCTCAGTCACCATTACGCTCGCGCAAATAACAGCGTTTATTGAGTTTAGGAGTGGATTTCGGAAGTTTTTAGTGCTGCCATCGTTATTTTTCGAGGTTTCTACACCAGAATCTATACTCCGGGTCGCTTATACCATTGGTGTGCAACAGCCACGGGAAGATTTACATTTTACTGAGGCCCCACGCAACCTTGAATTTGAGGCCCTCTAGCAGCAGGGTGGGGTGTCTGGAAGAATTTTCCCCGAGAAAGAGGGGGAATATGAGACCTGCGCCTTGTCAGCGATTAAAACCACACCAAAATGACCGGTCTGCTCGTAAGTCTGTTTTCCCATGTAAAAGTACATTGCCGGTGCGACGAAAGAGCAGAGGGGACGTTTTGAGAGCCCTGCGCCTTGTTAGCGATGCAAAGCCCACCAAAATGACAGGTCTGCTCGTAAGTCTGTTTTCCCATAAAAAAGTACATTGACGGTGCGACGAAAGAGCAGAGGGGACGTTTTGAAAGCCCTGCGCCTTGTCAGCGATTCAATTAAGCCAACCAAAATGACCGGTCTGCTCGTAAGTCTATTTCCCCATTTAAAATTACAATGGCGGTGCCCCGGAAGAGCAGAGGGGACGTTTTGAGAGCCCTGCTCATTTTCAGCGATTCAAAGCCCACCAAAATGACAGGGCTGCTCGTAAGTCTGTTTTCCCATGTAAAAGTACATTGCCGGTGCGACGACAGAGCAGAGGGGACGTTTTGAGAGCCCTGCGCCTTGTCAGGAATTCAAAGCCCATCAAAATGACAGGTCTGCTCTTAAGTCTGTTTCCCGTATAAAAGTACATTGGCGGTCCCCGGAAGAACAGAGGGGACGTTTTGAGAGCCCTGCTCCTTGTCAGGGATTAACAGCCCACCAAAATGACAGGTCTGCTTGTAAGTCTGTTTCCATAAATAAAATTCCATTGGCGGTCCCCGGAAGAGCAGGAGGGACGTTCTGAGAGCCCTGCGTCTTGTCAGTGAAACAAAGCCCACCACAATGACAGGGCTGCTCGTAAGTCTGTTTCCCCATTTAAAATTACATTGACGGTGCCCCGAAAGAACAGAGAGGAAGTTTCGAGAGCCCTGTGCCTTTTCAGCGATTCAAAGCCCACCAAAATGACAGGTCTGCTCGTAAGTCTGTTCTCCCATATAAAATTACATTGGCGGTGCCCCGGAAGATCAGAGGGGACGTTTTGAGAGCCCTGCTCCTTGTCAGATTATGGGGAGACAAATGTATGAAGCCAAAATCGTGTGTGTGTTTGTGCGTGTGTGTTCGCGCGTATACCCAATAAATAAGCGAAGCAATGGAACTTGGGACGTTGATTTCGAAAATGATATTAATTACTACGTAACCCTTTTGTACCTGGTGTGCAATTCAACGTACATCTGAATAACGTAGAATCTTATGGAGAAAATGCGAGAATACGATATGCATATCGTTTTGTTTGAGGAAAGTGTGCCCGGATCAGCAAAGAAAGCCCAAAATCCTTTCCAGATCAAAAGGCATTTTCAGGTTTGAAAGGGTAACTTGCCCCTATTTGACGCTTATTCTAATTTTCTGTGTTTTTCGTGTTAAAATTTAAATTGCGTGAAAAAGTACGATATTCCAATCGAAACTAAGGATAAATTGGAACTTAGCAGGTCTAAACACGCAGTAATCATCGCGTACTACGCGGAACAAGGCCTAACTAATTGAGAAAGACCCTAGTTTTATGCTCATGGGGGGGGGGGGGTGACCTTTATGTCGCTAAGGCACAAAAATCCTCTTTTCACTCTCGAAGACTTCAATTAAATGCTATAAATTAAGTGATAAAGTAGGGAAGAAGCGCACAGCTGTGTAGGAATAATTTTTCTTAATCAAAGCAAAGGCTCTCTATCGCGTTTTTTTCTTTATTTCTTCCCCGCTTTGTAAATTTAATCATTAATATCATCGTGAGTTTTTACATTTTTTGTTATTCTTATCATTCCTTGTTTCCATACCTAATTTTTTCTTCTTTCAAACTCTTTGAAAGTGTTTGAAAGCTCTAATGAACTGATGAAGGTGACACTCTTTTAAAATATTCTCTGGCAGTGAGAAGCGGAGTGCTAATTCCTTTTTCACCTCCCTTCCCCACCCCCTCCTATCATACAGAAGTAAGATTGTCAAGTAGCGTTCAAATAGGAAAAAATTACTTACGGGCAAAAATCAAGAACACGGTACCTACAAGTAAAAAGTTCTAAAGGCAATGATCACAGAACTCGATTTCCAACTGAAATTAATTTGAGTCTTAAAAATCCAAAACATTACATAGTGTAGTGCATCTCTTTCAGAGAAAAATGAACAGTTCAGGTTTACAGGATGTTTCAGACCACCCGATTAATAGGTAAGTATCTTCTTGGCGAGAAGGCCTTATGGGTCATTCTGCAGTACAGTGGACGCATGATATGCAAAAATTGAAATTTAAAAATTAGTGCCTAGCAGTCTTGTTTTGCATTAAAATGCTAACAGAGACGAAAATATTATCTAAAATATCTAATAAGGTCAAACGTGTTGATGTGACAGCAGGTTTGATGTGTATTTTCAATGACCAAATCACACGCGTCCCACCAGTTACAAAACCTAGCTGTCCCACCCGTTACGCTACTTTTTAATTTTTTTAGAGAAAAATAAGTTAGTAAATGAAAAGAACTTTATGTCGGATCAAAGCTTATACCCTCACCTTTAACATATATTTTTCCAAATTTTTATCTCTTCAAAACTTACAGAGTTTCAACTTTTTCTGATGTGATTCAAAAACTTTGTCCATTTTCTGTCTCACCCGTTACACCCTTATTTTGCTCTTTTCTCAGCTTTGGATAGACTTTTTTTAAATTTTGAAAATCTTATCACTTGATCTAGAAGTTAAAACCTTTCTGTTGGTGGGATAGTTTTTTCATTTAAATGATTAACCCTTTAAAGACCAGATTAGTTCGTAAGATCGCTACTCATCCGTTCATATAGGGAAGGTAGATTACTGTTTGTACTCTAGGGAGTTGGAATTGCCTGTATGATAAATTGAAGGTGCCCGACGAAATCTTATCTTAAAAGGGTCTACATCGATAATCGCGTTTATTCGGGATAGTGAGACTGGAACAATGTGAAAAAGACTAGAGGAGAAAAACGAGTTAACTCGGGCTTGGTCCATAGGGGGTTGAAACGTTGACGAAAATTACTTCAAGGTCGTCTGAATGTCCCACCCGTTACAAATTAATGACCCTTATGTTAAGTATAAGAACTCTACATGCATGGTTGAATCAATATAATTTGACACCTAATGTGGCAACAAGGCCAAATCACATGGTTCAACACATGCAAAAAACAATAAGTTTATAACCTTATAAATAAGCGACAGGCACTATCTTTATGATCCAACTCATTGAGTCAGTTTATTGATTAAATAATAAACTAGAAGATAAATGTTTGGCCACTTTCATTCACTTATATGTACAGGTATTATAAGTAGGTACCTACTAAATTGGTGTTGTTGAACTTAAATGATGAACACTATTGGTGTAAAATCGCGTGAGAATTACATTGAGAGCATCAACTAGTCTCAAGATTCACTCGTAAACCCACAAGAGGCGTTTACAGAACAGTGGCGAAGCGTGCAAGTTGGCAACGGTGCAGTTTGTCCATTTAAACCCATGCAAAAAGGTCGAATGCGAAGGTGTTCACCGAACACCCAACAGTTCGATCTTCTTCATGGGTTTAAATGGACAAACTGCAACGTTGCCAACTTGCACGCTTCGCCACTGTTACAAGAAAGCCTAAGATGGCGGTCGAACGGGCGAATCAATTGATTGCATTCATGCACCACGAGCAGCAAAGATGGCCGACGACAGCATCCATCAAAGTAAGTACTATCCCGGCGTTTCCTTTTTAGAATTCGGGCTAATCGACTCACAACGTGAAATATTCACCTTTGTAATCAAAAACATTAACGAGAAAGTAATATTTGCCGAAAGAAACACACAGAATGACACAAAATGTAGGTTATAAGAGGAAGTTCGTTTAAATTTCAACCAACAATAGAAATTGCCGCCGCGCCGTCGGCCATCTTTTGGTGCTCGTGGTGCTTGAACGAGGGATCAATTCACCCGTTCGACCACCATCATCGGCTTTCCTTAAAACGCCTTTTGTGGGTTTATGAAAAGGTATTGAGACTATTTGATGCTGTCAATGTAATTTTCACGCGACTTTACACCAGAATCAACTCTCCATACCGCTGTATCAAAAGTATGCAACAGACCCATTGGAGGGGTTATGTTTTTACTTTAGAATCTGACACTATATAACTCAACAAATAGGAGACTATTTTACCCTTGGTTTTTCCCCCCAAGCACAGCTATATCCAAGTCAACGGTGGTTTTCTGAACCTATCGCGCGGTTCACTATGGTCCTAGATCGAAAAATGTGGCTAAAATTCAGCGAAAACAAAGTAATCAAAAATCAAATTACTCGACCTTTTAAGCTACTTAAAACTTTCCAGAGACAATTTTAGATTTATATTACTTGTTAAACTTGAAAGTATTGTCTGTAGTTAAAAGTTATATTGAAAAGCTTATAAATGTAAAAGTGATGAAAAATCTCGAATTCTTGATTGTAAAAACTTTAGCGTTTGATAGTACATTGTTGATCGATACATATGTGATATGCAAGCGATGCAAGCCGCACCTCGCTATATCTCAAATGAAGGAGAGGATTCTACTCAATAATAAAGTTGAAGCCAGAGCTCTTTGTTCGATAAAGCATTAATGGATCGGAGGCCTGCACGTCGGATTTATGGAAAATCAACTTAATGGTTTTTTGCCGCTTTTTGACGACCTTAGTCTATAGTGCGGTTTTTGATCGCTTCAACGATGAAAAGGCAAAAAATGATAAATATTCTAAAAGAACGACCAAAAGCTTTAGAACCTTTAGAAGAAAAGATAACTAGATTTTACCATGAGTCTCATTTCATTAGTAGGTAAAATAAAAATCTGCTCGGTGAAAAAATTGCTGTCGGGCTAAATTGAAAGACTTGCCGGGCAGCATTTGTCGTCACTCGTTATTTGAAGCGATAGTAATAGTAAGTAAAGCTGAAAAGCAATAAAAAAGGGAAGGCTCGGAAATGAAAATGGGTCGAAACGCAGGAACCAGGAACCCACAGAGGAAATGATAAAAATGAAGGAAAGTAGGCGGAAATGACAATCGGTTGCAACAAAAGGCTACAATTGTCCCACCGATTGACAACTAAAATCCCATTCTTTGCATCCAGCTCTGCTCCCGTTTCCCTCTTCTACAGGGTGCTCATTAAAATCCAGTTTTCACTAGGGACGACTCGAGCTGTGGAGTCGACATTTTGAAAAATCCTTAGAAACTTATACCATTTTTTCAAGGGGAACATTTTTAGCGGAGAGGGGGGGTCCCTTTGAAGAGCTTTGAGGGAAGCGGGGACGGGAGTCACAATTTTTTTTTTTTTTTTTTTTTTTTTTTTTTTTTTTTTTTTTTTAAGTAGACTTCCACATTTGGAATTACCCCATTTTCTTAAAACTAATTGTACATCATACCAAATATACATATATCTTGTTGTTTTCGAGTATACATATGTTACAGGACAAACCCGAATTTAGGCCAAACTAGTTTATCCTAGACCCAACCAGTTTGGCCTGAGCAGACAAACTCATTTTGCCTGAAATTCTCTAGGCCAATCCTGTTGGGCCTAGAACAAACTAGTTTGACCTAATATTCTCCAGGCCAAACTGCGATAATGTGTTGGCCGAAAAATGTTCAGGCTAAACTGATTAAGTGCAGGACAAACTAGTTCAGCACGGAAAAAAAAGCTTGAAGTTACCGCACAGGACACACTAGTTTGCGGGCCTTGGACAAAGTAGGTTCATATAAAATTCGCATGTTCTTATACGACAATAAAGAAAAAAACCCCATACTTATTGAGATGAAGACTTAACGAATTGAAAGAAGAACAATAGTTATTTTAATTGCTTGAACCATTGTTTCAAATTGTTGTGCAGCATAGTGTAATATACATTTAAACCGAAAATTTGGATCAATTTAAGGCATACGTTCTTTAATAATTGAAGTTAACTATCGGTCGGTCATTGTTTACTTTAGCACCCCTCTCTGCCGCACTTTCTATCGTAAATATCTTGCGGATAAATTGACCGAAACTTTCGTTTAAGTTCGTCAATTTCAACTTTGGGATAAGCTGCATATCATATCTGAGTACTTTTGAAAACTATAAAAGTGATTAACATTATTTTAAAACAGTTTTATGTCTCGGCTTGATAAGCCGCAATGTTAATTTGGTTCATACCCCCGAGCAGGGAAGCCCTGCCTATGACAGTAACCGGCTTCAAATCTCGCCGCTAAGGGCTAGTCTTCCTCTATAATGTCTTTGAGCAGAGCAGACATTTTCCTTGGGTTAAAGGAATTCCCCCTTATTTCACTGTGCAGTTTTTTCAACACAAACCAAATACACCTTGCATTAAAAAAATAATTCTCTCAGTCTACCTTCCCCCAAAGATTACCTACGTAGATAATCTTTGTTTCCCCCTTAAAAGAAAAAAAATAATAACAATAATAATGATAAAAGCCCTTTATTTTCCTTTCTCGTCCACCTCTAATTATAAGAGACTATTTCTCCTCAAGTCCTTCGATCTGAATCAGTTTGACGAGTTTTACCATTAGCGTCAGTTTTTTTTGTTTTGTTTTTTTTTTCAGGTGGCGTTTCAGTGTTCTCTCGCTGCAGAAGTTTTAATTCCAAGAGAAGTGGGGGTGAAAAAAAAATCATATCCAGCACTAAATGCGTTCCTATTAAGGAGCGGTGGGCGAATAAGATAATAAAGAGGAAAATAGGAGGACGGAGAATAAAAGGCAAAGGAAGGATAGGTTGGAAGTCAGCTGAATCGACAGGCAATGCCTGAAGTAGAAATCTTGATTTCAGCTCCTCGGTTTTCATCTGCTTCTCTTCTCCTATATACTCTTCTCTCTCTCTCTCTCTCTCTCTCTCTCTCTCTCTCTCTCTCTCTCTCTCTCCGCCTCTATCAGCCCTTCTCTTCTCTTCTTTCTCTCTCTGCCTCTATCAGCCAAGCGGCGAATTGCTCCATTTTCTGAAACGGCGACGAGCACTTTCGTTTCAACGTTTATCTCCATTACATTTATGTTTTCATTTAATTTTATTCGCGTTTTTTCCTTTTCCTTTTTTCCTTTTTTTTTAGCCGCGGAAACTCCCCTCTATGGACTGTTTTTTCCATTGTCTTCAACTCCCCAGTTTCACGAAGCATCAATTTCTTTTCCTTTCTTATCCCCTGTGCTCTACTTTTATTTATCAGTGTTATTCATTGCTCTACATTTTTAGTAATTTCTCACGGTGCGCTATCGTCCGGGTCCTACTCAATTGCCACATCATGCTTAATGTTGTAGAATGTAAATTCCCTTGCCGTTCCCCAGTTATGAGGCGGACTTTTCGCAAATGTCTTCGAAATAATCAGACCCCCTAGATTTTGCTAGAATAAACCTGTTTAGTGTGACGTCACGAAGAAAAAAAAAATTGGATCTAAACAAATACTCCATCTCACTCGCTCTTGTGGGTTTTCCCAGTACCGTCATCTCTACACCAAGGAGCTATAACTTTAGAGTGGCCGCGGGCTGGTCCACCTTGTGCCACACAGGGTAGAAGGAATCCCGGGAAAAAGCGGCATTTTGGACGGCAGATTCCAAGGTTTGAGGTCAAGTTTTGTAGGTCTTTTCCGGCGATGCCTGAGTTTGTTTACGAAACGACCAAAAACGACCTACAAAATTTAACCTCAAAATCGATTTTTACGGCAAGATGGCGGCGCCCTAGGTGACAATAGTGAACCAGCAGAACGTTCCTTGATTTGCCACTCTAAAGTCATAGCTCGTTGCTCTAAACATACCAAGCTGCTTCTTTGAGGTTAGGGTCGTCTTGGTTTCCGTACGCATATGAGAATGAAATATTGGTGGAATGCAAAATCGTGATTTATCCTCTCAAAACACGATTTTCAACTCTTTTACTGCATTTGGGAAGTAACAAAACCCTAAACTTTCATTACTGACGTACCTACTTTTCCAATTTTGGTCGAACTTCAAAAAACCAACCAAATCCTCGATAACGCCATAAGCATTCCATGGAGCTTACATATACGAAGACGAATCCTAACCCCACTTTTTCAAAAGAAGCAGCCGGGTATGTATATAGAGACGGTATTGGTTTTCTCCAACGAGCTATTGCGACAGAGAGGATTTGTGGGGCGTTATGTTGAGGCTGCACGGAGGCAGCCATAATGGAAATCTCTTACTGACGGTTTTTTACACAGGCTCAATTTGTTTGCCCCACTTTTTTTAACCTTTAATTTTTTTTTTTTTTTTAAAAAATGAGACGAATACATTTGAAATTGGTTTTAAACGAAAGTGCAAGTGTTTTAGAGTGGCTATCTGGACACAGGAATCGATGTAACTGTTTCTTCTGGAAGGATTTGCACGACAAAGAAACTGACACATAACATAAATATGCACAATTTTCTCACCTGAGTAGTTATATTAAAATTCGGTGTCCAGATAGCCAATCTTAAATACTTGCACTTTCGCTTAAAATCAATTTATACTGGATTAATTACAATTTTTGATTTAAGGTTAAAAAAAATTGAGGCAACCAAACCAAACTCAGATTGCCCATTCTGTCACACTTTCAGATAGGATTTATAAGATTTTTTTAGGATCCCTATATCGCTAGAGCTTGTTGCTTTTTTCCCCATAAGAAACAACATAATACAAATTTTCAAATGCAAATTCATGCTATAGTAAACAACAAGTTCTCTCAGATCACATCTTCGCATTCCACATACCTACCTTAACCCTTCAATGCGTGACCTTTTTTTTTCAACCAAATATGGATTTTTCAGTTCACTAGGTGGTCAAATACATGGAAAAAATATTGAAAAAAATAATTGGTCGTTTTTCCCGTCAAAATTATCAATTTTCTGCTATACACCCGTTTCTTACTATAATACCATAAGAAATGGCGGGAAAAGAAGAAAACATTTTTATAATTTAAAAAAAAAACAAAAAAACAAAAAATTACCTTACTTGGATTTTTCAAAATGCAAATGCCGAAAGCTTAGTAAAAATAATGAAATTGGGGTTTGATTTTGGATATGGGGTCAAATTTTCCCCCCGGCATGATTTCCATTATTAAATGCATTATAATGAGGGTTGGTAGTATTTCGGAAAATGTTCGAGCCCGTTTTATGTTTTCTTATAATGTGAAACTGGTGATACAATTTGAAATAAGTCGAAATATTCATTGCAATGTCTGATATAGAGCTTTTTACATCATGTGACACCAGAGTCACACTATGCAGTGAAGGGTTAAAATATAAACACGCTAGGTTAAGATGATTGTGTATGACACGGCGGTGATATTCCCAAATAAGAGACCGTGAGTAAGACAAGGACAAAACATAGAACATCTTCCGATATAACTGTGATTGTAAATTCACTTGTGATCATTCAGGCATTATGTCGGAGTAAAAAGATACTTTAAGGTACGTGGGAATCAAATGGTGCAATAAAATGTTTTGAAAACTGGTTGTTAACTAGCATGAATTTGCATTCGAAAATTTGGATCTTATTTCTTATGGGTAAATCCACGAGAGTCAGCGAGATAGAGCATTTGTTTGGATCCAATTTTGATCGTGACGTCATCACTAAACAGGTCTATGAGGAAAATGAAAAGTTACCTCGCCGGAAGTTTTTTTTTTTTTTTTTTTTTTTTTATTATTTTATTAAAGTTTTCAAGCGGCGGCCCAATCTGACAACATGATCGTGAGGCGCAGTTCATGCGGAGTCCTTAATCCAGATATTTGCTCCCTGTTTATCCTGTTCGTCCATGCACCTCCCTTGCTGTTTCTTTTACTCTCATTCATTTCCTACATCGATTTCCATCTTGCATTTATTATTTTCTTCTTCTTTTTTTTTATTATATCATTTCCCCCCTTCCCGAACTCATCTCTCTCTTCTGCCTCATATCGCAAGGCCTTTGAAAGAACCGAGCCGCCGTAGACGCCACTTACACTCTCGAGTGTGCTTCGAGTGTTTCAATAATTCTTGAGCTTGTAATGGAGATATGGAAGTTTGTTTCATCAGTGATCATAGAACCGCCTCTCTTGTTCTGTTTTTGAAGGCGCGGGCAACGCTCTGTGAAATTGAGCAGCGAAATTCCAGCGCAGCCCTCTCAACCTTTCATAAAGTTCTCGAGAACGCTTGTGTTATATGTTACGGGCAAATTCCGAAACCTAACCGAATTCCGAGCAACTTCGGCTAATTACCACCAGGGGCGGATTTACATACCTCCAACAGAATTACACACGTATGTAGCCCGAAAATTTACAATTTGAAAAAAAGGACAAAACAGGATCAAAGCTAAAACAATTAAATGAAATTATTTAATTAATTAAATTAATTAATTAAATTATTTTATTTTAATTTAATTGTTTTAGCTTTGATCCTGTTTTGTTCTTTTTTCATATTTTATATACCTCCGTGGCTCTCTGCAAGCTCCATTGCATTATGCACGGAGGAAAATGAAATGACTAAAAAAGCAACTAAGTTTATTAAAATCAGTAAAATGAAACAAATGCTAATTTTACCAGTTGATTTTGGTAAAACCAACTATACTTATCGCTAATTTTACAATTTGAATTAACAATGTTGTTTGAGTTTTAATACTTTTCCAATTTGTATTGTAAATTTTACAATCCAAAACATTGTGAGTTTTGCTATTTACATGGATGTCATGGCGTGACAGCTTTACTAATTGCCAAAAACACAATGTTTTGGAATGTGAAATTCACAATCCAAATTGTAAAATTAATACAACTTATGCTAAATTTACAATCCAAAACGCAAAATTAGCTACATGTTCAGCAATTTTACCAAAAATAACTATAGTCCAGGCAATAGAGACGAAAAAAGTGGCTTACCTTGCAAAAATGGAAGTAGTAGGTTTTTTGACGGAACTTTATGTATTTTTGGTCGCTGATTCCGAATTTTTAACTTCCCACCAAAAATTTCCCGGGGAACGTTGCCAAATTTACGTTTTTTTACCAAAAAAATCGGTTTTTTGAAAATTCCGAGCTCCACATGCACTATTTTGAAAAAATACCTTAGTTCAAAAAGAAAGGAGACAAAAAATGGAACAAAACCTCGTCAACGGTTTTTTTCTAAGATCAAAATTGACCAAAATATGAGCCATCTTCCGAACGCTCCCTTGCGGAAAATTGACGCTAACGCGGCAATACGCGTACTGCACAGCAGCCCCGCAGCCCGCGTGAAGCGATCCTCTTACGTGTCTTCCTCTCCTCCTCCTTCACTGATACTTTTAGATTATTTGGGTTCTGACACCCCCCCCCCCCTGATACGCACCCTTGCCTCCCTTTTGCTTAATCATAACCCTTATTTTATTTATAAGCAATAACGGAACAAGTTTAATGAAGAAAATTAATACGGTGGTTCTAAGAAAACAAATGGATTCAATTGTACTCTCTATTTTTCGACCATCATTGCCCTTTGCCATGCCGCAATGCAAATTATTAGTCCTATTTATGCCTCCTTCGGATGTAATTTAGAGTCTTTGCTTGAGCCGTCCTAGACTTGGCTTGGCTTGAGAAATATTCAAGCCGAGTTGAGACCAGTGAGAGAAATTGCAATTCGGAGACGCTCCAAGCAAACCAGCAATAGGATACTTGGGGAATTTTGAGTATATTTCAAGGTATGTAAGATTTATGATATGGAAGCCACCTTGAAATTATTCCTTTGAGATTTGCCTTGAGCACAATACTGAGCTTTTTTGGAGCATCTCTGGAGTGCAAATTCGTGTCTCAATCTCACTTGAAAATGCCTTGAAACTTCCTCAAGATATTTCAAGGCATTCTATGGCTCTAGGTTTCTTTCTGAATTGAAAATTGAGTCCGGAAGACGATTCAAATCGAAGCCTTTCCAAGAAGATCTTAAGTATAGTCTTTGTATTTCACCCGTAGTCGCTCTAATATCGATTTTTAAGAATAATGTGACCGTCTTAAATAGGAATTACGTCCCCAAATTGGTCTCGTATTTTCATTTCGTGACATACTCTATACCCCTCTTGATAACAAAAGCTAATTGCTGCCGTTGACGTGTTTGATAGTTAATGCTTTTTTCGTTTCAGTTTTCGCAAGTCTTCGGGCATTTCTTATAGGGTACGCGGTTTTCGAATATTTTTACTATCATTGATTTTCTAAAAACTGCAATCGTTTATAAATATTCGTGGTGAGTTTTCATCAGAAATTTCACTAAAGCTTTAAGTATGGATAAAATTGGATGCTTTTGAGAAAGTGTTTTAAAGGGGGAGCGTGTGGTAAATGTTTCGGATTTTCGGAAAAAGGTTTGGATTCTTGCCGGAAAGCGAGTCATCGGCGTAAAAATAGAAAAAAGTACTTTTATGGATGGTATTTATCTTCGAGAGTCGAAAATGTAAAAAAAAAAAACATTACGTCATCAAAAATATTGCGACGTTCTGGGGAAAATCACAGAACTACAAGCAATTATCGATCCTGAATTCATTTTTCTTAAGAATCCTGGTTTTTCTGGCGGAATAATAAACCCAGCCGATTTAAGGCAAAGAACCTAGCGCTGCAGAAGTCATTAATTTAATCTGATCTATCAAATTCCTTTTGTGAAGAAATATACATTATGTGATTTTACGTAGGAATTGACCCTCCATAACGCTGTTGCAAACGTTCACAACCGACATAATGGAGAAAGCTGAAATGATGATTGGGGGTAAAACGCAATCTTGCTTCGTTAGGAAGTAATTTATGATTTGGCTGCTGAAGAAGATCAGTACCATTTCTCGTGAGGACGAAAGTTTTACGGGAAAAGAAAGGCAACGTCACTGCCGGGAATACGAGGCCAAAATGTCAATGAACATACACGCAGACAAATTTCTGGTTGAAATAACAGAACGTATTATTAATAATCGGGTAAAAAGAAATTCCTTTTAAAATAATGAGAATTCTTATTGATCCAACAATTTTTCGTGGGATTTTTCTGAATAATCAGAACGTTCAATTGGACCAATGATAATTCTCGTTGAATCAACAAGAATTCTCATTATTTTAAAAAGAATTTCTTTACACCCCAATTTCTAATACGTTCTGTAATTTCAATCCGAAATTTTTCTCCGAATATATGTTTTCTTTTTTTTAGGAGCTAAGCAAAAAAAAAAAAATAATAATAATTTCTACGTAAACAGAAATAAAGCATGCGATGAAAACAGTGATATAACTCCCTTTCCCTTCTTCAATTTTTTGCGATTGTCATGAGATTTTCATTTTATCATAAACCCTTTCATCATTCGCCAATTTGATTTCCGACGGGTTTTCGGGTCTCCAATGTTGCTGTAGATTCAGAATATAAATAAACAGCAGGGTATTCCTCTGGTCGCATATTTTATTAACCAGGCCCCTAAGCAGCCGTAAAACGAAGGAGGCATAAATAGGACTAATAATTTGCATTGCGGCATGGCAAAGGGCAATGATGGTCGAAAAATAGAGAGTACAATTGAATCCATTTGTTTTCTTAGAACCACCGTATTAATTTTCTTCATTAAACTTGTTCCGTTATTGCTTATAAATAAAATAAGGGTTATGATTAAGCAAAAGGGAGGCAAGGGTGCGTATCAGGGGGGGGGGGTGTCAGAACCCAAATAATCTAAAAGTATCAGTGAAGGAGGAGGAGAGGAAGACACGTAAGAGGATCGCTTCACGCGGGCTGCGGGGCTGCTGTGCAGTACGCGTATTGCCGCGTTAGCGTCAATTTTCCGCAAGGGAGCGTTCGGAAGATGGCTCATATTTTGGTCAATTTTGATCTTAGAAAAAAACCGTTGACGAGGTTTTGTTCCATTTTTTGTCTCCTTTCTTTTTGAACTAAGGTATTTTTTCAAAATAATGCACGTGGAGCTCGGAATTTTCAAAAAACCGATTTTTTTGGTAAAAAAACGTAAATTTGGCAACGTTCCCCGGGAAATTTTTGGTGGGAAGTTAAAAATTCGGAATCAGCGACCAAAAATACACAAAGTTTCATCAAAAAACCTACTACTTCCATTTTTGCAAGGTAGAATGCTTTATTGCCTGGACTACTAGTAAAATTAGCATTTGCTTCATTTGACTGATTTTGTAAATCTATTGTTTTCTCGGTGTGGGTCTCCTTCAAGCATTTGGAGCTGTGACGCAACTCCCCCCTCCTGTGGTTAGCAGGGCAAATTTTGAAAAATTAAGAGTCTATTTTTGGTTTTAGAAGGCCACGATTATATAGACCTCAAATCTATTTCTCTTCTTTCCTCTTTTTTTCTTTTTCTTAGGGCTCCTCAAAATTAGGGGCCTCAGGAATGAGATTTTGAGTGGAGAAGGCTTGGGATAACGGCTTGTGCAGTTTGGCAACAACGTTTTTTTTGCCATTTGAACTTGTGCAAAAGTATCGATTTTTTTGAGGGTTCAGTGATCCTCCGGAAAATTTATTGTTATATTTACTTTCTCACAAATATCAAGTTAGAAATTGAGATAGTATTGCGACAGAGTAGATGTCTATCTGTCTGTATCCCAACATAACTTTTGAACCAACGGTCCTTATTCATCCAAATTTGCAGATAAGTTGCTTTCAACATTTCCCAGAGGAACCTTTTTTGATTTTTCAAAATTTTAAATTGCTAGCAAGTTATGTAGGATAAAAGGTTTTCATTAAAATCAATGGGAAAATGGGCAAAAATTTAGGGAAACATTCTTATAATTAATTTAAATAAGCAGCTGTTAGAATTTTGATGAAAATTTGCAAAAACATTCTGCAACCAGCGCACGGTGTTGCGTTTTACGTTCATTTTGAAAAAAAAACCCCGTAACTTTTTTAGGAGTGCGAACTAAACGTTGAAACTTTCAGGAATCGTATTTCTCATAGTAATACACCTATCAGGCGAATGGTATTGTTGTAAGTCGCTTTCAAGGGTGGAGGGGGGGGGGCGAGGGTCAATTTTCATTTGGTCGAGTTCCATTTGGCAACACTGTCCAAATGACTTGAAATTTGGTACCCGTAGGTATTTTTTAACGCTGAATTCAAATTTTGCATCCGTTTGTCAAAATTCGAAAATCCAAGATGGCCGCCGACCAAGTAGTGGAAAAATTTTTCTGCAGGCATCTTGGATTTCCGAATTTTGACAAACGGATGCAAAATTTGAATTCAGCGTTAAAAAATACCTCCAGCGGGCCGATCCTTGAAATTCACGACTTTTGGGTAGACTGGATAAAAATGGAAAACGGTGATTGGTGGAGACGAGTCACGTGGTTGCCCAGTCTAATCAAAATACGGAATGGATTGGATAATTTATCGGGCAGTCTTGGAGTACCCGATAACTTATCTAATCCATTCCGTATTTTGATTAGACTGGGCAACCACGTGACTCGTCTCCACCAATCACCGTTTTCCATTTTTATCCAGTCTACCCAAAAGTCGTGAATTTCAAGGATCGGCCCGCAGGTACCAAACCGTCTCTGCCAACTTTCTGGGTAAAATACCGCTCGGCCCGGCCGCGGCTGGAGTCATTTTCATGCGCTCACTTTTCAACTTAAAATGCGCGTATCTCAGAGATGTGCAAAAGATTTTTTAGGAGATATACTACATAGTATGAGCTTCTATTTAATTGAAGGTTCAAACTAGGAGGCACGCGGAGCTAACTTCCAAAAGTCTCAAGGAAACTCAAAATTTCGACTTTTAGACCTCTCACTTTTAAGCTTGAGTAAAATGAGAGTGCTTCGTTTTTTTTTTTTTTTTTTTAACTAGGTATCCAAAGATAGCTCAGAGTACGTAGATTAAGTACTGAAAATTCTGTTAAAAAATATTTTTCCTACACACTTTAAATTTTGAGTAAAGGTGACAGTTGAAAACGCACTTTTTTCAAACCTTTAAAATGAGAAATTTTAAGAGTCCCTATTTGGTCTAATTTTTCTTTGGTCCAAAAAACAGTTTCACAGCAACATATATTCTATGCGTACTCTGAGGAATATTTTAACGTATTTGTCTCCTTGAAAGCGCAAATGTCACGTTGGGGGGTTTTTTCCACAGGTGGACACACTGTGCAGCGTACTGTAAAATTAGCCCCTTGAGGAGGGTCTGGGGGTCTCCTCCAGGATATTATAGGGGGGTCTAGGTGTCTCCCCCAGAGTAATAGAGGGGTATGGGGTTTCTCCCAGAATATAAGGGGAACCCCATAGATTAAGTTTTATGTGAGAAAGTATTCGTGGGGTTTTCCCAACAGTTTATTTTTTTTTTATCTTTATGTTTGAATGGAGAGAATCTATGTTGCTGTCAAATTGCACGTGTAACCATACTTTACTCAGGAAGGTGCTATTACGAATGAGATCGTATCGTAATCCTATCGAGTACGTTCTACACGCTTATAGCTGTTATTTATCTTTTTCATTTTCGAGTAGGCATTCCGAAACAAACCCTTTTATCCCGACGATTTGGGCTCGATAACTGAGGAATCACCGGCAATTTTTCGTAGAGACGTGAGGGTGCGTCTACATCGGAATGGCGTAGCGTGCAATTTTGCATCATTGGAGAGTGTCCATTCAAACCCACATGAAAGGTCGAATGCGAAGGTGTTCACCGAACACCCAACGGTTCGATATTTTTCATGGGTTGAAATGGACTAACTGCAACGTTGCCAAATCGCACGTTACTAATGAGAACTTGAAAGATAAAGCACCCATGAGAATATCACGATTTACATAGCGGCTCGATCAGAACGAAAATCAACCCCCCCCCCCCCCCCCCCCTCATTCCCGAAGCACAATGGGTCTGTTGCGCATCTTGTTTTTCCATTTCATTTCCTTGAAGCACTAGATGAAAGGAACTTTCACCGTATTTTTAATAATTTGTTTTGATCACGGGATCGTGAACTAAAACGCTTCCGAAGTTTTGCAAAATTGACGAGCGATTTAAAAAGGTTTCGTTTCGGCGCATGTAGTTTAAGGGTTTCGCGCCATCACTGTCATTTTCGAATTCGCTTTGCAGCGAAGCGTCAGATATCTGTTGTTTTTTCTCTATTATCTCTATTACAGAGGAAATTTGATGAGTTTTTGTTAATTCCATTGGTTTTTCTGAAACATTTTTTTTTTTTAAGAACCAGGCATTTCTGGCTTTATAGCAAAAGTGCGCGTCCGATCCATTTCAATGGGTCTGTTGCAAACTTTTGCTACACAACGATTAAGAGTGTATAATCTAATGTAAAATCACCTGAAAAGTCGATTGGTGGCATGAGAAAGTCATAAAATGCAATTATAAACTCACAAGAAGCGTTTAATGAAATTCTAGATGGCGGAGAAATATCGAGCAATCCGCGTATATGCATGCACCGTGAACAATGAACATCCAAGGATGGCCGCAACTTTGACAACTTCACTGGAGGTAGAGGTTATAGGCGAATTATCGCGATCGAATATCATAAACAATACCAACCTAACTACAAATTCGAGGAAACTCAATTGTGTTTTTTGATGTGTTTTCGGGGCATCGATGGCATCAATTCGATTTCGAATTCACCTCCGGACTTGAATTCAAAATAGAATTGACGCCATCGATGACTGAAAACACCGAAAAAGTTCGAAAAACACGATCCAATTTCGTGTCATTCACTGCTGTCATGCGTAGGTTGGCAATGTTGTTGTCGAATATATACGTCGTGAAAATTCGACTTGGGAGCGTTCTAAAATTCTCCAACTAGCTTCCCCGCTAAACCGCTAAATTACCAAGTCGTTCTTTTATTCTCCGATTTCGTTTCTGATAACCCGGGGAAGCTCATCGGAGCGTTCTTGAACTCCGATGAAGTTCATCAGAACTCTTCCCCGGAGTACACCGGCTTTACCGGAGTTCTTACTCCGGTAAAGCCGATGAAAACTAACCTCCAAGAAGTAAACAACCTATTTTCATGTGTTCTTATCAGAGACAAATAGAGACCTTGCACTATTCTTGCGCGCGGTGTCCACTTTTCGTGGTTCAATTTTGGTCGGAACTCATCGAAACAACAATCAACCTTCGCATAATGTTGACTGATGAGCACGTATTTTGCATTCGCCGAGCAAAACCTGTTTCCGTTTCCGGGACCGCGGACCAATCACAGCTTTTTGTTGAGCTTCACCATCCAACATTATGCGAAGGTTGATTGTTGAGGCCGATGAGTCCCGACAAAAGTTGCTCACGAAAAGTGGACACCGCACGCAACCACGGGAAGAATAGGGAGTTCACGGTCTCTATTTGTCTCTGGTTCTTATGGGTGTTTTGGAGGTTATTGAAATGTAAACAGACATTTTTAGCAATAGCAAGCTGCGCTTGTGATCGTTCTTAAATTCATCGGAGAACCGATGAGCTTCATCAAAACATTATCGGCTTTACCGTAAACACTCCCCGGAAATTCTGATGCACTTTCCTGGTTTACCGGATCGGAGAATTCTAGAACGCTCCCCTTATGTGTTTGTTTTCGTTGGTTGTGATTGGTTGTGATCGATATTGTGAGGTTGGCTATCCTTGTATGTTCGTGGTGCATGCATACAAATTTCTCTATATTTATCCGCCATATTGGATTTAATTAAACGCCTCTTGTGAGTTTATTATTGCATTTTATGACTTTCTGATGCCTCCAATGGACTTTTCAGGCTATTTTACATTAGATTAAACACTCTTAATTGTTGTAGCAAAAATTTGCAACAGACCCATTATATTATTGTGTCAGGGGTAATCGAGTCATTATATCAAGTTCGAACAGAAGAATACTTACAACTCCATGCAAAGCATTTTATGCCTCCTGCATCCTGAGAACAAAAGTAATCGGTATGGACGAATAAATACGCACTGTAAGTACAAAGGGGAGGGGACTCTCTTGCGAACCTCCGTTGTTTACCATGCATTAGACAAAGAATTCGCTCTTCGCATTTTAGGTGCTAAAACAACCCCTCCCCCCTCCAATTCACTCAGAATTATCTTCCAGACGTTTCAAACGCTAATAAGTAACTTAACAATAACGTGTCGTATGTCATTCATTCCTTGAAATTAAGCACTCGTTGCTGATGGAAAGGATATATTCTGGATGCTCAGGAAAAAGGGTGCACATAACATTTTTCTTTTATACGTAAAAAAAAACAGAGAGGAAAGAAAACAAACAAATAAATAAAAAAAAAAAAAGCAAACAAACAGTAATTGAATGAGATGCGGATCGAACTTCATTTACAAGTACAATCAAGCAGGTACGCACGCACACGTCAGTGGCGTTGGGTGCGTTTTGGCAACGTTGCAGTTCGTCCATTTAAACTCATTAAAGAGATCGAACACTACTGGGTGTTCACGTTCGCATTCGACTTTTTACGTGAGTTCAAATGAACGAACTGCAACGTTGCCAAATTGCACGCTACGCCACTGGGGTGCAGTGTGCACCGCACCCGCACTACATGAATCGAAGCCGAACTTGTCGAAATCAAAGCAACCCCTAATCCTCGATTTTCTTCTTCATTTCTTCAAGGAGGAAAATTAAAAACACACATGCATGATTACGGAGCAGCAGTTGTTAGTGCAATCTGGCAACCGTGCTCTTTTGCCATTTAAACCTATGAAAAATATCGATACAAGGTGAAACAAAACGCCTCACCAATGGGGCAGTTGCAAGGGTCTAAAATGTTGAGTTTTTTATTAAGAAAATGAAAGTATTAGATGAGCTGAGAACAAAGATGCATGCCTTTGGTTTCTCCTCAAGTCCCATTGTTCCGGAGATGAGATTTTGACCCGTAATACATTGTTATAAATGGGAATTCCGCGTAGTGACGTCACTACACACACGATTTTATACAGCTTTACACGTCTCGTCTGTATCTCCGAAACCGGGACACTTATGAAAAAACCAAAGGCACCATTGTTCTCAGCTCATCAAGTACTATCATTATTTCTTTATAAAAAACACAACATTTCAGACCCTTGCAGTTGCCCCATTAAATCGATTTTTTTACAGTTTTAAATGGAGAGAAATCACTGTTGGCAAATCGCACGGCCCCATTAAATCGATTGTTTTACAGTTTTAAATGGAGAGAATTCACTGTTGGCAAATCGCACAGCCACCACAGTTACGGATTAAGTGAAAAATGTTCGGGGGGGGGATGTCCATCTCACTGGGACGTATGAGGTATAACGATTGTTTAAAATTGTTTGTATTCTTCTCAAAAAGGGAAAATTTAAAGAAATTAACTATTTTTTTTTTTTTTTTTTTTTTTTTTTTTTTTTTTTTTAAATTGAACAAATTTGACTCGAAACTTATTCTATGACCTATTTTGCTCTGTTAGTTCTTACAGTATAATTAAAAGCTCATTTCAGTTTTAAATATTTCATTCATAAACCGCAGTCATCATAAACTCACAAATGCAAGCAACAATTTTTCAACGAAAAGAACTTCAAATTATACCCTTCAAGACTGAAATGTTCCACATAAAAAAAAAGAAAAAATAACAGGGCTCCCCTTTCTCTCTGCGGGAGGTATATAGGCGCAGGTACTTTAGAACTCGCCGATATCTTGCGGTCGAGTTTTTGCTAGTTTTACCTCCACACAGACTTGAGATCCTGGAACCGCCTTTAAGCACTTTGAGTTCCGACTGCTTCAACTCAAGTAGGTAAGTACAATATTTACAACAACAAAGTTGCAACAACAAAAGTTTCCTGATATGCCAGAATCTTACTACTGGTTTCACTGGCATCGTGACATTTGTCTCCCTTGGTGCACGATCAAATCATCAAAATAAAAAATAAAGTAAGTAAAATGAAAAAAACAAAACAAAACAAAACAAAACCAAAAACCTACGAAGAACTTTATAGATCCTTTTATCAACTGAACAGCTCCAAAAAGTTTTAATAAAGGTACACGCGGAAATACACTTTGCAGTAGATAACGCATACATCTCTCATATACCATATGTTTCCAGATTTCATGCTGAAATCCATGTATTTTACATCGTATTTATTCAAATGGGTAGTACTAAATAAATATTAAACGAGAAGCTGTAGATCGGGCAACGCTGGCTCGCACACACCGCACAGCCATCTGCCGTTTGAGTGACCCAGAAAAGTTTTCAAGTACTGTACATAACAGGAATAAAGTTCTAGAGAATTGTACCTCAATATTCTTGAACATGGACCGCTAAACACTTTTACATGAATATAAAAATAACTCGCGCGACTTCATTCATAATTTTTTAAATGACGTCGGGGGTAGGGTGGGGGTAGGGGAGGGGAGCGATTTTATTCTCATCTATTACGAGAGGGATTACTTCAATAAATGTTGTAGAGTCTCTTTACAACTCGAGAAACTGCTGATTCTACGATCGTTGTGGGGGGGGGGACTTCAAACCTCATTCGAATCGTAATGGAAATAAAATGGTCACTATTTGTAGGGGCGCATACACGGAAAAAAAGACTGGTAGAATTTACCATCTGCATACCTGATTTTGGAGTCTGCTATCAAGTATGGTCAATTTCACCAGATTAAGGTAAAATATACCAACATGTTACCTTAATCTACCACAAGGTACGTTGCATTTACCATACTTTGCTAGTAGACGCCAAAATCAGCAATGTAGATGGTAAATTCTATCAGTCTTTTTTCCCCCCATATAATTGTATAAGTGTACATAGATCAAAGTTGACAATTTCCGATTTGTCGTGATAAGATTTTCTGTACGCAGCGACTTTCGCTGATGCTGGTAAATGTACAATGTATACATATTACGAAACCAATGTCGACTTCTACATTCTTTAATAAAATGAAAAAGTATGACACTAAAAAGAAAAACCAACGGCAACTTCTATTACGAATGTATTGGAGTAACTCTCCAAAGATCCGGTTCCCCTTAACGCTCCCCACCGAAAAGTATGGCATAAGGTAATTGAGCTTATTAAGACTATAAGAAGTTTTTGGACCACTGAACGGCGAGGCGTAGAGTAGAAGGCCACCTAAAATACATGTGTTGGTTTTATTTTCCGAACGTTAACTCTTGTTGGGGGGGGGGGGAGTTACTGACGATTCCTCTCTCCAATTTGAAAGGAGCGATGTATATTAGAGGGTCAAACCAACCAAAAAAAGGGTTCAGGTTCTGTTCGGGTTCAGACTGTTTTCAAAATTTCAATTCGCGGTTCAGTTCGGGTTCGTTTCGAGTTTAGGTTCGTTCGCGACTCGATTTAGAGGAATGAAGTTTCCAATTTTTTTAATCACGGCAAATTTCTGCTTTCCACCTGTGTTAGCTAGGTCAGTGTATAGCTATCCTGACAAAAACAAACTGGCAGTCTATATTTCTCTGCATTTACAGTTTCCGGCTATACTCATCTCTAAAGTAATAAAGATAGATTCTTTGAAAGATTCTTCTTCCGCCAAAAGATCCTACAAAAACAGTTTAAGACCCAGGATTCTTTCGTTACTTCTCGTCCCATTTGAACGGTTCAAAATTTGACGGTTCAATTTTTCCGGATTTCCGGTTCAGGTTCTGATCGGGTCCAGGCAATTTTTAAAATTAAGGTTCGCAGTTCGGTTCGATTCAGTTCTATATTTTTCAGTGGTTCGGTTCGATGCGCGGTTCGCGGTTTGACTCCCTGGTGTATAGTCAACACTCAGTAGAGCATTTCTGCTGCCATATAGTGTTGAAGAGCGAAAGTTCCGATATCCAACAACGTAACCGATTTGCGGTAAAGCAGAAAACAAATCTATTTTACGTTCCAACGAAGCACTTTTAGAGAGCATACTTCAGCATGAGTCAACTCCATGAATTTTTGTTCAAACAAATCGCATTTATTACCCCTCTAAAATCCTGAGAATTCACAGGATAGTAAAAGTAAGTATCTATTGGAGCTGGTAGCGGGGTAGAGGGAGAATCTCCGTTTTTTAAATTAGGAAAATTCAAATTTTCAGGTTAATTTTCCTACAAGTAGGTAAATGGAGCTCAAACGAAGCACAAAAATCGAGGATTTGCCCCCATCTTTTCCCCTTCCCCCAAATAAAGTTTCCGCCAGTGTATTTAGGTAAAAATAAACAAACTTTCAAATTCAAACTACGTGCCTCTAGGTTTTGAAAACCCTGAATACTATCAAAGAGCGGTGATCAGAACTCTGCTAACAAAAGGATCAAATCAGCACTTTTCGCGGCAAAAAAAAACCGATACCTGATGCGCTTCATAAAAATGGTTTCTAATCACTCAATCGAGAAACACGATTTCAAGTAGCATGATGCCCATGTTGGTAAATACTATACACCGATACACGCTGAAAGAAAGAAGAAGAAGAAAAAAACAAGTACATAGTATTTGTGTGTTTATTCTACATATATTTGCTGCTCATGAATTATTTGTTGATTGTTGTTGATTTTTGGAGCCGATAGAGGTTTGAATAAAACACGCAAAAAACCAGCTGAGTAAATTTTTGAAATACTGCGATTTCGGGGTGGATGAAACGTTTCAGTTATTCACAAAGCTAAGCCAGCTTTGCCTTCGCACCGTTTTACTTTATGAATAATTTTGTGTCGATGGAGAGTTGGAGCTCTTGCAAGGTTTTGCTGCAGACAAATGGCCGATCAATTCTGATGTAAAATGCTGCGAAAATAACGATCATTAAACAAGTCTAAAACTCACTCCTCTCAGAGAAAACTTAACTTGAAATTTCGGGTGAGACCACCCTTGCATGTATGCATCAGCCTTGGAATTCGGACCCCAAACATAAGAACAGGACATGAAATTAAGTGCCATCTTCCTCGTTTATTACGCATCGTAGAACTTTTCTGTAGTTATCACCGTACTCCTACAGACAAAATGTGTATAAATGGACCTTAAATTCTTTCAAATTTACTTTTTGAAAGCAAATTCATTATAATCTCATTGTCCAATGCATAAGTTTTCTCTGCTTGAGGGAGTTTTAGACTTTTTTAATGGTCTCATCGTTATTTTCGCAGCCTTTTACATTAGAATCGATACTCTATTTGCCTTCAGCAAAACCGTGCAAGAGCTCCATCGTTCTCTTCTATCTTTCAGAAACAATTTAACAGCAGTATAAGTATGTATCCGCTTATCATGTTTACCAACGCTTTTAAATGTATTTTTCATAGTTTACTGTAGTGGGGCGTGTGGGTGGAGTACCTAAGTTACTAAGTACGCTTTTCAGTCTTGAGAGCGTGACATGTATATATCTATTCTACTCGTCCGCTCAACGCGGCAATGACACGACGGGGGTGACGTGAGTGTCGTGAGTCTATGATCTCTGCTTTTATCGTTAAAAGAGCCTCACTTTGTTTCACTATAATTGCCCCTTGATATTTTTAATGATCGGCACTCGCTCGGCCGCAATTACGCACGGGCCGGAATTAAGTTACGGCCACTCAATTTTCATTTCATCCTCGGCACATTCGCCATCGCATCGCATCGCCTTGAACTCTCACTCACTCACTCACTTGCGCCGCGCCGCGCCGTGTCGTGCGACAGTTAGTCTTCCCGCATGTCACCGTCGGTTCGCTACTTTACTCTCTCATCAGTCGCCTATGTCTCTCTCTCTTTTCACTATATCGATCTGTTTACCCTTTTTTCCACTCTCAACATCATCTCCCTACATTTTCAACCCCCCCCCCCCCACCACTACTCCTACCCCTACCCCTTCTGCCACCTTACTGCCTCACCCCCATTGCGCCTCAGCCCCACCCATTTTTCCCGCCATGACTCTATCTCCATGCCGGATGAATGGATGAATTTTCCACCGTATCTGTTTCCAAATCGCCCCCCTTCGTCTCCCTGCAACCTGACCGCTCGCCCTGCCGGCCGGGGCCGCACGCGCCTATCCTGACACCCTCGACCCTCTTGCCGAAACCTTTCCCTTTAATTAAAGCCCCCCTCCCACCGAAAACAAAAATTAAATTAAATTAAAAAAGTAAGAAAAGAAGCATCGTCCAAAATGATGCAGATGGAGGTTCGTCGATTTTAGCATCGCAACACCTGCTGCGGAGTGCGAGTAACCTCCGAAAAAGATGCTCGCAATACGTTCAAACACAAGTAAGCATCAAAAACGACATAATGTGTCCGCGACATTCACCATCCAATCAGTGTTAATTCTACTAATTTTTAACCCTTTCATGCGCGCATTTTGGGATTTGAGTTTTTTTGAGATTTATTTAGATCGTTCGAAAGAGGACACTTTTTTTTAAGAACTTTGATGGGTCACACAACTTTTTGAAAAATGTCCATTTAAATTCCATTGAATCGCATGTTACATAAAATGGTACACATGTGTACCACTATCCTAGAAAGAAATGTTTCAGAATAATTGTACGCCTACACTTTCACTTCATCTTCGCTAACTTATATATTTTGAGTCGCTGATTTCAAAACTGCTAACAGTTTTCATTAAACCGGCCTAGGTTTTACGTAAATTCGAAATAACGTCTTCTTGGCAAAAAATTCGACATTCTGGAAAAAGTATAAGTTTTGAGTAAAAACTAAGGCCGAATTTGAAATCAGCGGGTCAAAATACATGGAAAATTCCACGAGAGGGGTGAGAAAGAAGTATCTTATGATGAGAAAACCTGGTTTTACGTTCATAACAGTTGGACACACTATATGTCGTTAAGGCGTAAAAATCTTCAAACACTGTAAAAATAAAGTTTATGTACAGCCGAATCAGCCTTTTAAAATAGCTTCGCAGAGCAAAGGTTCAAGCAGTCTCGGAGAAAGTTGCATGTGTACCAAAGCACTGCTTCTTTAGAGTAACAGCCTCTTTTTTGCTTTGGCTCTACCGAAGTAGTGCTTCAGTACAACCGCAACTTGCTGATGCGGTAGAGCTAGGACTTTTGCTCTGCGAAGCTATTTTAAAAAGCTGCTTCGGCTGTACTTAAACTTTGTTTTTGTTTTTGTTTTTTTTTTTCAGTTAAGTACTTATATTCAACAAATATGCTCGATTCACTTCCCGCTTCATCTTCAGTGGCGCGAACATCGGAAGCAGACTCCAAGATGGCCGACAAAAGAAGAAAGTACTGGACAATTATGTCGGTGTAAAATAATTCACGGAGAGATAATCAAATCAACTAAAATCGACGAAGCGAGAGAAAACACTAAATATTGAGTTCCACTTACACTCCTGATCATGTCCTGTTAATTTCTTCTTTTGACGGCCATCTTAGATTCTGTTTTTTTTTTATTATTTTATTTTCGCGCCACTGAAATGATGCGCGAAGCAAGTCAAGCATACCTGTTAAATATAAGTACCTTGCGCTACGTTCAACTGTCGCTGAAGTATATGCATGGATATACGATCCATATTGAAGCTCAAATTCGAAGTCATAGATTAAAAATAATGCATACCGGGCATCAAGATCAATCGATAATGGGGCTCTTGCGAACTTTAGCTACTCGGGATTGAAGAGTTGATTCTTGCATAAAAACCTGTAAAAATGACGATGAGTACACTACAAAATCACGAAATTCACTCTCAGAATTGAGCTTAATGGCGGTTCGACGCAGGTATCATGGGAGTTTCCTATCTAAATTGAGACATATCTCTGTGTTTCCAAAGAGAAAGTGGCCATATAAGATAGGAATATCCCATGATACCCGCGTCGCACCGCCACTACGATCTTGCCATCTATGTAGGTACGTAGGTTTATTACTGAATTTTAAACTTTCTCAGTGTGAGTTTCGTGATTTTGGCTGGTTTTTACATCAGAATGGACTATTCATTTGCTCACAGCAAAAGTTTGCAAGAGCCCTATTTGATCGAGTAGTTAGCTCTGTATAAACTTTCAATAGCTTTGGCTTTTATTCTTCCTTCCATTTTTCAAAAAAAAAAAAAAAAAAAAAAAAAATTCCCAAAAACCCGAAAATTCCTTAGTTATCTAAAGGCTGATTCTGCTTCTACTTTTGGACGAGACGAGACGAGGTAACGGGAATCAATCAATCCCATTGGTCTAAACGGCGTCACGTGACGGATTTCGAGTCATTCGATGAACGGATGATTCATCTTTCTGAAATGAACGGCTCAAAACGACTTCAACTCCATCACGTGACGCCGTTTAAACCAATGAGAATGATCGATTCCGGCTTTCTCATCTCATCTCATCCAAAGAGCAGAATCAGTCAGCCCCCTGGAAATCAATGTGTCAGGACTATAGTTCCTCTAAAAAACAGGCCAAGTGTCAACAAGTAATAAGTATCTTAAGAGAAGATTAAGTGCCGAGATGAAATAAGCGCACCAAGTGCTTAACAAGTCATTATGATACAGCTAGTGCTCTCTCAATGCTCTCATCAAAAACGTCTTCAAATGCTTGAATATGCAATCTGTACCTTTAAGCAGGGCATGCATTGATCAAAATGAATTATTCAACAAATATGTGGCGATTATTTTAGTTAAAAGCCCTTGCAGGGTGAGATCGATGCGAGGTTCCTGGTTCCCGCGTGGATGTTCAGAAACGCTCAGTCGCGCCGTGCACATACGCTCACTCAGAGATATCGGATCATGGGTTCAGTCGTCATTGGTCGCAAAGTCTCATTCAACAACCCAATATTTTCAAAATACTTTTCAAACACTATCATTAAGTGGCATGGCACTTTTAAAGATATACTTGCAAATACTTTTTAAAATACCACCATTAAGTTGCAGAAGACATTTTGAAAATATTTTGGCATTAAAAATAATGTTATTTGTGATTCGGAAATAAGCGGACTTTTTTGGTTTTTGCTGATGCCAAAGAATGTTACAACTATTGAATCATTAAAAAATGTAAAGCTAAGTACTGAACGAATGCGAATTTCTGTTCCAGCATTGCTTTTGGTAATCTATTTTTAATCAAATATGCGCGTTTGCCACTTTACAAAGCAGCACTGTCAAAAATTGCTATGTATGACTGCTGATACTTTGTTACATCAAACCTTCTGAAAATTTCCTGCCGGAGAAGGGTATAATTCACCTTTTCCAGATTTTTTTTTTTTTTTTTTTTTTTTTTTTTTTTTTTTTTTTTTTTTTTTATTATAAAAAATATCAGCTAGATCAAAATAATCATAGAAAAGAAAGAAAAAAAAGTTCGTATGGTTGGAAATCTGACGCAAATACCTACTATGTGATTGGGAGGAGGGGTGTTAATGCTTTTGTTTGAATTGCAGCGATCAATCAAAGAACGAAAAATCACAGATAAATCGAAAACGCAATAAGTATGCACAGCAGGCTGATTATGAACGATCGTATCGTAATGCTTATCGAGTCGATGATCGAGTGCGTGTTATCTTATATGAGTGGTGCCATTGCGAAAGGTTTCATTCCGATAGAAACCCTCTCATCTCTACGGAAATTCTCCGATAGCTCAGGAATCATCGGAGAATTTCCACAGAGACGGAAGGGGAGGGTATCTGTCGGACGAAATCTATCGGAATGGCACCACCCAAATACCCATATTAAGACTACATGCACGCACTCGATCATCGACTCGATAGTATTGTCAAATAGCACGAGCCGCCACTGTCCATAATATATGGGCACATATTTCGAGGTAAATAAGAGAGGTTAAGTAGTATGGTTAAGTGTTCTTGAGTGTCATGGCGCATGACGGTGATGATCATAAATATCGAGGAGTTTATTCGATAAAACTGCGTTCGATATTGTAAATTAATTTGTGATTTTTTAAGAATTTATAGAAGGAGTGCACAGTGTTTTTAAGGTAAGCATACTTACGCGTGAAATTGATTGGTGCGATAAAATTTGAGAGGGTCGGTTGTTTACTGGCATGAATTAGCACTCGAAAATTTGGATCTGATTTCCTATATGGGCTACACCACGAGAGTGAGCGAGATCGAACATCACTTGTTTGCATTCAATTTTGGTAATGACGTCACCACTAAAACGGTCTATTATCTTTGGCTACCGACAAGGTTGTGTTTACAGAAACCGTCGTTATGAATAAAAATATAATCTCGAAATAAAACACGTCTACCACATGAAAGGTGTGTAAGCACATGGTTGCCAGTTTGGGCTAGTAGGTAAATACGAAATCTCATTATTTTTATTGGCGCTGATATGAGAGTCCGTTCTGATTGTAGTAAGTATTAGGTGTCTTTGCTTTTCTGGGTTCCGAGTCACTTCGCCTATAACCTCTTTACTAACAGCCCATTTTACCTACAAAATTTCACCCAGGTACTGTTTTTAACCCTACGACGTTACGCACTTACCGTAAATACCTAAAGCTCCCAAAACCTATGTATGTATCTTTGATGAACTCCACTTTTTGGCTTTATTTCACCTAATGGGTAGTTTCTCCTATGCTTTTGAGTAATTTAATCTAAACTATGAAAGTGTTACACTCAGCGCGAATGCTATCAATATTCGGTGCATGACTATTGACTATACTCAGATTCCTTTGATATTCTTAAATTTTGGTTTTTCACTACCCTGCCCTTAAAAAACAAAGATGGCTTCTTCTTGCTTGCCCAATAAATCGTTTTCCCGTTTCTTCGTCTTTGTTCGTGGTACAAAAAACCTTTTTAAGACAGGAACGACCCCCCTTTTGAACTGGTGACCAATTCCACCATTTTTTCGCCTAAAATTTGGCACAAATGTAGAAAAATTGACATCAAACCAAAAATTTTCTTCATTAAAAAAAAAAACAAAAAAAAAAACAAAAAAAAAAAAATTAAACAAACTATTTTCATTTGCAATTTCATGACAGGCGAGTGTTTATTGCCTTAACTGGTAACGGAAATATTCTCTCAATTCAATTAGCTGAATCTTTCAATGTGCGTGTATCAGTGACGTATCAGTGCAATTTGGCAACGTTGCAATGTGACCATTTAAACCCATGTAAAAGGTCGAATGCGGAGGTGTTCACCGAACACCCAATAGTTCGATATTTTTCATGAGTTTAAGAGGAATCATTACAACGTTGCCAAATTGCACACTACGCCACCGGTGTGTATGTGTGTGTGTGCGTCTAACTCTCCCTCTCACTCTCTCTCTCTCTCTCTCTCTCTCTCTCTCTCTCTCTCTCTCTCTCTCTCCCTTTCCTCACGGTTTAACTTGACGAATTAGAAACGGTAGGTCAGGGGAAGTAAAGCCAAACAATTTTTTTTTTATTATTAAAGATACGCGCATGTGCTGTAAACTTTAGGTGATATTTACGGTAAGTGTAACGTCTGAGGTTAGAAAAAAGTAGGTGTAATTTTATAGGTGAAATTGGCTGTTAGCCAGAATGTTTTAGGTTTAGTGACACGAGATCCTTCTCCGTGATCTGAAAGGTTGAGGCATTTGTTGGAACACACACTGTTCCTGTGATTAAAAGCATCTGATGCTTTGTATAGAGGAAACCTTTTCGAAATATATTCTGCACTAGGCACTTTGTGGATCAAACATCCTTTGCAATAGCCACTCTAGAAATAACGCATTAATTTCTTCTTTATATTCACATGGGTAAGGGGAGGACTCTTTTGGAAGGAAACAAAATATTCAATCAGATGCAGAATTAATAAGGTGCTTTCGCTACACGGCAGAACGTAAAAAAGGGCGATTTCACGATAACGGGAGTTTTATGGCGCCAGGAGCTATGGAGTTCATGAAGGATGAAAAGTCAAACAGAAGCGATTTTTCATCAAGAATTTCTGCCTGAGGAATAAAGAAGAAAATACTCACCATTGCCGTGGAATATATCAAAGTTTTACCGACGAAATTGTCTGCCTCGTTGAAGGTCGTCAAATTAGATTCTGGAGGCCGAATTTTAATACGTTCCTCCGCTTTTTCTCGAAACTCGCTCTATTCGAAGAGTTCCATTTGAAATACACGGAGGGTGACGCGACGGTAGACTGGAGGACAGTGGCGGCTCGTGCGATCTGGCAACCATGTTTTACCTTCATATGATTCTATGTAAAATAATCGATTCGATAGTGAAGCAGCGCTTCACCAGCAATCGATTGTTGGGCATGGATTCAAATAAAGCGTTGACATTGTTGCCAAGTGCACGAGCCGCCACTGCTGGAGGAACCCTGGTAAAAATGGTCCTTGAAAATCCTTTGCCCAAATTTCCATGCAATAAGGATTTCCATGAAATCATAAGGATCCTCATAAGGATCATA
The DNA here is from genome assembly GCA_011764245.1 of Trialeurodes vaporariorum. Lineage (NCBI taxonomy): Eukaryota > Metazoa > Arthropoda > Insecta > Hemiptera > Aleyrodidae > Trialeurodes > Trialeurodes vaporariorum. The sequence goes on from VMOF01000002.1 coordinate 813,850, forward strand.
AGGATGTAATTGCACGGAAATCCTTATAAATTCTTGAGGATGGCCATACATTTTCACGGAAATCCTTATGATTTCACGGAATTCCTTATTGCATGGAAATTTGGGCAAAGGATTTTCAAGGACTATTTTTACCAGGAAAAAAAAAACCATCTGAGGAGAATGGGCTGAATCAGATACGGCTCGTGCAATCTGGCAACCGTGCACTTTTGCCATTTAAACGTATGCAAAAAGATCGATGGTAGGTGAGGCGCTACGCCTCACCAAGTAATGGATCATTTTACACAGTTTTAAATGGAGGAAACCCATTGTTGCCACATTGAACGAGCCGCCGCTGGGCTGAATGGGAAATTCAAGAAATATTGGACTATATAGAACTGATTAAATATACCGAAAAAACGTTAAATTGATTGAAATGAAATGGATATTTTAGGACACAGAAAAACAAAGACTGGTAGAATTTACCATCTGCATAGCTGATTTTGGAGTCTGCAATCAAGAATGGTAAATTTCACCAGGTTATGTTAAAATATATGTTCCAACGTGTTACCTTAATTTACCGCAAGGTACGTTGCATTTATCAGTTATATCTTTGTCCATGATTGCACGACGACTAACTTTTTTTTGGGGGACTAAACAGAATAACGCACGGAGCACCATCCAACATGGTCTGAACGTCCACTGATGAACCTTCGGTGCCTCGCTCTTAAGGCAACTACGACCTCAACACATTTTCTCACCAATGAACGCATGGACCAAGTTGTACGTTGTTTTGTTGAGACCCCGAAAAAAAGTTGCCACCTGCGGGTCGATCATTTACTTCATCGTTAAACAGATCGTTAAGACTGTCTACGAGTGATTCTATATTGGTCGCGAATATTGTAAAACTTAGCCGTTGCTATGGTAACCATCGTTATAGTGTCCGTTTTTTTAAAGGTTACTCATGAAAAGCCTTTATTGAACGAGACTCTTAACGATGGTTACCATAGCAACAGCCAAGTTTTACAATTTTCGACCAATAGCATCACTCGTAGACCGTTTTAACGATCGGTTTAACGATAAAGTAAATGATCGGCCCGCTGATTTTAACATGGGCGAGGTGGATAATGCGTGGCCTCTATTGTAAATTGTCTCTGCGCATTCGCACGATGCGACGCGACGGGCGGCGACTACGGCGCGGTGACATAACGCGACGCGACGCTCCAAATAGACTGATGCAGTGATACACCTACCTGTTAGAGCTGCCACTTTTGCGTATAATGGGTCTGTTGCAAACTTTTGCTACAACGATTAAGAGTGTTTCATCTAATGTGAAATCGCCTGAAAAGTCCATTGGTGGCATCAGAAAGTAATGAAATGCGATAATAAACTCACAAGAGACGTTTAATGAAATCCAAGATGGCGGTAAAATATCGAGCAATCTGTATGAATGCGCCTTCATCATCCAAGGATAGCCAACGTTGACAATCTCACAGCTTCAGAGGTTATGTGTTTATATACGTTGTGATTGGGTGTGATCGATATTGTGATGTTGGCTATCCTTGGATGTTTGTGGTGCATGCATACAGGTTGCTCGATATTTTATCGCCATCTTGGATTTCATTAAACGTCTCTCGTGAGTTTCATACTGCATTTTATGACTTTCTGATGCAACCATGCTATACATGAGATTGAGCACTCTATAGCGCTGTAGCAAAAGTTTGCAACGGACCCATTTATGACATTTTTTCAATTTGCCGATGATTCCTCCGGTTGAGAAAAGATTACACAGTTTAGTTCGCAGTGTTTGACTATTGACTGTAGTGTACGTACTGGTGCTGCACAGAAATACTCTGATTTGTCATCTTTGCTCAATCGGTGCAATCGCCGTTGAATTGAATTGTTAAAATACCCGCAAGTTTTTTTAAGGTCATCCACGACTCCACGGGTTGAGAAAAGAACACTCACTTAATGAAAAGTGTAATATTTTTTCAATCGGTGGAATCATCGGCAATTTCAAAAATGTCATTAATTATACGCAGAAAGGCAGCACTCATACCCAGGGGCGTGTCGTGGGAGGAGGGGGGTTACCCTTACACCGGGCGGCATGGCACTATCCGTGAGCGGAAAAATCAGGTGAACAACCAAAAAAAAAAAAAAAAAAAAAAAAAAAAAAAAAATCAAATTTTAAAATGAATCACTGAGGGCGGCAAAATCAGTGTGTAACGAGAAAAAAAAGAGAACAATTGACAATTTTGATAGGCGGCAAGACTGCATTCTTGCCCCCCCCCCTCTCTTGAAACCACGGCACGCCCCTGCTATTACCTGTCCTACCTGCATCAATCTATACCTTGTCCACTGTTAACTCACTTACCAACTGAGTACTGACTTTTGTGCTAAAGACACCCTCGAGAATATTCTTCTCAAATACTTCATTCGGAATAAACAAACATTTTTGTCTCTAATTTCACTTTATAGGCTGTTAAATTGACGCGGTTGAAATAATGGAATTATTCACGCTCTTCCTGAATGAAATCACCCACTTTGTTGGAGCAAAACAGAGGTTATCCCCCTCCTCCCTCCTCTGGTATTATTCTTGAGATTTATTTATGGTTTTCTTGAGGGAAATTATGAGCGCGGCAATATTTATTTATACCGCCCTTTGCGCAGTTTATTTCTGTTTGCTCGATTAAATTAGGGCCGGGGGCGGGGGGGGGGGAGGAGAAGAGCGCGGTGCACGGCGGGAGTTGGGGATCACGCCGCGGCGTTGCGTTGCGGCGGACACACATCTTACTAGTCGACGAAATAAATGAAAATCTCGGGTGAGGATGTTGGTGGAGCTCAAATAATCCTAGGATTAGTCAGAGGAAGGGAAGAAAACACAGCCCCTGACTCCACTACCATTTCTTTCTCTCCGCGCGCGCTCCTTGTGGCACGCAGGCATGCGAGCGGGGGGGGTGGAAGGGGGGACTTTGGGAGTTTTGATAGGGGATCCTCGCCTCCTCCGTCTCCGTCCATCCGCAGCCAGCCGTGCGGAATGAGAAAGCGCGCTGATGCTATGCTCTCCTCTGTCCTGCTCTCGCACTTGCTCAGCCCGAAGGAAAATGAATTTTATCGGAGGAGTTGGGCGATGTTAGATGCGACGTAAAGCTGGTACGTAGACAGAGAGAGAGAGAGAGAGAGAGAGAGAGAGAGAGAGAGAGAGAGAGAGAGAGAGAGAGAGAGAGACCGACGGGACGCGACCGGTGGAGGAGTCGGAGTCACGCTCTCGCGCGGTCACGCCTGGGACAGACACCATATTCTTCCACGTAATCTTTGCAAAGACAAGGATGAGGAGGAGATCAAGGAACCGCACTGACCAAGAGTCAAAGAGAGGCAGAGGCCGGTATAGAGGGCGGTAAGGTGGGGGGGGGGATGGGGGTGTTGGGATCGGATAACGCGGGAGGCCACTCGCGACATTGCGACTTGGGATATAAGAGAAGAAGCTTATCCTTGGCTTTGAATGGAATTTTCGAATATTGATCCGCAAGAGAGCTTTTTCGATGAGAACTCGCGATTTTCTGCTGCCCCCCCCCCCCATCCGCTCGTAAGTTTTGTGCCGCAAGAAGCTGATTTATTGAATTTTTGGATGCTGCACAGATAGTGTCTTGTGGAACGCGAGATTGTTTTCGCGCAGCATTTGACATCCAAGAGTCTCTGTTCTCTCGTTATTTCCTTCCGCTTCTCCGCCTCTAACCGCTTGTTGTGGTTTTGCGATGTCTGTTGAATGTTAATTGACAGTCAGGACGCGCGACATCCCCCCCCCCCCCCTTGACTCTGGAATCAAGTGGTAACCTTTCATTTACTTTCTGTTTATTCATACAGGTTTTTTTTTTTTTTTTTTTTTTTTTTTTTTTTTTTTTTTTTACTCTCGTCAAAAAAATTGACGACGTTTTGCGATAGAAAAATGAAAATTCTGGTGGGTTATGTACCCTTCATTTGAAACTTAGAAAAATCGGGCAGTTGCACATTTCCACCAGAAAAAACCTCTTTAATACCATAATGAAGAAAAAAATGATTTGTTTTGCCCGACTAATTAATTATTGTTTACACAATCAAATTTATTGGTTGCACTTTACCCAAGAAATTAGGTATTCTAACCGATGAATTGGTACTGCATTGGTAGTGCATTGCACTCACCCATTATACTCATTGGTTCCAGTTACCAATTATTTGTTCGAGTATCTAATTTTTCGGTTAAGTAAATACAACCAATAAAGATTTAAAATAAATCTTTAATAAATCGTAAATTTCACTAATAATTAGTAGGGTGAAACAATCCTTTTTTTTCAGTGCAAGCCCACGAACTCTCGTTTTCTTTGCCTAGTCTTAATCACTATTTAAATTTCATAGAGGCATTGAAATTAAATGAACATGGTAGATATTCGCAAAGGATCTGTACGTTTAGCGCCTTCTATTCGTGGGATAGGCAAAATGAAGACCGCGGAGTAGGAACATTTGACTATCCCTCTCAATCAAAGCAATGCAATGTGAGCGTCAAGTGGACGAAATAACCTGGTCTCTAGAGAGGGTTAAAATGGTGTCACTATAATAGATCACTATATTATAGATGAGGCAGGAAGCTGGGAGCCGGGAGCCCCTCCGTCCAACTCTCATACCGAATCATTGTCAAATATATTGGAATATCTTTTTCGCTGTTGGTGTTTTTATGTTGCGATATCGCGATACCCCACGATCGTCCAATAATTTATTTACTTTTTCAAGAAACCGATCGTTTGAGACCTATGAATGATGCGATTGATAAAGAAATGTATAAGGCAATACTTACACTGAGGCAATTCTTTTTTTTAATCCGAGGTGTATTTCGTTTGTATTAAAGAAACTGAGCAGTGAAATATTGACTCAGGGGAAATTCCTTTAACCCAAGGAAAATGTCTGCTGCTAGAAGTAAAAGATTCCTTGTTGTGACTGTGATATTCTCCTTCATGCAACAGAACTTTACTTCGCGCAAGGAAAACTGTCACAATAAGTAAACGTGTTTCCTTGTTCTTAAAGGAGTGATTTCTCTTTGTGTAACCGTTGGAATTGTAACCATCGTCTACTTGCCTGTTTTTAACTGCTGCCCATGAGTATAATATAATAATATAATAATAATAATTTATTTCATCGTAAAGACTGAACATGAGAAAAAAGGAAAACAATGAAACTGATAGGGTTTGCCCTAAAAGAAAAAATCTTTTGGCGGGTACACCCAAAAGAGATAGATAACTAACAAAGTAAGATAAAAGATATTATAGAACAACAAATTAGACCTAAATAAATGCAAGAAATAAATAAATAAATAAATAAATAAATAAATAAATAAATAAATAAATAAATAAATAAGTAAGTAAGTAAGTAAGTAAGTAAGCAAATAAATAAATAAATAAATAAATAAATAAAAAAGGAGAGGAAAATTAAAACGGTGCGAAAATAAGTTGTATGAATGGGTGAAAAAGTGAGTGAGTTAAAGAAGGAAAGAAAGAACGAACGAACGAACGAATGAATCAATCAATCAATCAATGAGTGAAAGAATGAATGAATGAATGAATGAATGGATGAATAAATAAATGAATGAACGAATGAGTGAGTGAATGAATGAATGAATGTAGTTACAGTATAAATGGTTGAGTAGCCCATACAAAGGTATATCTGACTTCGAACTGAACGATGGTTACCAAAGCAATAGCCAAGTTTTTACAAAGCTCAACCAATAGCGTTACTCATAGACGCAGTCCTCCTATCGGTTTAACTCAAAAGAAAATGATCGACCTGCAGGTTATCATGATGATTTATAACAAACCAATACACCATAAGCACTTAGCGGGTAAGAGGGTCGGTATTATCATGTCATCACTAAGTACTCTCTTAGATTGATGAGGGGCTATCAGTATAACGTCTTCTCTACTTGTTGCTAGTGTTCACCTTATGAAATGGGCCAGACTTTATTTACGTTCGGATCGCGAACTTTAACCTTTGATATTTCAAAAGAGTCATTTCATTATGAAAAAAAAATAAAATAAAAAAATTAAAATTAAAAAAAGGTAATTAAAGTTGTTGCTGCACGGTCATTGATTATTGGAGTTTCTTGGCTGTTGATTATATCCGCTTTCAAAGGAGTTGAACGATTTTCCTCTTATACATGGTGTCTGAGAAATGAGATTACACTTTTTGTATGAGGTCTTCCGGGGAGAGGAAAAATCTGAAAAATTCAGGAAAAATCCAAGGTTCTCATGGGGCTCTAGGAAAAATGTCAAAATCCCAAAAATCCTCCTGCGGAGCGGCGCCCCTCATTATTTTTGTTCAATAATAACGTAAAATGCATCGTTGAAAAGGAGACGTTCTGTTGGTTCAGAATCTCTTTCATTTTTGAAGAAATTCGAATTACAGCTCGAGTTACGAACCTCTGAAGTATGAGAGGGTTTTTTGGCCGTATTTTGTTTAGGGGGGCGCAAGAAAAATCTGATAAAAGAAAATTGCTCTATTTTTTAAGGCCTTTCGAATGACGTAATAAATAGCTTAACAAATATATCTTGACATTTGAAATATTCGATAAATCGGCATTTCGGAATTGGGGGGAGGGGGTGTTGACAATTTTCTCAGAGTCCCACGAAGGCTTTGGATTTTTCCTGAATTTTTCAGATTCCCCCCCCCCCCCGCAAGACCTCATACATTAAGTGTGAACTCATTTCTCGGGCACCCTGTATTTTTCCATTCAGCAACCGAGCAGCCCATGTTAATATCGATATTGCCTTTAATTACGCAATCAAAAATGCAATCGGTAATTGCGATCCCTAAGCCTGTTCTTGAACACCTGCTCGGAAAAAAGATTAAGAATAATTTTCCCAAAGTTTACGTCCTATTACACCTGCAATAGTCGGGAAAAATATTGTTAACTTTCAGAAAAATCGAAAAGTTGGGGAATATTCAATAACTTTGGAATCTTCAGACTGAAAGTTGGCAATATTTATCCATGAGCGGCATGGGCGTAGCTAGACAATTTTTCTGTAGGGAGCGGGGGCCAGGTTTGGAAACCCTTCTGGCCATTGGGTGGTCTGCTGATGACACTCCCCAGTTGGGAGGGGGGGGGGAGTCGCTCGGAAAATGTTCCAAAATCCGTTTTCAGACGACGTGATTTCAGGCTATCTTCAACTCTCAACGGGTAATTGTATGATTCTTCGCCATCAAAGAAGAACCGATCAAATTATTTTTTGCTACTCGTAAATTCAAATAAGTTACAATAGATCGTAGAGTATGGAATAATGCCTTAAAAGTGGTTTTATTTCGTTAGTCATCTACATTTTTTTTTCTTTCTTCAAATTATTACTGACTTATTACTGAATTATTACTGACATCTGATTTTCAAGGGTAGGCCAGGCCCTAGGCCCTCCCTGGCACCATAATAGCTGCGACCATGATTGCCGGTGCAATAGAACGCATAATCATTGGGGATGTAGTTCGTAATTTTTTCCCCTTATGCCTAAGTGCCTCTGCTTTGAATATAAACATGGATAGTAGGTTCAAGTCCCATTTTAATGCAAGCAGCGTTTATCTCTTGTACATTTTGATTTTGTTTGCATGTTTAGTGCAGTAGCGGCTCATGAAATTTGGCAACAAAGCTGTTCCTCTATTTGGATCTATGAGCAATAATCGATTGCAGGTGAAGCGCCGCGCCGCTTCACTATCGAATCGACTGTTTTGTATAGAATCAAATGGAGGAAGAACATTTTGGCCAAATTGCACGAGCCGCCGCCACTGGTTTAGTGGGTTGCATACGTATTACGTTACGTCGTTGAACTTTGTTGACGCTATCCCATTTATTCCAGCTTTTTATAACTTACTAGCCGTTCCAGACACCCTACGGGTGCCCTCCACGGCTAGTATTCTAGGGGTACGGACTAGTTGGCACCTTGACAGTTGGTTTAAGCAACTTTGTTTTTTTTATTTAAAGGATCATGGTTGTGAAACGAACAATTGAAGAAGTACGGTAAAAATTACTGACAAATAATGACGGATCAAAAGTATCGGAGCGCTCAGGTTTAAGCGATGATTGTTGTAGGACTGAGGGAGTTGCGACAGTCTTAAACCTTTCATCCTTGATGTACATTTCAATGTACATCTGAATAACATAGAATCTTATGGAGAAAACGAAAACATGATATGCACATTTTTCTTTTATGAGATAATTGTGCCCAGATCAGCTATGATGGCCAAAACTCCGTCCCTGAACAAAAAGGGTTTTCAGGATTGAAAGGGTTAAGACGGGCAACGAAAATTGAAAATTTGAAAGACCAAGCACTCAAGAAATTCTCGAGGAAACCACTCCTCCCTCTATCACTCACACTGCATTGATCCATGAAATTCAGCCGAGCATAGAGCAGGCGGGGGAAGGGACTGATAAGAGAGTCCAGCGCAACACGGCTCGGCGACAGAATCAGTTTCCCCTCTCATTTTAAAATTCAATTTGCGTCGCTCTCAGACAACTTTTTCGAAAATAAATTCCACAGATTTCTTCAAAATATCCTAAGGAATCATCGTGCCAACTTTGAAGGAAATCGCTTCGGCCAATTCTCGGGAAATGGAAAAAACATTTTGGAGGGCCGTCAGCTTTATATATACATATAATAGATGTATAATTTCAACAGGAAAGATTTTGTTGAAAAGATTCAACCTTTCTATAGGCTTTTAAAAGAAAATTAGCAATTGAATCGGGTCTCCTCGGTCATTTTTTTCTGATTTCTTCTGATTTTTTCTGATTTTTTTTTTTTTTTTTTTTTTTTTTTTTTTTTTTTTTTTTTTTTTTTTTTTTTATTCTATTGACCGAAGTTAATAAGGCTAAAGAGGTCGATTTGGGACGGAGGAAAAGAAATAAAAAAAAAAAAAAATATCTTTAAAATCAAGACTATTTTAATTCTTCATTCAATAGCTGCTGTCAAACATCGAGGAATTGAAGAGCTTCAGTCACGGAGGGGAAAAACTTCGGAAAAACGGGGAAAAATGGGGAAAACGGGGAAAGTCGGTAACAACCCTCCAACCGCGCAAACCTGACAAAGGGCCCACTCTGGGCTAGACTTAGAATCAATTTTGACAAAAGGCCTTTCACAATCTTTGGCTACAACAATTTTAAGCATGGTTTCCCAAGGGTTTAAAAAAAAAAAATATAAAACGATGCGCATTGCGCACCGCCCAAAAAATCTTCAAAGTGTATGTATACTCAGAAAGTCGTAAATGCCTTTACCTTTTTCCAGATTTTTCAAGACTATTTCTGAATTTGTTCCCTACAAAGTTCGAATGAATGCTTTTTTCCTATACTTATATCTTTCCAATCTTCGTCCGTGCTAGCATTCGTGTTTTTCTGGAAGATATTCATATATTTTCTGAATTCTCTTTCTGGGAAAATGACGCTATATTTTTCAGAAGATAAAAAACAAAGTCTTGATAAATCGCAATTCCTTTGCTGGAAAATCAGACACTCGTTAGGGAGGAAATCGATGATATTGTCAGCTTTTTTTTCCCCGAACTTACCTAAAAAAAAAAAAAAAAAAAAAAAAAAAAACTTCCGGAGAAGGACTCCTTACACGACCGGACGACCTATGCTTTGCCCGGAGGATATTTCATACTGTCCAGTGTCCAGTGTCAGGGTTGTGCGGTACTGATTTCGGTATTTTTTCGGTATTTAGCTCTGTTTTTACTGCAGCCTCTAAATGAGTGAGATTGATAAAACTGCCTTGGGTGACGTAAGCCAGAAGCCAACTAAACACTATAAAACTGTTGAAGTATTGATACATAGCATTCCCGCATCATACTACCTTTGAATTCCCTAAAAGTTATGTAAAATACCGAAAAAAATCAGCCAGTTCGGTATTTTACATAACTTTAAGGGAATTCAAAGGTATTATGATATAGAAATGCTACTTTGACAGTTCCATAGTATTTAGTTGGCTTCTGACTTACGTCACGCACGGCAGTTTTATCAGTCGCACTCGTTTAGAGGCTGCAGTCAGAGATATAGCTAAATACCGAAAAATACCGAAATCAGTATCGCACAAACCTTATAAAAACAGAAGTATAAAATACTATTATATAAATATAAAATACAGAAGCAGAATATAAAAATTCGCCTTCAAACAAAATCCTCCATGCTTGGTGCGCCTCTGTCCACTTTACTCCTAGTTTCAGAGTTTCTATTTAAACTGAATTTATGCTGATTTATAATCTGTTTCCCAGCGATGCCTCCTCCCGAGCTGAATCTTTGCATTCCCCGCTGAGCTACGACGACAGAAGGCCACAATGCAGATTGCAGAGTCAACAGAAATTTGCGAATTGATTCGAACTTGCTCGAATTCATCCCGCGCGAGTATTTGTGCAATGCCATCGGGCCTCGAGCTATCAGGGATATGTAGCTCAGGCATAACGCGACGCAGCCGGTCATACATGAAGGGACACGGGACGACTGGGCTGGTAACGAAGGGGATTATCCTCTCAGGAGAAGTTTTAACTATGTTCCAATCAAAAAGGTGGCATATATTGATCCGTCCAGTTTTCGTGGTCGATTCAGCCGCAGCTTTCTCTCTGCTAAATCCATATCTCATTCAAAAACAGTCAAGCAAGGATTTTCCAAGGGACGGCAGAGGAGAGGAGGGTCCGCCCGCATTTATGGAATAGCTGCGAGAGTATCTACAGAATGTGCCAAGCTCCTACCCTACCGCAGCTGAATATAGTCCGCAATTCATAAAGGTACGTTTCCAAATGTATTTAGGAAATGTCACTGGTCCATTGGCGGATACAGGCAATTGTCTTTCTCTTTCTCCTTCCATTTGAACTTATGTGTTAGAAAAGGACAGCAGAGGGGGCCATCACGTGACTTTGGCCCCCTCTTCTGTCCTTTTCTAACGCACGTTTTCAAATGGGAGGAGAGAGAGAGAAAGACAATTTCCTGTATCCGCCCATGCACTGGTCTGCATCAAAAAATGAACTAGCAATGACCTCATTATTTTTTGTATGCCCCCGTTTTCGAGTTTTCGTGGTGCGATAAGGGACTTTAGTGAAATCAACCCATTTAAACCCTTTTCTGTTGCACATAAGGGGTTGAACTCAAAAACGGAGGCATAAGAAAACCGAGGTCATTTTAGAGACCCAAAATGAGTAAAAATCACCCATCACTATGCCAGTTCATTGTTTTTTTTTTTTTTTTTTTTTTCAGACCAGTTTTATGCGAGTTGTTACAATGGGTCTTTGCGAACTTTGATTTTTTGTAGAATTTGTCAAAAATAACGATAAGCACATTACAAACGTTCAAAAACTACTTATTATCTCAGGAAATCACGTCCAACTCACGTCCATTTGCCTGGTCTTTGCTGGCTCAACAAAGATTACCGAATAATGAAAGAAATTCACACAATAGAAACAAAGCATTCAAATTTTTCGCACGCTATGCTGATGTTCATTCTCGACTCTCATTGGCTAGATTTTTCCCCGATCAGCGGCATCAGTTGGCAATCATCAATTCTTGAAGTGAATGATATTCGATCGCTAAAGCTTAATAGTAGGCTATGTTTATCGTTGTAGCCGCGCGGCGCTGAACAAAACTGTGCGCACTAAACTTGCCTCACTTTTCTAACACGGGAAGCTGGATCTCTACTTTGCCTCAGGTGAAAGTGCTGAAAACTTCATGCCAACCTGGCAACGCTCCGCGCCACATGTATGTTAAATACGTATAAATGATTCTGAGAATCACTTCCCGTATATACGGCTTATGTAAAATTCAGATTTTTTTTCTCTGTTTTTGTGTGTTTCTTTTTTAATTGATTAAATTAATAATGCCTTTGAGAACCACAGCTATAGCTTCATACGCCCTTTGCCAGTGCATTCATACATAGTTGTTAGTTCCCTTTTCCTCGCCACTCTTTTGTCGAGCAAAAATCACTCTGTGGGTGAGTTGTTTAGAGGGGAAGGAAAGGGTTATGATGGTTGCTAATTCAAAAACTGCAAAAGAAGGGGGGAGGAAAACACACGCTTGAAGGTCACATAAATTATGTCATTAGAATTTCTGATCCCCCCCCTCCCCCCAAAAGAAACCCCTAAATAACCTAACCCCAGAAGAATGCATGATTGTCGGGTATGCATCGAACATTTATTCATCGACATTTACAAATGCTTATTTTTTTAATACAATATTGAAGGTGATTCCATGGCACGTGACCAAGGCGATCGATTAGTCGATCGATTAATGGTCATTTCCCGGACTCTGTGGAGTTTTTTTTTTTTTGTTTGTTTGTAAAACCAGGATTGTCAGCACCTGGAGGTAGCTCTAACAAAGATATCTGTTAAGTTTGGATGCTCGAATCCGGAAAATAAGGAAGTAACTATGGGATTTCGCACAATTGCTGTTCGATTTATCGTATCGCACAACGGATTCCGAATTCGCATAGTTACGTCTTTATTTTCCGGATTCGAGCATCCAAACTTAACAGATATCTTTATTAGACCTACCATCAGGTGCTGACAATCCTGGTTTTAAAAAAAAAAAAAAAAAAAAAAAAAAAAAAAAAAACTCCACAGAGTCCGGGAAATGACCATTAATCGATCGACTAATCGATCGTCTTGGTCACGTGCCATGGAATCACCTTAAAGAGTCGTATTTTAAGTCAATAATAAATACATACAAGTTTTAAAAAGATATAATTTATTTAGAGACTTTAACTTTATTTAGAGTCATGCTGTTGCATTGTCGATATCCTCGCTAGAAAAGGCTAGTTGTATTATTAAACGGAGATGATTATATAGTTGATTAAACAATCGAAGGTTTGCTGTATATGTTTAACATGGGGCTGTAGCACACTTTTTCTATAGCCCTATAGGCAATTTAAGGGTCGATTCAGATGTAAATACCTCGATAACGAAAAAATAACGATGATAGCACTCACAACTTACGTAATCTACTATATTAAACTCATAAAATGCCTTTGAACGCGCGACAGTAATGGCGGTGTTGGGCACCAATGGAAGATTCTCATCTTAATTTCGTCACTCTTTTTATTCAGGGGAAGAAGTTTCACAGAGTAGCTATAGCCACCAGATGAGTGCTAGGCAGCCGATTAATGGATGGCACTGTGACACCTGCTAGTGGTAACACTGATGTCGAAAGAAAGTTGTCTCTTATTGGCCATTTCTTGATAAAGTTTCAGTATTATTAGCTGGAAATCTCGCATTATTAGTCCCCAGCACCTTGAGAGAGTAAGCATTTCATAAGATTAGGAGTGGATCTCGTTGGTATGTTGTTGGTCGGCACAATCGTAAGTTTTGAAGGTTTTTACTACTGAATCAACCCTTAAATCGTCTGCAGCCAAAGTTCACAACAATCCCATTGTGTTGCACAAAAATGCATCCCAACTGATGTCGATTCGATTTCTCCTTTTTGTCTATTGAGATTCGGTCAATGAAAAGATGCTCTCAACTTTGGCGCTGTGTACTGGAATTGCGAATTAAAAATAGAAACTTTTTAGTTGTTTGGATGTGAGGTCAAATTTAGGATTCTCTTTGGAAAAAAAAAAAAAAAAAAAAAAAAAAAAAAAAAAAAAAAAAAAAAATATCACACCACTTTTTATCTATAGTGCTCCCTGCTTGTCCATGTCCACGTCTTCTCGGAATAAGAGGAAATGGACTTTTCCAAGTTGCGAAATTGGTCGGAAAGTTTCGACTCGCATTTATTTCGAGTTCCTTTTACTTATAACAGTAAGGCAAGGGTTGAGTGAATTAAAAGTGCTTTCTGGAGTGATGTTGCTCTGCTTCATCCAATCAATGCAATTATCGTCTCCACAAACTTCAGGGAGCACTCTTCTAAATAAATACGCAGCACACGTGCCCTGACAAGCGGTGTTGCAACACTAACTTGTCAATCGTCCTCCGGAAGACACGTTTTGAAAATGTGCAAAAAGAAGGCGAAAGTAGAAGAGAACTCAGCCTGAAAAATGAGGACATGTTCTCTTAATCCTTTTAAGCCCAAGCGGTAGGTATCTGAAACGACCCCAGACAGTGGCGTAGCCAAGAAGGGGTCCAGGGGATCTGCCCCCCCCCCCGGCACCAAAATTTGTCCTAAAAAAAGGTCATTTTTTGCGTTTTCAGACAAATTTGACCAAATTAGTTTGTTTGACCCCCCCCCCCCCCCCCTCGAAAAATTCCTGGCTACGCCACTGCAGTCGCATCAAGGAATCTTTTACATGTAGCATTGTAGCCAATCAGAAATGGATTCAGCAATGGTGCAACTCTCATAGTAAATATAGGGACTCTAAGTAAGACATACGAAACAAGCGGTGCGTCATACTAAAATCTCAGTAGTCTCGCAGATAAAGCTGTGGGAGTAAAACGGAATAACCACGCGAACGGTAAAGCAAACATATACTTCTTTCTCCCAGCGCACACGGCCCCTTCTTAGTTCTTACAGAGGAATAATGACGAAAAAACATCCATGAAAATTTAAGGAATTCCTCGATTTGAGTTGATTATACGGCTCTGGATCGTTTCGGTACGCAGGCGCAAGACGTGCGGACGAACTAATGAGCGTCGCGCTCGCGTTAAACGTAAGTGTGATCCATAGTGTAGAACGAACGGAGGGCAAGCTACGGACTATACGGACGGACCGTGCTGATATAGCAGGGAGACCCAGGCACGGCGATTTAGCGTGACGCGGGCTGGCGCTACAACAACGGGAAGCAAAAACCCGAGTGGTGTGCTCAAAACGGTAGGTATGGGTAATTCATGCCGCATGACTGAAAAGCATTTAAAAAAAATCAATCACTTGCTCAATTATCTACGGTTAGGGAAGCTCTAATTGTTTTTTTTCTCTCTTTTCTTTCTTTCTTTCTTTCTTTCATTCCTCACTTTTTTTTTCTTCTTTTTTTTTTTTTCTTTTTTGCGGAAGATTGATGGAAACAATGCTAGGAAGTGTCACTGCGGCTACTGTTGCGGCTGCTTTGGCTTGGGGGTGCGAGCACGGTTGCCAAATTTCTGCAACAAATTTACTTTCATTTTCAATAGACCCTTTTCTATCTATAAATACAGCAAGGTACAGGGCTGCCGTTTTGCGTATAATTAATCGTATTTTTCAATTCACCGATGATTCCACCGGTTGAGAAAAGATTACACAGTTCAATTCAATGTAGGACTGTAATGCACGAAAATCGTCGTAACTGTTATCTTTTCTAAATCGGTGGAGACGTCAAAAAACTTGCGGATATATTAATTAATTAACAGAGTTTTCACCGATTGAGAAGAGATTACAGATCAAAGTATTTTCGTGCATTTCAGTCATACATTGAATTGAACTGAGTAATATTTTCTCAACCGGGGGAATCATCGGTGAATTGAAAAATGCGATCAAGTATACGCCAAACGGCAGCCCTGCAAGAATATGGATATTCCAGTGTTGCCGATTTTGGCGGGAAATTCAAAACATTTACATCGAGCTAATTGTAAGCATACGAAAATGCATTTAGTTAGCAAATATGAGATTCCCTGGGATATTCTGAGTTCCCATGATGGATATCTCTTTGTTAGTTATCGTCCGTCGTAACGTCCATCCGATCGTCCTTGTATATTGTCCCACGACGAGCTGAAATTTTACAGGGATAAAGCCAGAGGTGGCTACTTGTTATAATTCATCAACGGATACTTCCCATTTAAACCTAAGTAAAATAATTGATATTAACGGTATTTATGAAATCCCTGAGAAATCGATACTTTTTCACGAGTTCAAATAGCAAAAAACATGGTTGCCGAATATAAATAGTTGCCATTGGAAAAGTTTGATAAGATATACCTTATCGAATGTGACGTTATAACTTAAAAGCATCTTATTGACATTGATACGAGGGGTGTTCAATAAATAAGGAGCTTTTGTCTATAAAACGAGAACGAATCAACGAAAAACAACGAAGGAGGTGGCAAATTAAAGCAAATTTAATACTCTTTCAACTTACAAACTTATATTTTGTCATAGTCACCGTTTACAGTGACGCATGTCTGCAGACGTTGAATCCATTTTTGCATTCCGTTGAAAAAAAAAAATCCTTCGGTTGTGATCTGATCTACGAGTATTTGGCAACCCCACATCTCCGAGACTCGAAAAACGGAGATACTGATAAGATAAGCGTCTCAATCAGCCGATCAAGCGTTGACCTAAAGGTTGTCATCTAAAAGTTTTATCAGTATCAGGTCAGTACCGTAGTTCCGACATCATGAGTGAAAATTCAAAAAAGCTGAATCAGCTCAAAAAATCATGTCGACCATTTTTTGGAATGCAAACGGGGTCAGTATCAAGGAATATCTGGAAAAAGGGCATATTGTCAACTCTCCAAGATACTGCGATACCATGCGAAATCTGAAAACTCGCATCCGAAGAATTCGACCAGACAGGACAGCTTTCCTGTTGCATCATGACAGTGCAAGACCACATTGCAGTGCAGAAACAAAAAAGACGCTGGATCGGCTGAAGTTTCAAGTGGTGCCCCCCCCCCCCCCATACAGTCCAAACTCCGAGTGATTTTTGGCTTTTCCCAAAGCTCAAGGAAGCCGTGAAGGGTAAACAGTATATCTCTGATGATGATGTGCAGACCGCTGTGAGCGAATGGATCAGATCACAACCGCAGGAGTTTTGTTTTTTTTTTCAACGGAATGCAAAATGGATTCAACGTCTGCAGACATGCGTCACTGTAAACGGTGACTATGACAACATATAAGTTTGTAAGTTGGAAGAATATTAAATTTGCTTTAATTTGCCACCTCGTTCGTTATTTTTCGTTGATTCGCTCTCGTTTTATAGACAAAAGCGCCTTATTTATTGAACACCCCTCGTAGTTACACCACACCTTTCCTGTCCGCGAAGAACAAGAAGATGATTAAAATTGACCAATTATAAGTTGGTTTATGTCGGTAGCACTGAATAGCAGTGGCATAGCGTGCAATGTGGCAACGCGTTGCAACTCGTCCATTTAAACCCATGAAAAAAATCGAACTATTTGGTGTTCGGTGAACACCCTCACATCCGACCTTTCACGTGAGTTTTAATGGACACAATACAACGTTGCCGGATTGCACGCTACACCAATGCTGTATAGCAAGTACACGTCGCACTAATTGTAAGACATTATGGATCCAAATCTAATTTCCGTAAGCGGTCAAAAATACACACAGACATGGAATACCACGGGAATTAAGGTTCCATCTAATATTTGTCTGCGATTGATATGTGATAATCTAGGGGTGATTACCTTGCTAAATAAACCCTCTAAAATCATCTATAGGTACTAGAATAGTTCTTTTCTGACTTTGAACCGCCTAGAATTTGATTTGGGACCATATTGCGTTGTGCTGAATGAAAGATATTCATTTGAAAAAATAGTGAACAGTATTTGAACCTTTCGGTTTTTTTTTTTTTTTTTTTTTTTTTTTTTTTTAACATGCAGTAAGTAGGTACTGCATGTTTTTGTTATGGTTTTGTATCGATTTTGGCCATAAACTTCCTGCCTAAAAATCGACAATTTTCAGCTTGGTCGCAAACATGCGTTGTCAGATTTCCGCGCGTAATGATCGCGTCTCGTTTTACGGTGGATTCCGTTCGTTCGATATATTGCGGAGTGGCAACGCCAAAAGTCTCTCTATCCTTTAACGAGGAACAAAAGGAATCGCGCGCCATATCGGATTTTCGATATTCTTCGGTCCGCTGCACAATGGACAGAAATCAAATCTTTGGCGGTCCAAATTCGATCCTTTTAAAGTTGGAAAATTAGTATTTTAGCTGGGTACTATAGATGATTTTAAGGGGTTTATTTGGCTCGGTTGTTTATTCCTGGATTGTCCCATATTTATAGGAGAATATTATTGGATGGATGGATACATTTTGTTATATTTCATGTTTTTGTATTTTTGACCGTTTAGGAGTCGATTTTGATCCATAGTGCGCGGTTTGAAATGTCTGAATTTTTGAGTTAGGTATTGAGTATTGACCCTAAGTTTTCGATAAGGATTTGTTTCCGTTATGAATAAATTTTCTAGTTTCTTTATTTTGTCTGTGAATGCCAACGAACTATACCTACCTTTATCCAGGGGCGGATCTAGGAAAGTCTCAAGGGGGGCATTTTTGTAACTTGAGTGGGGGGTCTGGCCCCCTCCCTAGAAAATTTTGAAAATTTAAGCTTCTCTAAAGCCAATTTGAGGCATCTTTTAACCATTCACTCCTCATTTTTATACTACCTCATTTTAATTTATGCTTCTAAAAGTAGAAGATCCCGCCCCTGCAATTTTTTCCCATTCCAAAACAAGATAATACTTAGAAAGTTACATGAATCACACTTACATTATACGTAAATAGAATATCAATTTATTTGAATAACTTTGAAAATTTTTATAAAATAAAGTCGAGTCGGCGAGTGCTGCTCTTTGCAAATCGATCTGTCACATTTTCGACGTTTATCTCTATGTCACGGTGGACATATTGCAGCGCTAACCCTGCCAAGCGCTCCTGTTTTATTTTTGAAAGCCCCCCCCCCCCAAATTATCTTGTTATTATGATCTTAATTACAGCTCGAGTAAACATTCCCACCCTCCTCACTAGGTTTGCTCCCGGCTCCAACTTTGCATTCAAATTTTGAAATGCCAGCTACCTAATTTCTTTGCATTTTTGTAGAAAATGAATGTCTAGTGGATGAAATTAAGACCCTATCACCCCCCACAAAACTTAGTCTAATTTACCTAATGTTACATAACGGCTTTTGTTTTCCCCTTCTCTTTTTCTTTTGCTTTCCCCGTCTTTCTCTTTTTCTGTTTTTTTTTTTTTTTTTGGTCCAATGGGGGTATGCCAAAGACCTAGTATACAAGGTCATTGGGCCATGCCGCCGTGCCCTCCCCCCCCCCCCCCCCCCT
Organism: Trialeurodes vaporariorum; assembly: GCA_011764245.1. Lineage (NCBI taxonomy): Eukaryota > Metazoa > Arthropoda > Insecta > Hemiptera > Aleyrodidae > Trialeurodes > Trialeurodes vaporariorum. Next base: position 832,783 of record VMOF01000002.1, read on the forward strand.
GGATCCGCCCCTGCCTTTATCTAGTTCGGAAGCTTTGGTAAACATGCGTAACCGTCTCGGAGATTTTAGAGTTAGAGTGGTGAAAATCCATGAGTAAAACCGTAATTTGTTATGGCATCGCTGGTGCCCGATGCACAGTTTTTCGGCACCAGTCGTACTTTGTTATCCGGTGACGTAAAAAGTGGGAGGAGCTAAGGTGGAGCCTATCGCGTCGTAATAATTCAGGCAACACTGTAAATTACGCCATTTACGCTTGGCAACACTGTTCCGGCACCACTGATGCCCAAATGCGACACCGTGCTCGCGAGCTTGGTGTCGGATCGCCATATTGAGATAGAATCCTAACCTCCAATCCATCCCCACAACACCCAAAAGAGTAAACACTACAATACTGCCTCCTGCGGACATCATGTGAACTTATCTCGACATCAAAACTAAAGACTTCTAATACTATCTAGACTGAACTAGAGTCCCTATATATGAAAGAGTCTCGCCATACGAGGTTCCATCTCTGATTGGCTGCTGTGGAGGCGCGCCTCTTGTTTACATCAAGTCATGGAACCATCTCCACTGCTGCCCAGCTTTGAGGAAACTTTCGGCATTTTTAGCTTGTACTGATGAAAGTTGTATTAGCAATTGATGAAAATGTGTTCAGAACAGAATAAAATTCACGCATTACTTTTAAAACAGGTAGTGAAGCCTACGGGTATTGGAGGTTAGGTTGACCTAACAAAGATTACTTCCACACGAATACATGTATAAGTGATCTTTGGCGGGAAGATCGTTGGATAAAAATGTAAACAAGAGGCGCGCCTCCAGGCTCCTAAGACACCTTCTTCTTCCTCACTTCTGTTCACGTGTCTTGACTCTTTCATATATAGGGACTCTAGACTGGACATAAGGCCGATTTTAGGGCGGGGAAAGTGAAGCTGAAGAGTGGGACAAAAATCGTATGTTGCGCCTGGCTACGCCGCATCCACGATTACAGTATGTGATAAGATTTTCAGAAATACATTGATTTAAATGGAAAAATGACTTTTTTGAAAAATTAATTAAAAATACCAAAAAAAAAAATATTTTTCAGAAAAACTTGGTACCATTTGAAAGCTCATGATATGCAGATTTCGGTTCGGGCCGGTTGTATCTGTGATTTTTGAACGAGAAACATTCTACAGGGGCTTAAAGTTGGGTACCGATTTTCTACAGGGTGTTTCATAAAATTGTTTTCTTTGCACTTTTTTTGAATGGTTACAGCTCAAAAAAATAAAATTTATGCGATAAATTATTGAGATACACAATAATTATAACTTTAATCATAACATAGATTACGTAAAATTGAGTATATACAGCTATGTAGGTTGTCTCAGCGGGGTACCGAAACGGCGGAACACCCCGTAGAATCGAGGAAAATTGACCTAACTTTGAGCCTCTGTAGAATGTTTACGATTGAAAAAACGGTATAAAAACCGGCCCGAACCGAAATTTGCATATCATGAGCTTTCAAACGGTACCAAGTTTTATGGAAAAATATTTTTTTAGTATTTTTAATTAATTTTTCAAAAAAGTCATTTTCCCATTTAAATCAATGTATTTCCGAAAATCTTAGCACATACTGTAATCGTGGTTGCATACCGATCGGCTTCAATGGGCAGGCGTTATGTCCAGTCTAGATAGTATTAGAAGTCTTTGATCAAAACAAATCTTCAAAATTAATTTCATTGGCTGCAATAAAAAGAGGCGGGGACACCAAATGGTGCCGAAAATTTTGACACCAACATCTGAGATGCCATAACAAATTACGTCTTAAGCTAGTCGAATTTCTTCGCGTGTTTTCGAACTCTGTCAGTGACTTTAAAATTAGAATTTCTTTTTGAACTGTGCGTGTTTTCTGTCAATCCTAGCCTTAATCTCAGTTTCTACTAATTGAAACACTCAAGTTCTTCATAGCTTTCATTTAATTTGTCAGTTGTAATTCTTATTTGTCATTTATAAGCTCCATTACCTATTCTTAATTTTCCATGTCTCGAGACAACTTTATCAGGAAATCTTTCAGGAGCCTTTAGGTACTGACTTTAGGAGCCTTCCAGGCTAATAGTTAAGTAAATAACCAAACTAGTTATATCTTCGTCCATGGTAGTCAGAGTAATTTTTTGTTTGTTTTCTTATATTCATATATACTATAGTAAGATATCTCGTCTTTAATTTCAGTGTTACGATTTGATCGTATCGGAGGTTTCAACGATTTGACAATAAACAGTTTTCTACTTTCCCTCTAAATACTCTTCGATTAGTTTTTTCCTTAAGTTCTGACTTTGCTCGGCAATTCTTGCCGAGACAGGACTGAGACTTTTGCAAGATGTTTAGTGTTTACGTTTGAGGTTAATTGATGAGCAGTGTTCCCAAACGTTTGTTCTTTTTTTAATCATTACTCATGTCCTTTATTTTTTATTAGTGATGCATTGAAGGATTATTTCAATCAACCATAACCCACCCACTTGCTTCCTATTACCTTCCAGAATCCAGATGTTTGCTCGTGAAATGTTGTGGCCACGGCCGTGGTTGTGGATCATTACTCGTTTGTTTATGAAATAAGCTATCTGAACAATCAACTTATTTCTCAGTGCTCAACCCATCTTTCAGTTCTGTAACTCAATCTAGATTTTATTATTTGCTTTACAAACGCTCACCCACTTCTTTAAGCCAAGAATTCTTGTGTTCGGGTGTGTAGTGAATTCTGTCACGAATCAGTTTGTTGCTATCTTTGTCCCTTCCGATCAAAGAGAATGAGTTTTAATGTTTTTAATTGCAAGTTTTTGAACCAGACGTCAGAGCCATTTTCAAAGTTGTGGTTTTTATAACCGATGGCAAGGATGATTAAAATCCTTGGTGGTTTTCAAAGGTCTGTTCTTCGAGGAGTGATTTTATCATGTTGCATCTCACTTTAACTGTCTCGTGCCTTTACAGAAGTAGTAACGCTGTCAGTATCTTTATTTAACTGCTGCTAGCAATGTATTCTAAAATTGGGCTTTTCAAACGAGAGTCTCCTTTTAGAAAATTTTCCCTTATCCCAACAAAATCAAATGGAAGAGGTGTGTTTTGACCTTTAAATCTAATACGGTAGATCAGTTTTCTTTTCTCGGAGCTTTTTTTTTTTTTTTTTTTTTTAAAAGCAACCCTAAATGAGCTATGGGTAATTTTTGAAAAGTTCAGAGGCGATTTGTGATTGACCGCTGTGACCTTCCGAATCGAAAAAAAGGCAATTTGCTGATAGCTCAGTCCCATATAAATCGGCCAACAGACGCGCCTTTACGAATCCATTCACATATCACACCAAGTTTCAGTCGATTTCCTTGCGCCGGATTTTTTTTATGGTCCACCAAACATGGACTTTTTTAACCGTGATCTCATGAAAAGAAAAGCCGCTTAGTGTGTGTTTAGGTAAGGTTGTTCCGGCGAAAGTGGGGGGGGGGGTTGTTAGTACCTTTAATTGTTGTTGAAGTGATGAAGGCATTTAGATTTGATTGGGCGAGGGGTGGTGGGAGGGGAAGGGGGAGGGTACAACTTTTGAATGAGTAATGAACGTGGAAGAAATTTTGAATGTAGCGCCTCGCGACTAGTGAGATCATGCCACGATGCGAGCGCCACCGTCGCGGTCGCGTCGGCAAGGCATCCATGGCTTATCAGATATTTTGTCTGCGGTTGTTTGACCTTGGGGTTATGATGTGACACGGGATCTCGTTGACACAGCCCCACAACCGCTTTCGGTAGATAGTAAGTTTCCTTTCTTACGCATTTTTCGAGTTTATAAGAAATTTATCAATGTTCCTTAAAACTCAAGCGGAAAAAGAATCCTAGCTGAAATGCGGTGATTCGCTTGTAGTGAATGACAAACGTCAACGATGTTTACACTTTCACGAAAGCGTGGCTCTGATCAATACTATGTCTTTTTCCATACCTCCAACCGCTAGGTTTTAGGTTATGGTCACACGTATTCTACGTATCTACAGCTGCGCTCATGGGTTACGAAGAGTCGGAGAACCCGAGTGACCATAACCTCAATATAGCGGTTGGAGGCATTCTGAGTCAATGATTTAGTAATACGCGTTGTAACATCGAAAAAAGTCCTCACTCCCATACATTCTGTACAAAGTGTGGTACAAGCGGGAAATTTATAATCGGGTAAAAACGATAAGAATTATCAAACTAAGCTCTAATGAACCAAAAAATAAGCAGGAATTTAAAGGATAGGACTGGAAGTACGTTTGCGCAAATTTGTGAAAAACGTCAAAAACCGACTCTAAAACTCGCTTGAAAATCAGCGTAAAAGGGTGGTACTTTCGACGAAATATCGGTCCGCTGGACGAATAGAGGAATTTGATTGGCTACAATATAGCTGAGAAACGAAGTGGTGCCAAATAGTTCCAAAACATTCACTTAAAACACAGGGTTTCAATACTCCAAAATGCTAAGTACATTGTACAACAGCGCAAATCAAAAACCAGACCGAAACCAATATGCACTCCCCATAGGGTCGTGCATAAAATCAGTGAATGAAGTCATTAAAAATCATCGTTTCAGACCTGCTAAGCTTAATTTAAAACTTTCTCTTGACATTTCTAAGTTTAAGCTCAACTACCCTAACCTAACCTAAACTCCTCTAACAGAACCTAACATCACAGAATACTACAATCAGAACGGAAACTGCCAAAAGAATCAATGAAAACAAGATTTAGAATTTATGAGCGCAAACTTGCGATCGTGCCTGCTCATCTCTCTAGATGGCGAACGTGCTTTTCGAGGTTATATACATATTTACAATCAGGGTTGACGCCAGACAAATAGACACCCAGCACACCGTATGCTTCCCGTGTTAGAAAAGTGAAGCAAGTTTAGCGGTCACGGTTTTGGTCGGGAGTCACCGGCTGGAACGATAAACATTGCCTAATGCCTACTGTTGAATGGTGAAGCTCAACAAAAGGCTGTGATTGGTTCGTCGTCCCGGAAACGGAAACAGGTTTTGCTTGTCGACTGCAAAACACACGTTTATCAGTCAACAGTAGGCAACAGTTGGATGTTGCTCCGACGAGTTACGACCAAAATTGAGCCAGAAAAGTGGACACCCGTCGCAAGCTTTGGGCTGGGTCTCTATTTGTCTCTGGTTGACGCTCAACCAATCGCAACTCGGCTGGTTGCCGTCCTCAGAAATGCTCATTTTCCAACATGGTGGAGCCGATGGTATCCGAAGTAAAGTCAAAATGAATCAGAGTTTCCGTTCTGATTAGAATATTCTGTGCTAACATAACTTCACCAACTTTACTTAAACTGACGTAAACATCCCGTATATTTACGCTGAGTACGACACATTATGTAATCAACGGAAACTCATTTTACGGCGGTATTGTCGAAACGATCGATTCCGCAACAATTAGAATCGCGGGCACGAGATTAAATCCACGCCGTATCGGTATTTCAAGAGCGCTAACGGCCAATCAAATCGATCTGTGCGTGAATATTTTGGAGCCCCTAACTACATCCCGAAGCGCCGCTCGGGGGACGCGACGTACCAGAAGATGAGGGGCTGCGATGATCCGTTACCCTCATAGCACACACTGACCGTCGCGTCGTCCAAATTACATGAACCTACGCCCCCCCCCACCACGTCCACCGCCCTCCCATAACCACCGCGGGCGTCTCAACTCAGATCAGGGAAAGGGGGTAGGATTCATGGAAACGTAGTTTTGATTTGCAAATCTCAAGTTAAACGCACTTTGGGACCCTCTCGTCCGTCATGGGACCTCCCCACTCAAACTGGGGATCTCGGTATCAGTGCTGGGGTCTTAAGTGGTGCGAGGCGCGATTTTCAAACGATTTCGCAGAATTGAGTCGGTGAGGTCAAAAGAGGGGGGGGGGGGTGTGATTTTTTCGGGAAATGTTAGATCACGTCGCACCGTTTGGCCGATTTGCGTGGAGGTTTCGCGCGTGATTGCTCAGGTGAGTTGGGTGCAGGGATCAGGTTAGCGGCGAGACTCCTTCAGGAAAAGTCCTTGCTCGCAGGCTGTAAGGACTAAAGCCCGTGGCACACCTAAGCGAACGCGAACGTGAACGCTACGAAAAAAATCTGCGCCATGTATTTCAAGGCAGGTGGCCACACCAGAGCGAACGCGTTCGCGAACGTTTTGGCATTTCGCAAGGGATTCAAGGTGTTTTATCATTGATAGGTGGATTCCACTGATGTAATGGGTAGATATTGACCGATGAATGTCCGTGTATCGTTTTAGGCTGTAATAAAACCATTTTTTTTGTTTTTTCTGTAATAATTTAGAACCATAAATAACACAATAAACCAAGTGACGTCCCACTTCTTTTTATTTAGGAATCAATGACATTATAAAAATCAGAAAAAATAAGAGGAGAGGTTTCTAATAGCTTTGACTATAAAATGGTCACGTTTTTGGGGGAAAAAATAATATAAACTAAACGGATTACAAATGGACAAAAGCGGGAAGATGTTCCGTGCAGGATACGATACGTAGCGTCGCATCGCGTCGCAAGGTATGCCACACCAGAGCGAACGCGAACGCGAACCAGCGTTTGCGTTCGCGTTCGCTTAGGTGTGACACGGGCTTAAGCGGGCTCGAATCAATGAAATTCGAGTAATCGTCTCGCGCGGCTGGCCCCACGACGCACAGTGGAGCGAGTCAATGAAAGAGGCCGGACATAGCGTTGCAACTTTAAATGCCTTTATCTTTGTTAATACATATTGCAGAAGTTTTAAAATGGTTCCATTGATTTCATTGTAAAATTTCCTTCTAAAATCACCCTTTACAGTTTGTTTTTTGGCTGTCAAAATATTAAAAATTGCATTTTTTGTCATATTTCCGAATATTCCCTTTGACTCGCTCTGTGCGACGAACGGAATGGACGGAGAAGTGCTCTGGCTTTGTAATCTGTTCGAACGAGCCGCGTTGTCGTACCAGTGTTGCCAGATTGGGATGAAAAAGCCGTATGTTTTACATTGATTTGAATAGGGACGATACGGCTTTTTACCCTCGATCCGGCAACACTGTGCCGTGCCGAGAAGGTATGCTGCGAGCGCATGAGTTCGAAAGATCTTCTTTTTTTTATTAATTTTTATTTTTTATTAATTTATTTATTTATTTATTTATTTTTTTTTTTTTTGCGAGGATGGATCTTGAGAAATAATGACAACCGTTGCATTGCGTTGCCGTGCCTGGATCAAAATACGTTTAAGGTGATTCCGGGCGAAACTTTTCCAGATTTCAATCCGATGGATAGTGCCACTAGTAGCTTTTTGGAAAAGTCGTGTTTTTGGCGTTTTAAACTGAAACCGTAGATAAAACGCAAAATCCAACAACGTCAGCACCTGCAAAATTTTTTTTATGGATTTTTTGAGCCCAAAATGAGCCAAATTGGTTTAATATTAAAGCCGTAAATTATGAAATTCGTTTCGCCATAAGCAAGTATAGTGAGCGAGAGTGAGCGCGAGTGATGATACATCTATCTGCCTCACTCGCACTCATTGCGGCTTACGGGAAGTTTCGTATTTCATAATTTCTGGCTTTATCTTTGAGTGTTTCAGCCTGAAACTTTCAGGGTGTTTTCCTGAAGTATGCTTGCAGGTGCTGATGGTCCTAAAATTTGTGTTTTTAGCGTGCGAATTCGTCAATTTTAGCCAAAAACTGTTGACTTTTTGAGTAGCGCGACCGCGACGTGGCGTGGTGTCCAAAGTTGGAACTAATCGACCCTGGAATCAGAGTTGGGCAAATGGGGGTGGTAATCGATTACACGATTACCAAGTAATCGTAATCGTCGTTTTTCAGAAGATGATTTTATGGTAATCAAGGCTGATTTTTTACAAGCCAACCATCATATTAGTTGCAGAAGTATTATATCTAATCAAAAATACACTTAATTTTACTATTTATCTGTGAAAAATGGATTTAATTACGATCCAAAGATATTACGATTACTCGGTAATCGTGTGAACGATTACGATTCCCATTTGCCCAACTCTGCCTGGAATCACCTTAACTGGTATGCTCGACTCGCTTCCCGTGTCATCTTCAGTGGCGCGCAATTCAAAATCATCAGCCAAGATGGCCGACAAAAGAAGAAAACAAACCGACTCACTCGGGCGACTCCGAGAGTGTCACCCGAGTGAGGTCGGCGAAACTTGGAGTCGCCCGAGTGAGAGTCGCTTTGTTTTCTTCTTTTGTCATCAGCCATCTTGACTGATAATTTTGAACTGCGCGCCTCTGAAGATGACGCGGGAAGCTAGTCAAGCATACCTGTTGAATATAAGTACCTTGTGCCTGGATGCTGTTTCGGAATCGGATTTCACAAGTGAATCCAAGAAGTTGTCCTTCTCTCTCTTTTCCCATTGGAATGCATGTGTTAGAAAAGGATATAAGAGTGGGGCGAAAGTCACGTGACTGTCCCTTATCTGTCCTTTTCTAACACACGCGTTATAGGAAAAGAGAGAGAAGGATAAATCCCTGGGTCCGCCAATGTCGGATTTTCGGGCCCGATTGATTTGTCAACGATTCGCCGGGGAGAGCGATGGAGGAAAACGTATGATTGGAATTTTTATAAATGGAAATACGGTTTGGTTATATGCACATGCGAAGAGCAAGTCTCATCCGTTCACGGGTAATGACTGCTGAGTAATATTGTTATGAGATATAATATTGGTTGCGTATGAGTGAATTTGATTCATATCCATCCTTTATCCTTCCCCTCCAACCTCCTTGCCACACGTTGTACTACACGGAAAAAAAAACTACGGTGAAAATAACCATACGGATACCTGATTTTGGCACCTGCTAGATGTTATGGTAATGTTAACAAGAAGTATACTATGTTTTGACTAGGTACTAGGTGATGTTACCTGATTGCATGTCAAATTTACTCAAAGTATCGGTAAATGTACCATACTTCTGGTCAAGTTTACCATAACATCGAGCAGGTGCCAAAATCAGGTATCCGTATGGTTATTTTCACTAATCTTTTTTTTCCGTGTATGACCTTCAAAAGAAAGTCCTCTGATCGAAACTGCCCTTAATAATCGTGTTCATTATGTTCCAAAGAGTTTTAGATTTTTTAAGACTCACTTTCAAGTGGTAATTCAGTTAGACCCTGGAATACCTGAAAACTGCAACATTCTTTAAAACTGGCCTAGAGATGGAGGAATGAAAATTTCTACCACGATACTTTCTTTTGAAAGTCATAGTACACTTCTTTCATATCACGGTGCAACTAGGGCAACTAACAATAAGTGGAGGTCCACCTTTAATGATGTTCATAAAAAAGAAAACCTTTTTCGGATTTTTGAAGAAAAAAAAAAATGTAAATTTTGACCCCTGCCCAAGGGGCCTATAGCCGTGGCCGAAACAGGCTGTGGAATTTTCCTTTTGTTCTTACACAATTTGGGGGGTGAATATGGGAATGGAGCTCTTGCAAGGTTTTGATACAGGCAAATTGACCATCAATTCCAGTGTAAAATGCTGCGAAAATAATGACGGGACCATCAAAAATGTCTAAAACTCACTCCTCACATAGGAAACTTAACTAGAAGTTTCGGAAGATCATACCCTTGCATGTATGCACTAACCATGGCAGGAACGCACCGAGAGTTTCTTCATCTCTATCTTTTCTTCATTCCCAAAAAACGTATGTTAGACAAGGATGGACAACAAGATAACCCCCCCCCCCTTTCTGTCCTTTTCCTATTCATACATTCAAATGGGAAATGAAAGAGATGGAAGAGATCCTGGTTGCGCCAGTGAACCTTGGATTCGCACTTCACACAAACAAACGCAGCCGCCACCTTGCTTCACGATTTTTTTTTTTTTTTTTTGCAGCGTAAGACCCAAAACTCGATTTCATTTATGGCTTCAGCTCCAAATTTCTGCTCGGGAACGGTTCCATTCAAAGAAGAGTGGCATCAAAATTATTAAAGCGCCGCTTTCATTAAGGAGCCGCGGGTATGCAAAAACAGCGCAGCTACGTGTGAGTTTTGGTATCTGATAAATCGCTTATTTTGATCGTTCTTTATGCCACGCTGTGATCAATTCTAGCCACCTCTTACTTTTAGAAACGACTCCATATCTTGTGCTATGAAAATACAACGCAATTTTGTAGGGTCAATTGAGGAGTTCTTTGGAAAACCACCTATAAAACAAAGGGTGTGCTCGTTCTGTAAAATTAATATTTCAACGTTTTATTGTGTGTGTTTCTCATAAGTTAAACGGTTTGTTCTTTCCTGATAATAATAATTGAAGCTTAGACCATTCATCAGATGAAAAGAATGTAACCTGTTTAACCCCTTAGGGATCAAGTCTGAGTATACTCGTATTTTTCCTCTAGTCAATTAGACATTGTTTCAGTCTTCATTCCGAATAAACGCAAATATACAATTGCAAACGCTTCAAGATAAGGTCTCGTCGGGAGCCTTCGATTCGTAGGATAGGCAAATCCAACTCCACCGAGTACAAACAGTTAACTACCTTCCGTACTTATAAACGGAGGAGTGGTGTTCTCTTGAACTAACCTGGTCATTAAAGGGTTAACTCACCAGAAACAGACGCCTAATAACGCTTTAAACTATACATATTTTAGAACGAGCAAACCCCACTGTTTTATATCCGGGTTTTCTAGAGAACTCTTCAATTGTCCTTCTTTACTTTTCAATACGGAGATAACAACTTTGATTATTACTTCTTCCAGTTCTCCCTACCACTTTCCTGTTTGAATCGAAGGAAACCGCCCCATCATTTGATACACTTTCAGCCTTCATACTCCATTTTTTGGTTTCTCCCAGAGAAGAAACCGTCCCTTTTAAAGTGCTCTTTTTAACCATCATTTTCCGGACATCTTTTTATCAATGATTCCTGAGGAGACCGTTAGCTTTTATGCAGGGTTTCCTGGACTCCAATTTCCAATTGCGCTCTCTTTCCATCAATTTTCATATTTTCTTCCTTTTTTTCTTAGCTCCTATAAGTTGTGCTTGTAAGCTCCTAAATAAATCAAAACTTTGAAAGATTTAAAGGGGGAAAAAATGAAGATTATTTTGTAGAAAATGAAGAATCTTTGATGGGGGGGGGGAGACATGTATTGATTTTATTATAGCTATACCTATATTTGCAAAGTACACCTATCACTTAAAGTGATTGTGCAAATATAAGATACAAGCATGAAAAGGACTGACCTATGCCACTTGATTAACGCCAAAGCAGTGGCGGTTCGTGGGGGGGGGAGTGGCGTAGCCAGAGGGAAGGGGGTCTGAGTCCCCCCTTTGACACCAAAATTCGTCCTAAAAAAAGGTCATATGTTGCGTTTTCAGACTAAATTAGTATCTTTGGACCCCCCCCCCCCTTGACAATTTTCAGACCTCCCGACCCCCCTCCCCCCCCTAAAAAAATTTGGGGGGGATTAAGAGGTTAGTCCCCACCTCCCGCTTTTGAACCCACGAACCGCGCGACTGTGTCAAAAATGTCAACAAATACTAGACCTCAACTGCGAGGAAAACCGCAACTTGAGGAATAGAATAAACATGGGGTTAAAATAAATTAAACATATATATGCTCTGAGAGCCACGATGTGAACATAATCATAAACAATACAATTAAACATGAACAATGTCAATTACGAAGAAGCGCAGGTAAACGCAGCCTGAAAACCACGATGTAACAAAAAGTATCAATAAATGTAATCAGCATTGCTTTTGGAGCATACCCCATGAAAATGTGAAAACAAACGCATTCAAAAACCGTTAGGGGGAGTCGTCACTCCTGAAATGTTAAGGTAAACACCCCAGTAGCCGGCGCGGCACCCCTAAAATTTGCGCCAGTACTCGGCATTTATTTATCACCAAGAAAAGGTCACTATTTTCTCCTGTGTATTTGGAGAAAGTATCACCAAAACTGTATGAAAAAATTCGAATACAGAAGCGAAGCCGGGGAGCTCGAAGATAATGATTGTAATTTCCCCATTGTTGTGTTCTGTGAAGCTTGATGAGTGGGATTAAGCCATCATTGCTTGTGAAAGCTTTGGTTCTCCGTTTAAGAACACGTTAATTTACAGAGTCCATGTCAATGATTCGCAAAAATTTTATTCACATTAATGGTTGCACACTTTTGCTACAAGCGATTTAACAGTCAATTTTATAGTATTAAAACCTCCAAAAATAACGATGGCAGCACTAAAAACTTCCAAAATCCATTTATAAACTCAATAAACGCTTTTGTTTGCGCTAGCGTAATGGTGGCTGAGGGCAATAATAATGGGAGATTCCCATCTAACAATACTGTAACTCCATCAAGAAATGACCAATAAGAGACGACTTTCATGTGACACCGGTGTCACTAGGTGTCGCGGTATCAGTCATCGTATGTGGATCACTACTCTGATGACCAATTACTCTGTGAATCATCCTTGTCAGCATAGAGAGAGAGAGACGAAATTAAGATGGGAAATCTCCCAATATTACTGCCCTCAGCCACCATTACGCTCGCGCAAATAAAGAAGCGTTAATTGAGTTAAGGAGTATATATATCTCGGAAGTTTTTAGTCCTGCCATCGTTCATTCTGGAGGTTTTTACACCAGAATCGACTATTAAATCGCTTGTAGCAAAAGTGTGCAGCAGCCCAATTGGAAGAAGAAAAAAAAAATTAAAATCTCGCCAAAGATTATCGGCGAGCAGCATTTTTACCTCTGAAACGATCGCGCCAACTACATTTTACGGAGCGCTATCTTAGCGACTTGACTTTACGAAATCAATTTGAAATAGATACCCGGCGTGACACTATACTGGTTGTCAAGGGCGACTTTGTACCACCCTTTTCTCACTTCTCTGGTGAAAAAGCAATCTCCGGCACCCCCTCCCCCTCCCCCTCCCACCTCCCCCTCTCCCTTCCACCTCCCCACCCAACGCCCATTCCTCTCCCTTCCACAAAATTAATGATAGAATCAGCAAGGTTCGTGTCATGCCGTGTCAGATCAGAGGGTGTGTGTGTGGTACACCGGCACAGGTAATAAGAATACGCTCTTTGCAACAGTATCCGGTTCTCCTCAGTTTTCCCTCCGGTTTCATCCCCGATAAGAAACATATTTCAGCAGCAATTGGAGTTTTTACTCTCTCTCAACTAAACAAGTTAGAAATTGAGAAAGTATGATGGCGCAGATGTCTGTATATATGTTTGTCTGTATACCAGCATAAATTTTGAACCAATGGTCCGTGTGCATCAAAATTTTGCGGAGAAGATGTTTCCAACATTCTTTAAAGGGTTTTTTGGGGTTTTTCAAAATTTTAAATTGGAAGCAAGTTTTGGAGGACAAAAGGTTTCCATTAAAATCAATAGGAAAATGGTTTTAAACATAGAGAAAAATAGGAATTTATTTCAAATATAGCAGTTGGAATTTTGATGAAACTTTGCGGAACATTCTGCAACCTGGAACCTACCGGAAAATTGACCCCTTAAGGAGTGTGATGTGGGGGTCTCCCGCAGAATATTATAGGGGGTTCTGGGGGTCTTTTCCCAGAATATTAAATGAGGGTCTGGGGCTAGGGGTCTTCCCCAGAGTAATAAAGATGGTCTGGAGGTTTCCCCCAGAATGTAAGGGGTCCCCCTAGATTAAGTTTGATGTGAGAAAATTTTCGTCGGATATTCCTCACAGTTAATTTATTTTTCATTATAGTTAGTCACATTACCGATAAAAATCACCTTTGTTGTGTGATTGAAAGAGGAGCGAAGTATGTTACATGATGATCCTACCTGAAATATGCTCGTACTCCATACTGTATTCTCATGCGCCAGATCTACTCGTAGAATAAACGATGGAAACACCCGCACAGCGCATAGATTATAACAAAGTTTAAAAAATTCCGGCTATCAAAAGTTTTTTCTTTTATTTCCCGTCGTTTGTTTTTCTTTTTCGTAGTGTTGATGCGCACCAAAATCAAGAAACAACGATAAAAGAGGTGAAATCCCGAGAGGCGGTAATGTCAGTTCCATCAAATCAGTAGTTTTTCAGCACGATTTCATAAACAGATGGTCAATAATTAATCGGACGAGAGCAGGGGGGCACAAACTCAAGAAAATTAGCAATTTTTAACGGGTTCATTCAAAAAATTTATCGTGACTAGTTTTTTTTCTTCTCTTTATCCCCACCTTTTTTTCCGATCAATCAATTTTGATTTCTATAAAGTCCACCCTTTCCACACGCACGTGTCCAAATCAACTTGATTTTAATAATTTTATTTTCGGCTACTATTTCTACGTGTATGTTTTCTTATTTTTTATTTTTGATCCATCTCTTGAAATTGTTCGCGCGACTTAGTTTCGCTAGATACAGAGTTACACAGAGTGTCCATTAATAAAGTTAAACGTCGCACTGGATGTTTGTGCTTTTAAACTTTTAACTTTGACAAGACGAAAAGCGCGGTGTAATGTTAATCGGCGTTACGTGTTTTATACATAGAGGAGCGACACGGGGGAGAAACGCTGCACGGAGTCGACTGAACTTCAACAAGTACCGAGGCGGGCCGGGTTGCCCCACCGCGCCCCACCGCGCCCCACCGCGCCCCTCACTGTCCCGCCGCAGAATCATCCTTCTTATTTGACGCATGTGTAAAGTGTAAGGTACTGGACTCATCCTCATCCCTCTTTTATCCCCCCCCTCCCCGTTTATCCTTCTTCCCCCACCCGCTCCCCGCAGTTCTTCAAATCCCATTTACTTGCTCCGAAAATTCACACCACAAACTTATCAGAGTATCTTTTCATCCTACCTACCCCTCGTTCTCCCTTTCTCGCGCGCGCTCGCTCGGTCCTCCGCGACGCGACGCGCTGAAAACGGTGAATTATTAAACTTTGAAAGTCCACGCGTTATGACAATCTGTCAAGTTGAGTTTCGTCAGAGAGAGGGGGGTGCGCTTCTCGCCTGCAGTTCAACAGCTCCGATAGATGGCGCTTTTAATAAAGTTCGGATACTCAACGATTTGTGGGGGGGAGGGGGGGGGGGGGTATTAGACATCCCCATGACATCACGCCGCCGAGAAATTCACAAAACTGAATTTCGACCCATCGGCCGAAAAGCCGAGGCTGCTTTCATTCTGATGAAATCGAACTTTCTCACGCGGGGCCCAGTTGTTGTACTCGTGAATAATGGTCAACTCGCTATGTCCCCTTTCACATGGTTCTTATAGGAAAAGAATCGATTCTCGGGTGCTTTAATTGAACCTTCGAATAATCGAATAATCGATCCTTTTACATAGGTTTAAATTGGTGGATAAAAAAATTTGATTTTTCTCGTTTTGTTTTGTTTTTGTTTTGTTTTTTTGGCGTTTTTGTTTTTGTTTTTTGCGCCTAATTCTCCTGTTTATCGGAGAATCTACAGCCACCTATATGCTGCTATCAAGTTTAAAGTGTGTTCCGTTATTTCTGTCTCTAGGTGTTTATACCGTCTAATTTATCCCTTACACGCAGCTATATCTACAGCGATCACGACATCAGTTTAAGCTCATTTTTACTAGCCAGGTATAGGACGTAGAGTAAAACGCCTTCAATAACTTGGATTCATTATGGCCAGTTTGTTTTCATCTCAGCATTCATATAAAATCATTGTCACTGACCAGTCCGACATGCTAAAAAGGCGACTGTTTCTGACACTACTAGACAACTGCAGAATGTGAGGATTAAACTAGGCTCAAGGCATCCGCCGATCTACACAAAGTTCTTTTGGCCACAATTTGACACACTTTTCTTTTTTCTTTCGTTTTTTTTTAATGAAAAAAAGAAAAACTTGAGCTGATATTTTGTAGCTTCCTTTGACTTCCTCATTTTTCACCGTTCATCATCTTGCCGGGCTTTCAATCCGGATCCCGGATCTACTTGGTTTAAAAGCAGAGAAAAATTCGTCGATTAGATTTTTGAGCCGGTCGGCACTTTATCACTCCTCTTTTCTCATTATCAGTTTTGGTCTGAAAAGGCGTCCATATGAAAAAGTAACAAATAAAAGTAAGAAGTAAAAGTTGATAATAAGGGCTAGATGCCTCTGTGATCTGCAATACTTCTCTCTGAGGACTGATCCGTCGAAAGGGTGGATGTACACTGTACAGCATCCGCCCTTTTGGCTTAAAACGGCTAACCTAATTCCTTGTATCTGCAATATACTACATACCAAATTTCCTAATTAAATCTGTCAAATTGAGCTCACAGAAGATAAAATAATACATACGGGTGAGGAGAAAGTGCGGTGCGTACGCGCTATACGTATGTATCTTACTCAACAGCGCGGCGTTTACGGACCATCAAAACGCCTTCAAATCGTCCACTATGCAATAACGGTAATTCCTAAGATAGAGAAGTTTCCTGTATTCACAATTGAAGTCGCTTTTCGCTTTCTTAAGAAGCGTTAGGAGAGGAATTTTTGTTTAGTGCAAATACTTATTAATTTTGCCTTGAGATTTCTTTGGGGAGGGGGGGGGGGTATTTCATCGACAGTTTTGGGGTCGAATCATATCAAAAAAGTTGAGCGAGACGTCCTCGGACGTGTTTTACACAGGCTCCGTTTGTTTTCCTCACTTTTTTAACCTTGAATTCTTTTTTTAAATAATTGTGACAAATACATTTGAAAATGATTACAAACGAAAGTGCAAGCGTTTTAAAGTGGCTATCTGGACACTGTAAGCGATAAATAACAGTTTCTTTTGGAAGGATTTGCACGATAACTGACACATAACAGAAACAAGCTAAATTTTCTCACCTGATGGGTATAGTTGTATTAAAATTCTGTGTCCAGATAGCCACTGTTAAACACTTGCACTTTTGTTTAAAACTAATTTCCTCTTGATGACTTACATTTTTTGGTTTAAGGTTAAAAAAAGTGAGGCAAACAAACCGAACTTAGATCGTCCATGCTGTCACACTTTGAGATAGGACTTATAACATGTATAGCCCCCTCTGTCGCTATATCTCGTTGTCAGCACGACAAGTGACCAACGAAAAGATTCACGGACGTTGGCTCCGAAATTTCAATGTCCAAACTGTGATGTCCAAAATGCAACGTCGAAAGGCGGAAGGTCCAAAACACAATGTGCAAATAATAGAGGTCCAAATACACATAGTCCATTAACTGGTAATTTAAGCCTACGACTGATGGCGCGGAGGGAGAGCTGTGTTGACTGTTTGAGTTTGTTTGTAGTCTGCATGATGTCCAAAGATATTCTCAATCTATTGGAAAGGTTATTTGATATACCTTTTTGATTGGACATGGAATCCTCGAATGTCCATTGTTGATTTGTGTGATAGCAACGAAGTTTGTGTCTAATATATGTGTCTAGCAATGTGTCCAATATTCGATATGGAACCATTTTAAAGAGAATAAAGAGAAGAAACCAAGAGAATGGTTCTTTTCATTTCTTGGGTATTGGACATTGCATGGTAACTTTGTTGGACTATTCATAGTTTTGGACGTTCATGTATAAACTTTTTTGTCGGCAGACAACTTATAGTTTTTGGACGTTAATAGGTTGGCCATTAAGGACATCAAAAATTTTTGGAATTAAAGTTTTGGACTTTAATGTTTTGGACATGTCATCTGGGAACCAACGAAAAATCATTAACCCCTTATGGACCAAGCCCGAGAATAATCGTTTTTCTCCTATAGTTTATTTCACATTGTTTCAGTCTTCATTTCGGATAAACGGGATCATCGATGAAAACACCTGCAAGATAAGGCTTCGTCGAGGCGCCTTCAATTTGCCGTGTAGGCAATTCCAACTCCCCCGAGTACGAACAGTTAACTACCTTCCCTTTGAAAACGGAAGAGTGGCGCTCTTCTGAACTAACCTAGTCCTTAGAGGATTAATCGATCGATTCGACAAAAACTAGAACTGCATTGCAAAAGACAGGATAAAATCCAGGCAATGTCGCATTATGATAAGCGCTAATAATGGTAGGCTTATCAATATCAAGTCGATCTGTGTGTGAATATATTTGTGGAAGCCCCTGACTACATCCCCAAGCGCTCATGCAGCGTGTGTACTGGAAGAGGGGTTGCGCTCATCCGCTACCTTCATTCCTGTGGAAATGACCGTCTTTCAAATTACATGGACCTGAACAGGCGACCACCGGAAGTAGGGTTCTCGGAACAACATTTGAATGGTTCTGCTTTTCCCAGAAAACCTTCCGTTGGACATTTACTGCTGGTTCCCAGAAAAGGACACTCCTAGCTGATGTTTGATGTTTGATGAGACTCTCTTCCGGAGATCAGATCATGATGAGATAATTAAGGTTGCGCTCTTTCTATAAGCAATAAAAGGCTCATTTCGAGGGATTTGCAGAACTGAAGCCCGTGCCATACCTGAAGCGATCGCAAGTTACTGTTCAAAGATAAGAGAGAACGCATCGTTTCTCACCCCCCCCCCCACATTTGAGCAAAAGTCGTAATTTTCTTCGTATTTTTCCTGAAAATTGACAATGGGTTGCACACTTCGGCTAGAGCGTTTGAAAGCATCAATTCATTTGTAAAAAGCCGTAATAAATGACAATGACAGCATTAGAAAACACCAAAATTCATTATTAAACTTACTAATGGAACTGTTGCAAACTTTTGCTACATGCTTATTAATAGTTGAAAATGGGGTAAAACCCTGTAAAATTAACGATTAGCGCACCAAAAGATCACGAAATCCACTCTTAACCTCACAAAATGCTTTTAAACGCGAGACCGTAATGGCGGACGGGGCCGCGGTTTGCATTGCGGGTTTCCCTATCTTCAATCAGCGCCATCTACACGAGGTGTTCGCGCAACACCACACAAGAAGAAGAAGAAGCATACAATTGCCATTAGATTTGGGCGGCCTCGGCCGCCATTACGGTTTCGCGTTTAAACGCATCTTGTGAGTTTAGGAGTGGATTTCGTGATTTTTTAGTGCGCTATACAATCGTTATTGTTAGAGTGTTTCACCCCATGATCTACTATCGATAAGCCTGTAGCAAAAGTTTGCAACAGCTCCATTGCGAAAAGCTCTAGACACTATTCATGCACCCCTGTAAATTTCCACCACGTACACGATATTTCGTGGGGTTAGCGCGGAACATTAAAATAATTATGGCTGACTGTCATTACAGCTGACTTTGTAAACAAATAAACAGTGAAAACTAACGGCGTCTGTTCGAATTCTTACGTCTCAATATCCTCAATTCCTCACAATAGCACAGAATAATACAATCAGTACGGAAACTCTGTCGGATTTTGAAGCAAATTCATTTCGCGTCCGCCATGTTGGGATATATGTAGGATGTTTACATTTGGATTCGCGCGCGAAAAAAAAAAAAGATAGGACATGATCCGCGAAATTTTCATTCGGAAATGCCGTTAGAATAAAAGTGAGGCTGGAAACTTATGATTTCTTTCCAGAATTTACAGAAATAAATGAGTTTCAACAAAAATCACACACGTCCGCCATGTTGGGATGTAGGACCACAGCGTTGCCCATTGGTGCCGTTAAATTCCAAACTTGCTTCCATTGGCTCTTATGGGAGTTTACGTTCTGATTGTATTATTCTGTGACAATAGGTTGTGAAAGGTACGGAAACCGCTATGTGTGTCGAAAAATTATCACAATGAAACAATAACACACAGGAGTTCCACGAATGATAATTGAAGTTGGAATCATACTTGGAACTTCTGTGTGTTATTTTTTCATTATGATAATTTTTCGACACAAATCGGTTTCCGCGGTACCTTTCAAAACCTATTGCGAGGAATTGAAGATATTGAAACGTAAGAATTCGAACAGATGCCGTCAATGTTTACCTACTGTCTATTTGTTTACGAAGTCAGCTGTGATGACAGTTGGCCATGATTATTTGAATGTTCCCCGCTAACCCCGCGAAATATTGTGCACGTGGTGGAAAGATACAGGGGTGGATGGCGTCTAGTATTTTTTTTTGCAATCTGTGAGTTTATAAATGAACGTTGGTGTTTTCTGATGCTGTACGTAACTATCATTTTTATGGCTTTTTACAAACGAATTGATGCTTTAAAACGCTCTAGTCAAAGTGTGTAACAGACTCATTTTCTTCGCATTTGCCAAGAAAGAAGAATTCTTTTCTGTGTCCCCCCGGCCTTCTTTAAAAAAAAAATTCCAGTAAACGTTATTGCGCAAACGTGTTCACTATGCGGCGTGTGCGTTCTTTCCGATGTGGCA
Organism: Trialeurodes vaporariorum; assembly: GCA_011764245.1. Taxonomy (NCBI): domain Eukaryota; kingdom Metazoa; phylum Arthropoda; class Insecta; order Hemiptera; family Aleyrodidae; genus Trialeurodes; species Trialeurodes vaporariorum. Next base: position 853,017 of record VMOF01000002.1, read on the forward strand.
TGGGCTTAAGGCTTAATGCGTAATTAACAGAGAGGATGAAATCGGCACTTCCTGGTATCGCGTGCTCCAACTGTGAGCTGGGCTGGAAATTGACCATTCCACTGAATGAAACGGCTGAAAGCTGCACATTTTAAGAATTGGGCGGAAATAGAGTAAAAGAGTATTGGAGTACTGAACAGAGTAAAAAATTATCCATCGAGCAAGTTTAGCAAATTTTAATAACAACGTAAAGCCACACAAGAAGTTCACTTATTGTAAAAAAAGTTGAAAAATTAATCAAATGTAATAATGAAACTTTCCATTTGCTCAAATGAAATTATAAACCATTGACCTCGTAACGTATTGCATAGAATAAATACAAAATAATAAAAAGACTCACTGTGCACTTTGAAATTATATGAGCAAGCGGTATCGCACTGAAGATGGGGGAAAAGTTTCGCCCGAAACGCGTTTGCACATATAAAATCAAAAAGCACAGTGAGTCTTTTTATTATTATTATTTTGTATTTATACTAAAATCGTGTGCTTCTCTCTCTTTTATTTTAATATTGCATAGAGATTGGAGCGTCTCAATTGGTATGGATTTGGCAAAAAAAAAAAAAAAAAAAAAAAAAAAAAAAAAAAAAAATCGTCTACGGTCAATCACCTAAAACGAAGTACCCATACTATACAATGTGTTTCTAAAACTTATGTCATCCTTTCTACCATGTGTTTTTGAGGTCAAAATAAGACTTTTTTTTCCTATAAACATGCGTTCAAAAATGCCCCCCTTTAGAGCTACAGCCCCCCAAAGTTTTAAAAAATTGTTGGTTTTTTTGGAATATCGACCATAATTATGAACCGAATGTCATGAAAATTGGTGTCCCGAGGTACTTTTACATGTAGAATCCATTAATGACCTCGAGAAATTCAGAATTGAGGTCTGACTGTACTTTTCAGGCAATCTTATACCTTCAACGACACAAATTTTATGTTACGGAATGGAAATTTGAAAAATAAATAATGAAATCAGAGGGGAAAAACTCTTAGAAACATATTTGGTCCGCTTTTTTTTAGTCGATACGACGCGTATTAAGCGAGATAATCGCTGCACAAGGTGGAAAAGTCAGCGCTTTTACTGTAGCGGGCGGCCCGAAGTAGCAGCGGAGTGGCGGGTTGCATACTTCCTGCCGCTCGCTCCTCGTGATAAAAGCGCTGACTTTTCCACCTTGTGCAGCGATTATCTCGCTTAATACGCGTCGTATCGACGAAAACAAAGAGGACCAAATATCTTTCTAGGAGTTTTTCCCTTCTGGTTTCATTATTTATTTTTCAAATTTCCATCCCGTAACATAAAATTTGTGTCGTTGAAGGTATAAGATTGCCTGAAAAGTACAGTCAGACCTCAATTCTGAATTTCTCGAGGTCATTAATGGATTCTGCACGTAATAGTACCTCGGGACACCAATTTTCATGACATTCGGTTCATAAATCTGGTGGATATTCCAAAAAAACCAACAATTTTTTAAAACTTTGGGGGGCTGTAGCTCAAAAGAAGGGCAGTTTTGGACACATGTTAATAGGAAAAAAAAGTATTATTTTGACCTCAAAAACACATGGTAGAAAGGATGACATAAGTTTTAGAAACACCCTGTATACTACTTAATTAAGAGTGACCTTTTTTAAACCATGACAATTTCCCCGACGACCTACAATAAAAATAATATACTTCCTCCACCAGTCCAAATAGAATATTTCAGAGAAAAAAAGTCCTTTTGCCTCACGTGGAACCTATTGCATGGATATTTATTTCGAACGAATGCTTGAATGTTCCATATGTATTTGAGCAAACAATTGAAACTTTCCAATTAAGGTAAAAGGGCGATCCTACAGTCTTCCTAAACAATACCTGCCTCCCAGTGCGTCACACGGAAACACAGCACACTACACAGAATGATCGGTACCTGCTGGAAACTTTTCCGATCAAATCAACGAGAGTTCCATTCATTCAAATGCATTTCTTTTTAAGAGGAAGAATACATTCAGCAATCGACGCACGATGAAGTAATAAAGTAAAACTCCCGTTGAATAAAAACGGGTCTCTTTTTTCTAACTATACGTACGCATGCTGGTGGATTGTAAGCAATCAAAGTTTCCTTCAGTTTTCAATAGGTATATGCAATTTTCTAATAAAACGCCGTTTTAGGAGATTTGAGGTGCAATTGCCCAATTATTGGAAGACTTTAAACTTGAAGGAAGAAACTCATTGAGTTGGCGCGTTGATTTAAGAATTGGTCAGCTACAAACTTTTTGTTACAGCCAAAGAGAGGGTCTGTTCTGAAGCAGTGGCGTCGCGTGCAATTTGGCAACAATGTATTCTATCCATTTAAACTCATGTAGAATATCGAATTCAGGGGGTGTCACAGTGCACAAGGAAAAATCGATATATTTAATGAGTTTAAATGGAGCACTTGCATTGTTGCCAGATGGCAAGCGACGCCACTGTTGTGAAGTAAAATCACTTTCTGGCAGTAGTGGCTAGTAGACGTCAGAATTGGTGAGGCAAGAGAAATGAAGACCTATAGGCAGTGGGGGAGAGGAGGGGATCTGACCTACTGGGACACCAGAAAATTTCTCGGTCCTTCTGCTGTCCTTATTGGGTGAGGCGGGAGCGAAAAGAATAAAAGGGCGGAAAGAAAGGAAAGAAAGGAAGAAAGGAAAAAGAGGAGAGAAATGAGAAATATAGAGAAATAGAGAAAAACGGATGATCTCATAATCTAGAACAATCTAGCTTCATTAGAGACCAGGCTGTGTCTGAAAGGGAAAAATGTGGAGATGGGTCATATGTGTATATGTTGACGTAATGTCATCGCACTGCTCCAGGTGTCCAACTGTCCGATTCAAATACTCTCACCGGAAGATGACGCAATTTGATCTGGAAATCATGTCTTACTTTTATGGGTGCGCCTTCATTTATTAAGGTAGACTAAAACTGTACAGGCGCGTACGAATAGTTAACAATTGTACAACTCACACTAATGCTGTCTGATTCACTGACTCATGCAATTCGACCGATTATTATTAATCTTACTTTTATGAGTGCGCCCTCATTTTTAAAGATAGACTAAAACGGTACAGGTGTGCAAGAATAGTTAACTACTTTCCATGTGATTTTTTTAAGGAATGGTTTCCGTTTCCTTCCATTCTCTTTCCTGAATCAGGTGAGGCATAGTGCCTCACTTGCCTCAACCGGCTAGCCGACACTACTTTCTGTTCGTCTGTTCAATTTCGGAAGATAATTGGAGAAAATCCAAAAATGTGTTAGTTAGTGCGCTAATGGCAACTGCGCGGAGGGATCTTCAGCAGTGAAAGGTCTCTCTTCTCGTCGCTTTTTGATGTTCACTATAGCAATACACATATGTATTATGTATTCCCCGAGCACACGGTCAATGGTCCGCTACCCGTCTTCCTCCGCCCCTCCGCCCCTCCGCCCCTCCGCTCCTCCTTTCTTTTTTTTTGTTTTGTTATGAAGGCCAATTTATGAACATTTTCATTGTATTCCACACTCATTTTATTTTAAAGTAAATGAATTCAGCGCAAAGTTTCGGTCAAAGTGGTTGTAAAGTTTTCGAAAATCCGACGATTTTTGCATGTTTTAGTGGTTTTAGTGCTTTCTCTCACATTTCAAATTGTAAACTTCCAGGGTAAAAAATTGACGAATTTCCATGATGTAGATATGCATTTTGACGGGAATTTTGCGCTGAATACATTTTCCCGTCGAGTAATGATTAATATAAATTGAATTTCCAATTTTCAAGGAAATGGCTTTAATACCCCAAGTACGGGAAAAAAGGTACGGCTGGCAGGTAGCCGACAGGCGCACTCGGACTCGGAGATGCGTGCGGCTTGTGATTTGAAAGGCGACGAGGAGAGAATGCTATCGAAAACCCCTTTTCTCTGTTGCCATTAGTGCATTTCCCACTTTCCCACCCACCTATCTTCCGAAATTGAACAGACTATAGTAACGTTGAGAGCACCAGAAAGCGCCAAAAGTGACATCTTGGAATTTCGTTTTGTGCGTTCAACAAAAATCCAAGATGGCGGTCAAATGAGCGGATCACTGTACGGCCCTTCCCGCATCTAACCGCAACTTTCTCTATACTGAGAAAAGTGATTCGTCGTAAAGAAATAAGCTCCAGCTAGATGGGACTTCCCCACAGTGATCTCCTTATTTAAATGTCATCTTGGATTTATCTTGAAAAGCCTATGTAGTGAGTTAATGAGTGAATTATGAGACGTTTTCTGCTTCCAATGTAATTTGAACGCAATTTAATATATGCATTAACCTTCCATTTTGCTGTTACAAAAGTTGGCAAAGATTTTCACGCCTTAACGACATAGTGTGTCACGGCATAGTGGCTGTTATGAACGTGAAACCAGGTTTTCTCATCATAATATACCTCTTTCTCACCTTTCCAGCGTGATTCCATGTATTTTGACCCGCTAATTTCAAATTCTGCCTTAGTTTTTACTCAAAACTCATACTTTTTCCAGAATTTCGAATTTTTTGCTAAGAATACGTAATTTCGAATTGACATTAAATCTAGGCCAGTTTAATGAAAACTTATAGCATTTTTGAAATAAGCGTCTCAAAATACATAAGATAGCGATGATGAAGGGAAATTGTAGGCGTAGAATTATTCTAAAACTCTAAAAATTAGTAAAATTAACACTGATGGATGGAGAATGTCGCGGACAGATTATGTCGTTTTTGATGCTTACTTGGTGGTAAATGGCTCCTATTCTTTTGATTACCCCATTTAAACCTTGTAAAGGATTGAAATTTCTTTTCACTCAAACCTCAAATATTGTGATTTGGAGCCGTTTTGAAAGAGTATAGATCGACAGCTACCTTGAGAAAGTTGCTCCGAATCACAACCTTCGAGAATTTGAGAAGAAAGTGACTCTATATAGTCACAAAGCTTTCCTTAATTCGCTTCTTCCGAGTTTTAAATTAGAAAATTAGAATTGAAATACCCTGATATAGGGGATTGCATTAGACAACGTTTCCTAAGTCATGTTTGATTTAACAGAAATTCAACGGGAGCCCCTGGTTGAAAAATTGCAAGAATTATTTCCAACCGGAAATTCCAATCCTGTTGCTCCGAATAGACTTCTCTGAAAGAACAAACACACAAATCCTCTTGATAACATTTCTAGTTAAACCAATTAATTTAAAAGTACCTTTTATTAAAACAAAGATATACTCCTTTCAGCGCATCATGATAATAATATTATTCCTGAATGAACGTTCCATTTTCTCCCAGGTCGATTTTTTTCTATCCATGCAGCTTAGCCAAAACTAAAACAACTCTCAATGAGGTAATCTTAAATCGTACACAAAACCCGACAATTTTCAATTCAAGTCTAAAGGAATTCAGAATGGAGCCCCTCTCCCTCTCTCGTTAAAAATAAGCCCATTCGGAAAAACTAACCTTGTCGATTTAACAATTCTGATAGTAAAGGAGGTAACCGCAAAATGTTAAAAGTTAATTCAACAAAACGGTATGTTATAAAATAACAGAACTACATTGTTAAACTAATGCACGCTCGAATGATTAAATCGACAAAATTGTTGTAAATTTCACAAACCTTTAGGTTGATTTTTTTTTTTTTTTTAAACAAAAACGACTATACAATGGTACTATCGACGGATTAAAGATTGTAGCGAGATTAGTTTCGCCTTCAAGGTTCCGGTTCGGCCACTTTTCGTACACCTCATGCATACCGTGCAGGAGAGCCGTTGCGTCGCGTCGCAGATCAGTCCCATACGGCCATACATACGCACTCATACGCATGACTTGCGGTACTAGTCGCTTAGAGTCCCTTGATGGAAATATTGTCCAGGGTGCACCAGACCACCCGGATAGGGCATTTTTCTCGAAAAATACGGAGCCAAATGATTAGAAACAAACAAATCATCAGATAGAGAATTGACCCCCCCATTTTTCATTATTAATATTTTCAAAAGCCACCGACGACAGTCCCTTGGGAGGTATGTGGAGGAAGGGGAGTAATGGAGGTTCAAACTAATTGTTCACGTTTCAAAGCGGAATTTAGCTTATGAAAACATCGCGACGATCTCTAATCCGTCGATGGAACAGTGCACTATGGTGTGAGATCAGAAAAAAGTGGCCAAAACTCGGTGAAAAAAAGGCATCAAAAATAATCTTTTTCTAGTTTTTACGCTTACTCTTAAAACCTGTCTTTGTCATTTCTAAGTTTAAATTACGTGCTCAAAGTGTTCTCTGTGCATAAAATTGAAGCTGAAAGTTTATAAGTGACGAATTTATGAAAAATTCACTTTCTGACTTTTGGCCAATTTTTGATGATTTCAAACCATAGTGCAGTGGAACAAACGACTTATTAAAAGTATATTTAACTATAAATACACTCTGGAAGGTCATGTCTAAGCTAAGCTTGCGCGATCGACTTAAACCGAAGCGATCGATTAAAACAAAATTTCTCGAAAGTGCTTAGATTTTAATCGAATGAAATTTCTACAATTTTGATACTTCAATCGATCAAAAATTTGTCACTTTTCTATAAATTTAATTATATTATCAAAAATACGATCCAAAAGTCGACTTCTTTCGATCGAACGCAAAGTCGCAGTTTTCGACATTTTCCAAAAAGTTTGTTTCAATCGATTGCATCGGTTCCAGTCGATTGCGCATGCAAGCCTATTCATAAATGATCGCGACTATTTTTTTTCGATGTTTCGAGCAATCGATCGATCGAAATTTTCGAAACATTGTTTTGTTTTTCATTCTCGTTTACGGAAGAGAAAATATGAGAAAACTCAATAAAAATCTCACACCGAACCACAGATTGACACGCGGGCTCGCGTGGAAACTAATTTCCCACTACCAAAGCCTAATAAACAAAACTGTCACGTACACATTGCACAAAGGAGAAATAGAGTTGAATTTAAACCATTGTTTTGTTCTCACTTTTTCTAGCCTCGCCATCTTTGTCTAATGACACACGAGAGGCCATCGAACTTTTTTCCAAACTTTGTAGCATGAAGTTGAAGTATAATAAAGACGCTGAAAAATGCCGGCTTAAAATAATTTTCAAAGAAAATGACGGTTAGCAAAAAAAAAAAAAAAGAGAAGAAAAGAAGAACAATCACTTTGAATCAATCAATCCAACACCTTTTCAAAATTTAGTGCAATAATGCTGGAAGGAGTGAGAACGCATGCAAAATATGAGGGATGCTCTTTCTTACCAATCTCCATTCTATTGAGGTGGCTTCTCTATGGAAGAGCGCACCTCTTGTATTATAAGTGATCCTTTGCCGGAACTTCATCAATTTCAGTATGATATGCATGAGTAGTACATCTATATCTCTTCCGTGTCTCACTAAGCCGCGTTACTTGCAAATGTAATATGGATACAATTCGGCAAATCTCAAAACATTCATGGAATTTTTCCCAAGTTTATAACTATACTTTTTTACCAGCGAAAAGCGACGCTTCGCCAAAACACGTGCATACTACAAAGCTAGCAGACTTCTTTGATGAGCATCGTGTTCATTATTAAGATTCATACGTATGTACATTAAGACAAGTATATACAAGTAGAAAACTTTTTCAAAGAGCGGTGTTTTCGAACTCAGAGTACCATGAAACGTGCAAATACGTATATATTTTCAGCTCGAATTGTCTCCTAGTTACATATTATATGAAATGTTCCGACTTTGCGAGACAGACTTTCTTCGAATGCGCTTCATTCGTAAGAATTTGAAAAGCGAAATGAATTCGCAAAGCAATGGGGAAGATTTATTCTATCAATTGATGTTATATCTTCTTGAAGGAAGTGGGTGTTGCGTGTTGCCTGATGCATACACCTTCAGGAGCTTTTGAGAGTAGGCATTCACAAGTTGAATTCCATCGCACGGTAGCCTTCTAGTGACGAATTTTATAATCCTAGTAAATCTGAGTACCAAAGATTACCGAAAATTGTTGATGATATATCTTTTTGAAGGAAGTGGGTGTTGCGTGTTGCCTGCACACCTTCAGGAGCTTTTGAGTATAGGCAATAGGCATTTCCATAAGTTGAATTCCGTCACAAGGTAGTCTTCTAGTGATGAATTTTATGGTCCAAGTAAATCTGAGTACCTACCAAAGAACACCGAAAATTGTTCCAATTGGGCCTCTTGCAAACTTCTGCTAGAAGTAAATGAATAGTTAAAGCTGATGTATAAACCAGCGAAAATTACGAGAATCACTATAATCATCACTAAATGTGATCACTACTTTTAACATGAGAATGATTTTTAAACCAACAAATTTTTAGTGTGTTTAATGCGTGTTATGACGATAGAATTTCGTTTCTTATTGTTCTTTTCTTTTCGTGCAATCATTTTCAATCGTCCAAGAGGGCTATTTGTTTATTTTTTATTTTTTATATTTTACTTTTTATTTCTTTTTACTCTGCGCCGGGTACTTACTGGGCGGCGGTGAATGCATGAAGAAAAAAAAAATGCTTTTTAAATATGGACTTAAAAGAAAAGTCTTATAGAATTACTGGAACTCTCAATTGTTCTTTTAATTCATAAAAGTATATCTTTAGAATTACCCGATTTCTTATTGATCCAATAGAACGGTCTAATTATTCAATAGAAAGGTTCGTTGAATCAATAAAAAATCTGGTTCTCTCTTCTCTCCCTGGCAAAAACAGTCCATACAGGTCCATAACCAATTCCCCATACAGAATGGATATGTATGAAAATCTATACATTGATTAATTAATGACAGTCGTAGACAATTTAACGGAACATATATATCCATACTGTATCTATACTGTGTGGAGAATTGGTTATGGATTTGTGAGAACCATTTTTACCAGGGCTTGAATAAAATTGGGGCTGTGACACGCTTTTGTTTCAAGCGATTTAATAGTCGATTTTCGTGTAAATACCTCCAAAATAATGATGGCGCACTAAAAACTTCCGAAATCCACTCCTAAACTCAAAAATCGCATTAATTGGCGCGAGCGTAATGGTGTCTCAGGGCAGTAATAATGGGAGATTCCCATCTAACAAGACTATGTAACTACATCAAAAAGTGACCAATTGGAGACGACTTTCAGTTGATACCGTTGTCACTAGATGTGACTGTACCATTCATCGGATGTGGATCACTACTCTATAATAACTGATTACTCTGTGAATCATTCTTGTCAGCATAGAGAGAGTGACGAAATTAAGATAGGAATCTCCCATTATTATTGCCCTCAGCCACCATTACACTCGCTCAAATAAAAGCGTTTATTGAGTTTAGGAGTGGATTTCGGAAGTTTGTAGAGCTGCCGTCGTTATTTTTGGAGGTTTTTACACCAGAATCGACTATTAAAATTGCTTATTCTAAAGTGTGCAACAGCCCCATTGCTTTTTAGTCCCGATTAAACCCTTTACAGACCAGGTTCGATCAAATGAACACCACTCTTCCGTTAATATAGGGAGGGTAGCTAACTGTTCGTACTCGGGGGAGTTGGAATTGCCTATACGACGAGTTGAAGGCGCCCGAACGAAACCTTATCTAGTAAGTGTCTACATCCAGCATTGCATTTATTCTGAATCATGATAGGTACTGGAGCAATGTGAAATAGACGAGAGGAGAAAGACGGGTGAAATCGGGCTTGGCCCATAAAGGTTAATAATACGTTCCAGAATTCCAAGAAGAAATTTATCTCTGTATTTATTGCTTGCTATAGCAATGCGAAGCTTTCGAATTGAAATCGTTCTATAAAGTCCAGGCAAATTAGCATCTATGTCAAGGAAATAATTAATAATGAAAGTTTCTTTGCGGGAAGTTGTTGGACTTACCTTACTAAATAACATACTAAAAGTCCCAGTGTCGCCGACCGCCGCTGACGCCGCCATCTTGAAAAAACGGGGGGAGGGGGTTACCCCTGGCTGGTTTTTCGTGAATTACGCGGAAACCGTTCATCCTACGTTAAAAATAAACTGACTTAATTGAAAGAACACACAATTTTCTATCGAATGAATGTATTGTGGTTTAATTTTATTGATTAATTACTTAAGCATAGCGCGATTTATGAAAAACCGATTTTTGAGAATTTATGGAAAAATGTCAAAATGCGTCGGTTTTTCGCAAATAACTTGAAAAATAATTGTTTTACGTTCAAAGTAAATGGAAAGATTGCTCAATTTACTATCGAATCAATGTAATAAATGTCACTTCGGTTCGATTTATCGTGAAATTTTGCGATACATCGAAAACATAGATTTAATTTTTTTTTCTCTGAGGACGGTTTGCAAATATTCTGCAAATAATATTGAGGAATGAAGTTTGTAAGCTATGAAAATACATGTTAACACGAGATAGGATACTAGGAGAAACGAGGAATGGTGTTTTGTTTTGAAGGAGCAGGTAAAAGTGAATTCGCGGTCGCCAAATGCTTGAAATACGCCCCATTGTGCGACTCTGACTTTTTAGTTATTTACCAAGGCAACAAAAGCCAGAAGCCGGCCGGCCGCGTGCCAACGACTCTTTGGACCTCGGCTCTTGGGCTGCGTTTTCCCGGCTCCTGCTCCACGATCTGAGAAGCAGAGAGGCAGAGTCGCAGTGTGCTCTGCTCCGTAGATGACAGTTGAGCAGTTGAGAGTCTGAGACTCGAGAATCGACAGTTAGTCGCTAGTTGGCATTCGTCGAGATTTAACGCGGGCGCGCGGGATCCCATTAATGTCTCCCTCTGTAAGCTCATCGACGAACATTTTTCGTAATGATTCAAAAGCGGCGATCCGTAGATAATCCGATGAAGAACCAACGTAAAGGAACAAACAAAGTTTCCCCGGCGTTCATCAAATGACTCGGAATCAAAGCCTTTACATCGTGGTACCACCAACTTTACAATAAAAAAGTTGTTAGCAACACCGCTTCTGATCTTCATTTACAGCTCCCACAATTTTCGTTCCTGGTTCTTTCTGCTAAGTTCATTGATGCGCTTGGGATTGCCCGCTTATCTATTTTCTATTTAAACCTTTCTATCGAGCAGTTTTTCCCTGAGGCGCTGATGTTTTCGAGGTGCGATGTAACTTTCATTTATTTATTTATTTATTTATTTATTTTTATCGTAGATTACGGATCAAAATCGATAAAATTGCAAAAAAAAAGATTCTAGGAACTTTCTTAAAAAAAAAACTAACGTCTTTCACTCTTTCGTTTCATTATCCAGTTGAAATAGAAACTCGGTGCGCGCTTGTAACATTCGTGTTGAGTGTCCCGTGTCTCGTTGTTGTATTATGCTGGTGTAGAGTCAACAGGTTGCTTTGAAGCGGTCGGGGTGGAGCAGCAACTAGCTCAAGAAATCTCATGAATCCTTAATTTATATGCGATTCAATTTGCTTTATTCCGTCTCTTGTAATCTCCAACACCCCTTCCTTGCCTGTATCTAAATGATTTATTGCCTCGGCGACTTCATTTTCTCGACGAAATAAATCCAACCATCTAGTATAGCTCTCTTATTTTGAATACATTTTGGGAGGGAATAAACTTTTCGTCATGCAGAAGGAAGATGTCTCATGAAACGGATTAACGTGCCTCTTGATAATTGTGACCTACAGAAATATGAGGAAGGATTGGTGGCAGATAATAGAAGATTTCCTATCACTTCAAGGTAAGAGCAAAAACACTATTTATTCAAATTTCAATTGCAATTTTCAAAGCGCTCTCATAACTGGTTGATGTAACATGTCTACCGGAACTTTTCCCCATTGCGCTGGAACGAGGAATTTTTTCGAGGGGGGGGAGGGGAGCTGAGCAGGCAAAAAACTGACGCCCCCACCTTTGCTTCTCATGCGTTTGATCCCGGATAAGGACAACTCCGATCATCAAGATCCTTGTTGCCAAAGGCAAATTGCCTAGGCAAATTTTAAGGGAAAACACATTTTTCCCCCTTGAAATTCTTCAAGAGCGCCGAAATTTTGAATTGTGGTCTAATCTTACGACCGAATGGCTAAACGTTTTTTGTTTCCAAAATTTTCTGGGGACCCTCCCCCCCCTATTTCCGCCTACGTTTTTCCCTAAATGAATCGACGTTGTATCAAAGAGTTTTGAAGGCACTATAAGGATGCATATAGTTTAATTAAGACTCCACATGGTAGAGACGCTATACCTGCAAATTATCGATAGTGCCGACAATCGTGTCTCCGATCTTCTTGCATGTACGAATGTTATTTAATAACCGAAAAATATATTCTTGCAACACTACCTCACGCTACCTCCAAATTTCTTGCAATTTATCAATTCTTGTCTCAGAAACTTGTATTGGTTACACTAAAGTTTACATCAAGCAACTGACTAATAAGGGGAGGCTCAGAAGTCGCCGCCTCCGATTTTGAAAACAATTGCACGAAAATGTAAAGTAAAACTATTAGACCTGTGTTTCTCACTTTTTGCCAATGGGCCTTCCTAAAGCGTCAGGAATTTTTTTAAAGTTACCAAAATTCACGTAAAAAAACCCGAGCGGAGAGCGTTCCGAATATTTACGTGAATTTTGGCAACTTTCAGAAAATTCCTGACGCTTTAGGAAGGCCCACTGGCAAAAAGTGAGAAACACGGGTCTAATAGTTTTACTTTAGCTACATTTTCGTGCAATCGTTTTCAAAATCGGAGGAGGCGACTTCTGAGCCTCCCCTTGTAAGTCCTTTCGCAAATCGAAAAATTTAGGGAAATGATAAAGATGTTTAATCTTGATGGAAGTTGCTGCAGTTTTTTTTTTTTTTTTTTTTTTTTTTTTTTTCCTGAACCAACGAGTGATAAGCGGAGGAGTCTTGTGCAACATATTTTTAAGGCACTAGGAGCCGGGGTGTTTAAAAAAAAAAAAAACAGATTCGGTTTATTTGTCTTATATTTTTTAACCTTTAAGCAAAAAGTTGGGGCATATCCGTTTGAAATGAAGGTTAACGCAATAGTCCTTTTGGAGTATAACTATATGGACGCAGAAATTGATATTACTATTTTTTTGGACGGATTTACTCGATAAGCCCTTTCACCTCACTGCAGAAGTAAGCAAAATTTTATCACCCAGATAGTTATTGTATTAAAATCCTCAATCCAGATAGCCACTCTAAAACACCTGCGTTTTCATTCGTACCGCGCTTTTACTTAAATTAATTATACAATTTATGATTTAAGGTTAAAAAATGAGACTAAGGGCGCAATTCAGACACACGGTAAAAAAAACCTCCTTGAGATGGCCTATAGGCTTGAGAATTCATTGAGATTTTCCCATTAAACCTATGTTTTATGAAATTAGAACGTAGGAGCAGAGGAATGTTGAATAATGCGTTTTGAAGGCAATTTTCCAGGTGGTGACGAGCTACCCAGTGGCGTAAATAAGGATTGAGCGCCCGCCCGCGAACTGGTGAGCTGCGCCCCCCCTCCCCCCCTATTCAAAAATATTTCAACTATACTTTTTAATTTTCATTGTTCCAGAACAAAGGAAATTAATGTAAGTAAATAAAGGGAGCTCGCTTTATTTATTTGCACATTGCATGGATAAGGAATAAAACGAAATTTATCTTCTGCTGAATGAAGAAAGAGGGGTTTATCCGGGCCGGGGGGTGGGGGTCAGTGGTGGTTTAAAGTCACAAAAGTGATAAAAGTAACCCTCTACATTGATTGGTCGCTTATAATTTTATCAGTAACATTGAGCAGGAGCACTAGCCTCAGCCTCTTATCTGCTTCGTGGGATACGTGGCCCGTGGCCCGTGGCCCGTGGGTGGATGATGTTTGTATCAAAAAGTGCAAGGAGCTCGACACCGCGCCACACTAGGTTCGCAGCTCCTCATCAAGAGACAAATCTGCAGATAATTGCTCCCGAGAGTTCCAGATTGATTGCTGATGAGCTCACAAACATCCGGCAGACCGAGCACCATGTACCAGTTCTGTAAAAATTAACTGGAGGACTGCGGACTGCGGAAACATTTATTGCTACGTTCGCAATTCGCATGTCTTACGATAGATAAAGTAAAAAGCTACACTTCAAACTCTCATGTATCCTTTCTTCAGTTTCTCATTTATGCATGCTGTTGTTCTGTTCTCTTGCAAATTTTGAACTTGCTGTAATTTTTGCGGTGAAACCCATAAGCGCAAATTTCTCAAAGTGAGAGCCCAAAAGCGCAAATTATCCTTTTTGCGCTTTTGGGCTGTCGATTCGATAGGTTTGTTTGGCGCGATCGATATGAGTCGCATTTTCGATTTATCGAATAAGGATATGTGGCAACTGCGTTTGGTCGAAACATTGGGAAGCGCGCGGCTGATTATACAGATAAGCTCAGTGCGAGTACGGTGCGAGTTTATGTTATCTAACTTTAACTAACTTCTAACTTCTAACCATAACTACTTTATTGAAGTGCTGAAAGATGTCCAGGCAGAGACTTATGTGAAAATAAATAGCATCGGAAACACCTCCTCCCAAATGCAAAAAAGAAGCCGAAAAATCAGCTTTCCTGCAAAGCACACATAATGAACTGGTAACCAATAAAATTTTTATCCTTAATTTCTTAAAGAAAATTGAGATGAAATGTCAAGCGAAACGGATATAAACGGATTTTAATACTTTGACGCAGACCTGTGAAGTCTAAGAATTTTTTGCGATACACCACAATCAACAAGATACAGCGGTAAGCGACTTCAATTATTTCACATTTCTGTGCCCCCCCCCAACATTATCTATCTCTTATTTCTCCGCTCGATATTCGATGTATATTTATCGAATCGCATTTCGATACAATTTGCGCTTTTGGGCTTTGAAAATTTGCGCTTTTGGGCTTTGAAAAGTTGCGCTTTTCAGGTGTCAAATTTGCGCTTTTGGGCTCTCGATTGGGAAAATTTGCGCTTATGGGCTATGGCCAATTTTTGGTGTTGTTGCGCCCTCAAGGCGCCCCCTCAAGACGTGGCGCCCGCGCCGCGGGTCTTGCGGGTCCGTTATTTACGCCACTATGCCACTGGAGCTACATACCTTGGGAAAGTTCCTTACAAACAGTCCAAAACGCATCATTCGACACACTTCTGCACCTGCGTTCTAATTCCTTATACGCAAGGTAAACGGGGGTGAAATCTGAAGGAGTTGTTAACTCAAGGCCATCGCAAGGAGGTTTTTTCGTCGAGTCTCTGACTGGGGCTCTTGCAAACTTTTGCTTTGAGGGAGACACATTTTCTGGGAGAACACAAGGCGCCCCTTTCAATATAACAACAGAAACGTGTCTGACCGTTTTTCGATACCTTCAGGGCTGCATCCGAGTTCCGTCCGCTCCCCTCCCCTCCCATTCGAGTTCCGTTCTTTTGTTTAACCAATTCTCAAAAAAATTGACAAGTTCCATTATCCTAGAGGTTGTGATTCACAACTATGTAGGAGTTGTATACTAGTGTATGTGTACTAGCAGCAAAGATAACAGAGATCTTTTTAAATAGTAAAACACCGGACGGATTAACTCGCAATTAGCTGAAACATGTGTAATGTGTATAGCACTCAGAGCTGCCGTTTTGCGTGTTTTCAATCGCATTTTTCAATTCACCGATGACTCCACCGGTTGAGAAAAGATTACACAGCTCAGTTCCGTGTATGACTGTACTGAACGAAAATACTCTGATTTGTAATCTTTTCTCAATCGGTGCAATCACTGTTTAGTTATTAAAATATCCGCAAGTTTTTTAAAGTCATCGACGACCTCACCGATTGAGGAAAGATTACAGATGCGAGTTTTTTCCCACATTACAGTCACGCACTGGACTGAGTTGTGTAATCTTTTCTCAACCGGTGGAATCATCGGT